>JANJGN010000433.1:0-505287 GCA_026770705.1 Isurus oxyrinchus
GAATTGTTGGTGTTTTTCAATGTTGAGGTTGTTGTTGTTTTTCAATGTTGAGGTTATTGTTGAATTTGTTGGTGTTTTTCAATGTTGAGGTTGTTGCTGTTTTTCAATGTTGAGGTTGTTGTTGAATTTGTTGGTGCTTTTCAATGTTGAGGTTGTTGTTGAATTTGTTGGTGTTTTTTCAATGTTGAGGTTGTTGTTGTTTTTCAATGTAGAGGTTGCTGTTGAATTTGCTGGCGTTTTTCAATGTTGAGTTTGTTGTTGAATTTGTTGGTGTTTTTCAATTTCGAGGTTGTTGTGGAATTTGTTGGTGTTTTTCAATGTTGAGGTTGTTGTTGAATTTGTTGGTGTTTTTCAATGTTGAGGTTGTTGTTGAATTTGTTGGTGTTTTTCAATGTTGAGGTTGTTGTTGTTTTTCAATGTTGAGGTTGTTGTTGAATTTGTTGGTGTTTTTCAATGTTTAGTTTGTTGTTGTTTTTCAATGTTGAGGTTGTTGTTGAATTTGTTGGTGTTTTTCAATGTGAGATTGTTGTTGTTTTTCAATGTTGAGGTTGTTGTTGAATTTGTTGGTGTTTTTCAATGTTGAGGTTGTTGGTGTTTTTCAATGTTGAGGTTGTTGTTGAATTTGTTGGTGTTTTTCAATGTTGAGGTTGTTGTTGAATTTGTTGGTGTTTTTCAATGTTGAGGTTGTTGTTGTTTTTCAATGTTGAGGTTGTTGTTTAGTTTGTTGGTGTTTTTCAATGTTGAGGTTGTTGTTGAATTTGTTGGTGTTTTTCAATGTTGAGGTTGTTGTTGAATTTGTTGGTGTTTTTCAATGTTGAGGTTGTTGGTGTTTTTCAATGTTGAGGTTGTTGTTGAATTTGTTGGTGTTTTTCAATGTTGAGGTTGTTGTTGAATTTGTTGGTGTTTTTCAATGTTGAGGTTGTTGTTGTTTTTCAATGTTGAGGTTGTTGTTGAATTTGTTGGTGTTTTTCAATGTTGAGTTTGCTGTTCTTTTTCAATGTTGAGGTTGTTGTTGAATTTGTTGGTGTTTTTCAATGTTGAGGTTGTTGTTGTTTTTCAATGTTGAGGTTGTTGTTGAATTTGCTGGTGTTTTGCAATGTTGAGGTTGTTGTTGTTTTTCAATGTTGAGGTTGTTGTTCAAATTTGTTGGTGTTTTTCAATGTTGAGGTTTTTGTTGTTTTTCAAAGTTGAGGTGGTTGTTGTATTTGTTGGTGTTATTCAATTTCGAGGTTGTTGTTGAGTTTGTTGGTGTTTTTCAATGTTGAGGTTGTTGTTTTTCAATGTTGAGGTTGTTGTTGAATTTGTTGGTGTTTTTCAATGTTGAGGTTGTTGTTTTTTTTCAATGCTGAGGTTGTTGTTGAATTTGTTGGTGTTTTTCAATGTTGAGGTTGTTGTTGAAGTTGTTGGTGTTTTTCAATGTTGAGGTTGTTGTTGTTTTTCAATGTTGAGGTTGTTGTTGAATTTGTTGGTGTTTTGCAATGTTTAGGTTGTTGTTGTTTTTCAATGTTGAGGTTGTTGTTGAATTTGTTGGTGTTTTTCAATGTTGAGGTTGTTGTTGAATTTGTTGGTGTTTTTCAATGTTGAGGTTGTTGTTGAATTTGTTGGTGTTTTTCAATGTTGAGGTTGTTGTTATTTTTCAATGTTGAGGTTGTTGTTGAGTTTGTTGGTGTTTTTCAATGTTGAGGTTGTTGTTGAATTTGTTGGTGTTTTTCAATGTTGAGGTTGTTGTTGAATTTGTTGGTGTTTTTCAATGTGGAGGTTGTTGTTGTTTTTAAATGTTGAGGTTGTTGTTGAATTTGTTGGTGTTTTTTCAATTTTGAGGTTGTTGGTGTTTTTCAATGTTGAGGTTGATTTTGAATTTGACGGTGTTTTTCAATGTTGAAGTTGTTGTTGAATTTTGTTGGTGTTTTTCAATGTTGAGGTTGTTGTTGTTTTTCAATTTTGAGGTTGTTGTTGAATTTGTTGGTGTTTTTCAATGTTGAGGTTGTTGTTGTTTTTCAATTTTGAGGTTGTTGTTGAATTTGTTGGTGGTTTTCAATGTTGAGGTTGTTGTTGAATTTGTTGGTGTTTTTCAATGTTGAGGTTGTTGTTGTTTTTCAATGTTGAGGTTGTTGTTGAATTTGTTGGTGTTTTTCAATGTTGAGGTTGTTGTTGAATTTGTTGGTGTTTTTCAATGTTGAGGTTGTTGTTGTTTTTCATGTTGAGGTTGTTGTTGAATTTGTTGGTGTTTTTTCAATGTTGAGTTTGTTGTTCTTTTTCAATGTTGAGGTTGTTGTTGAATTTGTTGGTGTTTTTCAATGTTGAGGTTGTTGTTGTTTTTCAATGTTGAGGTTGTTGTTGAATTTGCTGGTGTTTTGCAATGTTGAGGTTGTTGTTGTTTTTCAATTTTGAGGTTGTTGTTCAATTTGTTGGTGTTTTTCAATGTTGAGGTTTTTGTTGTTTTTCAAAGTTGAGGTGGTTGTTGTATTTGTTGGTGTTATTCAATTTCGAGGTTGTTGTTGAGTTTGTTGGTGTTTTTCATTGTCGAAGTTTTTGTTGAATTTGCTGGTGTTTTTCAATGTTGAGGTTGTTGTTTTTCAATGTTGAGGTTGTTGTTGAATTTGTTGGTGTTTTTCAATGTTGAGGTTGTTGTTTTTTTTCAATGCTGAGGTTGTTGTTGAATTTGTTGGTGTTTTTCAATGTTGAGGTTGTTGTTGAAGTTGTTGGTGTTTTCAATGTTGAGGTTGTTGTTGTTTTTCAATGTTGAGGTTGTTGTTGAATTTGTTGGTGTTTTGCAATGTTTAGGTTGTTGTTGTTTTTCAATGTTGAGGTTGTTGTTGAATTTGTTGGTGTTTTTCAATGTTGAGGTTGTTGTTGAATTTGTTGGTGTTTTTCAATGTTGAGGTTGTTGTTGTTTTTCAATGTTGAGGTTGTTGTTGAGTTTGTTGGTGTTTTTCAATGTTGAGGTTGTTGTTGAATTTGTTGGTGTTTTTCAATGTTGAGGTTGTTGTTGAATTTGTTGGTGTTTTTCAATGTTGAGGTTGTTGTTATTTTTCAATGTTGAGGTTGTTGTTGAGTTTGTTGGTGTTTTTCAATGTTGAGGTTGTTGTTGAATTTGTTGGTGTTTTTCAATGTTGAGGTTGTTGTTGAATTTGTTGGTGTTTTTCAATGTTGAGGTTGTTGTTGTTTTTAAATGTTGAGGTTGTGGTTGAATTTGTTGGTGTTTTTTCAATTTTGAGGTTGTTGGTGTTTTTCAATGTTGAGGTTGATTTTGAATTTGACGGTGTTTTTCAATGTTGAAGTTGTTGTTGAATTTGTTGGTGTTTTTCAATGTTGAGGTTGTTGTTGTTTTTCAATTTTGAGGTTGTTGTTGAATTTGTTGGTGTTTTTCAATGTTGAGGTTGTTGTTGTTTTTCAATGCTAAGGTTGTTGTTGAATTTGTTGGTGGTTTTCAATGTTGAGGATGTTGTTGAATTTGTTGGTGTTTTTCAATGTTGAGGTTGTTGTTGTTTTTCAATGTTGAGGTTGTTGTTGAATTTGTTGGTGTTTTTCAATGTTGAGGTTGTTGTTGAATTTGTTGGTGTTTTTCAATGTTGAGGTTGTTGTTGTTTTTCAATGTTGAGGTTGTTGTTGAATTTGTTGGTGTTTTTCAATGTTGAGTTTGTTGTTCTTTTTCAATGTTGAGGTTGTTGTTGAATTTGTTGGTGTTTTTCAATGTTGAGGTTGTTGTTGTTTTTCAATGTTGACGTTATTGTTGAATTTGTTGGTGTTTTTCAATGTTGAGGTTGTTGTTGTTTTTCAATGTTGAGGTTGTTGTTGAATTTGTTGGTGCTTTTCAATGTTGAGGTTGTTGTTGAATTTGTTGGTGTTTTTCAATGTTGATTTTGTTGTTGAATTTGTTGGTGTTTTTCAATTTCGAGGTTGTTGTGGAATTTGTTGGTGTTTTTCAATGTTGAGGTTGTTGTTGTTTTTCCATGTTGAGGTTGTTGTTGAATTTGTTGGTGTTTTTCAATGTTTAGTTTGTTGTTGTTTTTCAATGTTGAGGTTGTTGTTGAATTTGTTGGTGTTTTTCAATGTTGAGGTTGTTGTTGTTTTTCAATGTTGAGGTTGTTGTTGAATTTGTTGGTGTTTTTCAATCTTGAGGTTGTTGGTGTTTTTCAATGTTGAGGTTGTTGTTGAATTTGTTGGTGTTTTTCAATGTTGAGGTTGTTGTTGAATTTGTTGGTGTTTTTCAATGTTGAGGTTGTTGTTGTTTTTCAATGTTGAGGTTGTTGTTGAGTTTGTTGGTGTTTTTCAATGTTGAGGTTGTTGTTGAATTTGTTGGTGTTTTTCAATGTTGAGGTTGTTGTTGAATTTGTTGTTGTTTTTCAATGCTGAGGTTGTTGTTGTTTTTAAATGTTGGGGTTGTTGTTGAATTTGTTGGTGTTTTTCAATTTTGAGGATGTTGTTGTTTTTCAATGTTGAGGTTGTTGTTGAATTTGTTGGTGTTTTTCCATGATGAGGTTGTTGTTGTTTTTCAAAGTTGAGGTTGTTGTTGAATTTGTTGGTGTTTTTCACTGTCGGGGTTGTTGTTGAATTTGTTGGTGTTTTTCTATGTTGAATTTTTTGTTGAATTTGTTGGTGTTTTTCAATGTTGAGGTTGTTGTTTTTCAATGTTGAGGTTGTTGTTCAATTTGTTGGTGTTTTTCAATGTTGAGGTTTTTGTTGTTTTTCAAAGTTGAGGTGGTTGTTGTATTTGTTGGTGTTATTCAATTTCGAGGTTGTTGTTGAGTTTGTTGGTGTTTTTCATTGTTGAAGTTTTTGTTGAATTTGCTGGTGTTTTTCAATGTTGAGGTTGTTGTTTTTCAATGTTGAGGTTGTTGTTGAATTTGTTGGTGTTTTTCAATGTTGAGGTTGTTGTTTTTTTTCAATGCTGAGGTTGTTGTTGAATTTGTTGGTGTTTTTCAATGTTGAGGTTGTTGTTGAAGTTGTTGGTGTTTTTCAATGTTGAGGTTGTTGTTGTTTTTCAATGTTGAGGTTGTTGTTGAATTTGTTGGTGTTTTGCAATGTTTAGGTTGTTGTTGTTTTTCAATGTTGAGGTTGTTGTTGAATTTGTTGGTGTTTTTCAATGTTGAGGTTGTTGTTGAATTTGTTGGTGTTTTTCAATGTTGAGGTTGTTGTTGAATTTGTTGGTGTTTTTCAATGTTGAGGTTGTTGTTATTTTTCAATGTTGAGGTTGTTGTTGAGTTTGTTGGTGTTTTTCAATGTTGAGGTTGTTGTTGAATTTGTTGGTGTTTTTCAATGTTGAGGTTGTTGTTGAATTTGTTGGTGTTTTTCAATGTGGAGGTTGTTGTTGTTTTTAAATGTTGAGGTTGTTGTTGAATTTGTTGGTGTTTTTTCAATTTTGAGGTTGTTGGTGTTTTTCAATGTTGAGGTTGATTTTGAATTTGACGGTGTTTTTCAATGTTGAAGTTGTTGTTGAATTTGTTGGTGTTTTTCAATGTTGAGGTTGTTGTTGTTTTTCAATTTTGAGGTTGTTGTTGAATTTGTTGGTGTTTTTCAATGTTGAGGTTGTTGTTGTTTTTCAATGCTGAGGTTGTTGTTGAATTTGTTGGTAGTTTTCAATGTTGAGGTTGTTGTTGAATTTGTTGGTGTTTTTCAATGTTGAGGTTGTTGTTGTTTTTCAATGTTGAGGTTGTTGTTGAATTTGTTGGTGTTTTTCAATGTTGAGGTTGTTGTTGAATTTGTTGGTGTTTTTCAATGTTGAGGTTGTTGTTGTTTTTCAATGTTGAGGTTGTTGTTGAATTTGTTGGTGTTTTTCAATGTTGAGTTTGTTGTTCTTTTTCAATGTTGAGGTTGTTGTTGAATTTGTTGGTGTTTTTCAATGTTGAGGTTGTTGTTGTTTTTCAATGTTGAGGTTATTGTTGAATTTGTTGGTGTTTTTCAATGTTGAGGTTGTTGCTGTTTTTCAATGTTGAGGTTGTTGTTGAATTTGTTGGTGCTTTTCAATGTTGAGGTTGTTGTTGAATTTGTTGGTGTTTTTCAATGTTGAGGTTGTTGTTGTTTTTCAATGTAGAGGTTGCTGTTGAATTTGCTGGCGTTTTTCAATGTTGAGTTTGTTGTTGAATTTGTTGGTGTTTTTCAATTTCGAGGTTGTTGTGGAATTTGTTGGTGTTTTTCAATGTTGAGGTTGTTGTTGAATTTGTTGGTGTTTTTCAATGTTGAGGTTGTTGTTGAATTTGTTGGTGTTTTTCAATGTTGAGGTTGTTGTTGTTTTTCAATGTTGAGGTTGTTGTTGAATTTGTTGGTGTTTTTCAATGTTTAGTTTGTTGTTGTTTTTCAATGTTGAGGTTGTTGTTGAATTTGTTGGTGTTTTTCAATGTTGAGATTGTTGTTGTTTTTCAATGTTGAGGTTGTTGTTGAATTTGTTGGTGTTTTTCAATGTTGAGGTTGTTGGTGTTTTTCAATGTTGAGGTTGTTGTTGAATTTGTTGGTGTTTTTCAATGTTGAGGTTGTTGTTGAATTTGTTGGTGTTTTTCAATGTTGAGGTTGTTGTTGTTTTTCAATGTTGAGGTTGTTGTTTAGTTTGTTGGTGTTTTTCAATGTTGAGGTTGTTGTTGAATTTGTTGGTGTTTTTCAATGTTGAGGTTGTTGTTGAATTTGTTGTTGTTTTTCAATGCTGAGGTTGTTGTTGTTTTTAAATGTTGTGGTTGTTGTTGAATTTGTTGGTGTTTTTCAATTTTGAGGATGTTGTTGTTTTTCAATGTTGAGGTTGTTGTTGAATTTGTTGGTGTTTTTCCATGATGAGGTTGTTGTTGTTTTTCAAAGTTGAGGTTGTTGTTGAATTTGTTGGTGTTTTTCACTGTCGGGGTTGTTGTTGAATTTGTTGGTGTTTTTCTATGTTGAATTTTTTGTTGAATTTGTTGGTGTTTTTCAATGTTGAGGTTGTTGTTTTTCAATGTTGAGGTTGTTGTTGAATTTGTTGGCGTTTTTAAATGTTGAGGTTGTTGTTGAATTTGTTGGTGTTTTTCAATGTTGAAGTTGTTGTTGAATTTGTTGGTGTTTTTCAATGTTGAGGTTGTTGTTGAATTTGTTGGTGTTTTTCAATGTTGAGGTTGTTGTTGAATTTGTTGGTGTTTTTCAATGTTGAGGTTGTTGTTGAATTTGTTGGTGTTTTTCAATGTTGAGGTTGTTGTTATTTTTCAATGTTGAGGTTGTTGTTGAATTTGTTGATGTTTTTCAATGTTGAGGTTGTTGTTGAATTTGTTGGTGTTTTTCAATGTTGAGGTTGTTGTTGAATTTGTTGGTGTTTTTCAATGTTGAGGTTGTTGTTATTTTTCAATGTTGAGGTTGTGGTTGAGTTTGTTGGTGTTTTTCAATGTTGAGGTTGTTGTTGAATTTGTTGGTGTTTTTCAATGTTGAGGTTCTTGTTGAATTTGTTGTTGTTTTTCAATGTTGAGGTTGTTGTTGTTTTTAAATGTTGAGGTTGTTGTTGAACTTGTTGATGTTTTTTCAATTTTGAGGTTATTCGTGTTTTTCAATGCTGAGGTTGATTTTGAATTTGAGGGTGTTTTTCAATGTCGAGGTTGTTGTTGAATTTGTTGGTGTTTTTCAATATGGAGGTTGTTGTTGTTTTTCAATGTTGAGGTTGTTGTTGAATTTGTTGTTGTTTTTAAATGTTGAGGTTGTTGTTGAATTTGCTGGTGTTTTGCAATGTTGAGGTTGCTGTTGTTGTTCAATGTTGAGGTTGTTGTTGAATTTGTTGGTGTTTTTCAATGTTGAGGTTGTTGTTGTTTTTCAATGTTGAGGTTGTTGTTGTATTTGTTGGTGTTTTTCAATTTCGAGGTTGTTGTTGAATTTGTTGGTGTTTTTCAATGTTGAAGTTGTTGTTGAATTTGTTGGTGTTTTTCAATGTTGAGGTTGTTGTTGTTTTTCAACGTTGAGGTTGTTGTTGAATTTGTTGGTGTTTTTCAAAGTTGAGGTTGTTGTTGTTTTTCAATGCTGAGGTTGTTGTTGAATTTGTTGGTGTTTTTCAATGTTGAGGTTGTTGTTGAATTTGTTGGTGTTTTTCAATGTTGAGGTTGTTGTTGTTTTTCAATGTTGAGGTTGTTGTTGAATTTGTTGGTGTTTTTCATTGTTTAGGTTGTTGTTGTTTTTCAATGTTGAGGTTGTTGCTGAATTTGTTGGTGTTTTTCAACGTTGAGGTTGTTGTTGAATTTGTTGGTGTTTTTCAATGTTGAGGTTGTTGTTGTTTTTCAATGTTGAGGTTGTTGTTGAATTTGTTGGTGTTTTTCAATGTTGAGTTTGTTGTTGTTTTTCAATGTTAAGGTTGTTGTTGAATTTGTTGGTGTTTTTCAATGTTGAGGTTGTTGTTGTTTTTCAATGTTGAGGTTGTTGTTGAATTTGTTGGTGTTTTTCAATGTTGAGGTTGTTGTTGTCTTTCAATGTTGGGGTTGTTGTTGAATTTGTTGGTGTTTTTCAATTTTGAGGATGTTGTTGTTTTTCAATGTTGAGGTTGTTGTTGAATTTGTTGGTGTTTTTCAATGTTGAGGTTTTTGTTGTTTTTCAATGTTGAGGTTGTTGTTGTATTTGTTGGTGTTTTTCAATTTCGAGGTTGTTGTTGAATTTGTTGGTGTTTTTCAATGTTGAAGTTGTTGTTGAATATGCTGGTGTTTTTCAATGTTGAGGTTGTTGTTGTTTTTCAATGTTGAGGTTGTTGTTGAATTTGTTGGTGTTTTTCAATGTTGAGGTTGTTGTTGTTTTTCAATGCTGAGGTTGTTGTTGAATTTGTTGGTGTTTTTCAATGTTGAGGTTGTTGTTGAATTTGTTGGTGTTTTTCAATGTTGAGGTTGTTGTTGTTTTTCAATGTTGAGGTTGTTGTTGAATTTGTTGGTGTTTTTCAATGTTTCGGTTGTTGTTGTTTTTCAATGTTGAGGTTGTTGTTGAATTTGTTGGTGTTTTTCAATGTTGAGGTTGTTGTTGAATTTGTTGGTGTTTTTCAATGTTGAGGTTGTTGTTGAATTTGTTGGTGTTTTTCAATGTTGAGGTTGTTGTTATTTTTCAATGTTGAGGTTGTTGTTGAGTTTGTTGGTGTTTTTCAATGTTGAGGTTGCTGGTGAATTTGTTGGTGTTTTTAAATGTTGAGGTTGTTGTTGAATTTGTTGGTGTTTTTCAATGTTGAGGTTGTTGTTGTTTTTAAATGTTGAGGTTGTTGTTGAATTTGTTGGTGTTTTTTAAATTTTGAGGTTGTTGGTGTTTTTCAATGTTGAGGTTGATTTTGAATTTGAGGGTGTTTTTCAATGTTGAGGTTGTTGTTGAATTTGCTGGTGTTTTGCAATGTTGAGGTTGTTGTTGTTTTTCAATGTTGAGGTTGTTGTTGAATTTGTTGGTGTTTTTCAATGTTGAGGTTGTTGTTGTTTTTCAATGTTGAGGTTGTTGTTGTATTTGTTGGTGTTTTTCAATTTCGAGGTTGTTGTTGAATTTGTTGTTGTTTTTCAATGTTGAAGTTGTTGTTGAATTTGTTGGTGTTTTTCAAATGTTGAGGTTGTTGTTGTTTTTCAATGTTGAGGTTGTTGTTGAATTTGTTGGTGTTTTTCAATGTTGAGGTTGTTGTTGAATTTGTTGGTGTTTTTCAATGTTGAGGTTGTTGTTGAATTTGTTGGTGTTTTTCAATGTTGAGTTTGTTGTTGTTTTTCAATGTTGAGGTTGTTGTTGAATTTGTTGGTGTTTTTCAATGTTGAGGTTGTTGTTGTTTTTCAATGTTGAGGTTGTTGTTGAATTTGTTGGTGTTTTTCAATGTTGAGTTTGTTGTTGTTTTTCAATGTTGAGGTTGTTGTTGAATTTGTTGGTGCTTTTCAATGTTGAGATTGTTGTTGAATTTGTTGGTGTTTTTCAATGTTGAGGTTGTTGTTGTTTTTCAATGTTGAGTTTGTTGTTGAATTTGTTGGTGTTTTTCAATGTTGAGTTTGTTGTTGAATTTGTTGGTGTTTTTCAATTTCGAGGTTGTTGTTGAATTTGTTAGTGTTTTTCAATGTTGAGGTTGTTGTTGAATTTGTTGGTGTTTTTCAATGTTGAGGTTGTTGTTGAATTTGTTGGTGTTTTTCAATGTTGAGGTTGTTGTTGTTTTTCAATGTTGAGGTTGTTGTTGTTATTTGTTGGTGTTTTTCAATTTCGAGGTTGTTGTTGAATTTGTTGGTGTTTTTCAATGTTGAAGTTGTTGTTGAATTTGTTGGTGTTTTTCAATGTTGAGGTTGTTGTTGTTTTTCAATGTTGAGGTTGTTGTTGAATTTGTTGGTGTTTATCAATGTTGAGGTTGTTTGTTGTTTTTCAATGCTGAGGTTGTTGTTGAATTTGTTGGTGTTTTTCAATGTTGAGGTTGTTGTTGAATTTGTTGGTGTTTTTCAATGTTGAGGTTGTTGTTGTTTTTCAATGTTGAGGTTGTTGTTGAATTTGTTGGTGTTTTTCAATGTTTAGGTTGTTGTTGTTTTTCAATGTTGAGGTTGTTGTTGAATTTGTTGGTGTTTTCAACGTTGAGGTTGTTGTTGAATTTGTTGGTGTTTTTCAATGTTGAGGTTGTTGTTGTTTTTCAATGTTGAGGTTGTTGTTGAATTTGTTGGTGTTTTTCAATGTTGAGTTTGTTGTTGTTTTTCAATGTTAAGGTTGTTGTTGAATTTGTTGGTGTTTTTCAATGTTGAGGTTGTTGTTGTTTTTCAATGTTGAGGTTGTTGTTGAATTTGTTGGTGTTTTTCAATGTTGAGGTTGTTGTTGAATTTGTTGGTGTTTTTCAATGTTGAGGTTGTTGTTGAATTTGTTGGTGTTTTTCAATGTTGAGGTTGTTGTTATTTTTCAATGTTGAGGTTGTTGTTGAGTTTGTTGGTGTTTTTCAATGTTGAGGTTGCTGTTGAATTTGTTGGTGTTTTTAAATGTTGAGGTTGTTGTTGAATTTGTTGGTGTTTTTCAATGTTGAGGTTGTTGTTGTTTTTAAATGTTGAGGTTGTTGTTGAATTTGTTGGTGTTTTTTCAATTTTGAGATTGTTGTTGTTTTTCAATGTTGAGGTTGTTGTTCAATTTGTTGGTGTTTTTAAATGTTGAGGTTGTTGTTGAATATGCTGGTGTTTTGCAATGTTGAGGTTGTTGTTGTTTTTCAATGTTGAGGTTGTTGTTGAATTTGTTGGTGTTTTTCAATGTTGAGGTTGTTGTTGTTTTTCAATGTTGAGGTTGTTGTTGTATTTGTTGGTGTTATTCAATTTCGAGGTTGTTGTTGAATTTGTTGTTGTTTTTCAATGTTGAAGTTGTTGTTGAATTTGTTGGTGTTTTTCAATGTTGAGGTTGTTGTTGTTTTTCAATGTTGAGGTTGTTGTTGAATTTGTTGGTGTTTTTCAATGTTGAGGTTGTTGTTGAATTTGTTGGTGTTTTTCAATGTTGAGTTTGTTGTTGTTTTTCAATGTTGAGGTTGTTGTTGAATTTGTTGGTGTTTTTCAATGTTGAGTTTGTTGTTGTTTTTCAATGTTGAGGTTGTTGTTGAATTTGTTGGTGTTTTTCAATGTTGAGGTTGTTGTTGTTTTTCAATGTTGAGGTTGTTGTTGAATTTGTTGGTGTTTTTCAATGTTGAGGTTGTTGTTGTTTTTCAATGTTGAGGTTGTTGTTGAATTTGCTGGTGCTTTTCAATGTTGAGATTGTTGTTGAATTTGTTGGTGTTTTGCAATGTTGAGGTTGTTGTTGTTTTTCAATGTTGAGTTTGTTGTTGAATTTGTTGGTGTTTTTCAATGTTGAGTTTGTTGTTGAATTTGTTGGTGTTTTTCAATTTCGAGGTTGTTGTTGAATTTGTTAGTGTTTTTCAATGTTGAGGTTGTTGTTGAATTTGTTGGTGTTTTTCAATGTTGAGGTTGTTGTTGAATTTGTTGGTGTTTTTCAATGTTGAGGTTGTTGTTGTTTTTCAATGTTGAGGTTGTTGTTGAATTTGTTGGTGTTTTTCAATGTTGAGGTTGTTGTTGAATTTGTTGGTGTTTTTCAATGTTGAGGTTGTTGTTGAATTTGTTGGTGTTTTTCAATGTTGAGGTTGTTGTTATTTTTCAATGTTGAGGTTGTTGTTGAGTTTGTTGGTGTTTTTCAATGTTGAGGTTGCTGTTGAATTTGTTGGTGTTTTTAAATGTTGAGGTTGTTGTTGAATTTGTTGGTGTTTTTCAATGTTGAGGTTGTTGTTGTTTTTAAATGTTGAGGTTGTTGTTGAATTTGTTGGTGTTTTTTCAATTTTGAGGTTGTTGGTGTTTTTCAATGTTGAGGTTGATTTTGAATTTGAGGGTGTTTTTCAATGTCGAGGATGTTGTTTAATTTGTTGGTGTTTTTCAATGTTGAGGTTGTTGTTGTTTTTCAATGTTGAGGTTGTTGTTGAATTTGTTGGTGTTTTTCAATGTTGAGATTGTTGTTGTTTTTCAATGTTGAGGTTGTTGTTCAATTTGTTGGTGTTTTTAAATGTTGAGGTTGTTGTTGAATTTGCTGGTGTTTTGCAATGTTGAGGTTGTTGTTGTTTTTCAATGTTGAGGTTGTTGTTGAATTTGTTGGTGTTTTTCAATGTTGAGGTTGTTGTTGTTTTTCAATGTTGAGGTTGTTGTTGTATTTGTTGGTGTTTTTCAATTTCGAGGTTGTTGTTGAATTTGTTGTTGATTTTCAATGTTGAAGTTGTTGTTGAATTTGTTGGTGTTTTTCAATGTTGAGGTTGTTGTTGTTTTTCAATGTTGAGGTTGTTGTTGAATTTGTTGGTGTTTTTCAATGTTGAGGTTGTTGTTGAATTTGTTGGTGTTTTTCAATGTTGAGGTTGTTGTTGTTTTTCAATGTTGAGGTTGTTGTTGAATTTGTTGGTGTTTTTCAATGTTGAGTTTGTTGTTGTTTTTCAATGTTGAGGTTGTTGTTGAATTTGTTGGTGTTTTTCAATGTTGAAGTTGTTGTTGTTTTTCAATGTTGAGGTTGTTGTTGAATTTGTTGGTGTTTTTCAATGTTGAGGTTGTTGTTGTTTTTCAATGTTGAGGTTGTTGTTGAATTTGTTGGTGCTTTTCAATGTTGAGATTGTTGTTGAATTTGTTGGTGTTTTTCAATGTTGAGGTTGTTGTTGTTTTTCAATGTTGAGTTTGTTGTTGAATTTGTTGGTGTTTTTCAATGTTGAGTTTGTTGTTCAATTTGTTGGTGTTTTTCAATTTCGAGGTTGTTGTTGAATTTGTTAGTGTTTTTCAATGTTGAGGTTGTTGTTGAATTTGTTGGTGTTTTTCAATGTTGAGGTTGTTGTTGTTTTTCAATGTTGAGGTTGTTGTTGTTATTTGTTGGTGTTTTTCAATTTCGAGGTTGTTGTTGAATTTGTTGGTGTTTTTCAATGTTGAAGTTGTTGTTGAATTTGTTGGTGTTTTTCAATGTTGAGGTTGTTCTTGTTTTTCAATGTTGAGGTTGTTGTTGAATTTGTTGGTGTTTTTCAATGTTGAGATTGTTGTTGTTTTTCAATGTTGAGGTTGTTGTTGAGTTTGTTGGTGTTTTTCAATGTTGAGGTTGCTGTTGAATTTGTTGGTGTTTTTAAATGTTGAGGTTGTTGTTGAATTTGTTGGTGTTTTTCAATGTTGAGGTTGTTGTTGTTTTTAAATGTTGAGGTTGTTGTTGAATTTGTTGGTGTTTTTTCAATTTTGAGGTTGTTGGTGTTTTTCAATGTTGAGGTTGATTTTGAATTTGAGGGTGTTTTTCAATGTCGAGGATGTTGTTTAATTTGTTGGTGTTTTTCAATGTTGAGGTTGTTGTTGTTTTTCAATGTTGAGGTTGTTGTTGAATTTGTTGGTGTTTTTCAATGTTGAGATTGTTGTTGTTTTTCAATGTTGAGGTTGTTGTTCAATTTGTTGGTGTTTTTAAATGTTGAGGTTGTTGTTGAATTTGCTGGTGTTTTGCAATGTTGAGGTTGTTGTTGTTTTTCAATGTTGAGGTTGTTGTTGAATTTGTTGGTGTTTTTCAATGTTGAGGTTGTTGTTGTTTTTCAATGTTGAGGTTGTTGTTGTATTTGTTGGTGTTTTTCAATTTCGAGGTTGTTGTTGAATTTGTTGTTGATTTTCAATGTTGAAGTTGTTGTTGAATTTGTTGGTGTTTTTCAATGTTGAGGTTGTTGTTGTTTTTCAATGTTGAGGTTGTTGTTGAATTTGTTGGTGTTTTTCAATGTTGAGGTTGTTGTTGAATTTGTTGGTGTTTTTCAATGTTGAGGTTGTTGTTGTTTTTCAATGTTGAGGTTGTTGTTGAATTTGTTGGTGTTTTTCAATGTTGAGTTTGTTGTTGTTTTTCAATGTTGAGGTTGTTGTTGAATTTGTTGGTGTTTTTCAATGTTGAAGTTGTTGTTGTTTTTCAATGTTGAGGTTGTTGTTGAATTTGCTGGTGTTTTTCAATGTTGAGGTTGTTGTTGTTTTTCAATGTTGAGGTTGTTGTTGAATTTGTTGGTGCTTTTCAATGTTGAGATTGTTGTTGAAATTGTTGGTGTTTTTCAATGTTGAGGTTGTTGTTGTTTTTCAATGTTGAGTTTGTTGTTGAATTTGTTGGTGTTTTTCAATGTTGAGTTTGTTGTTCAATTTGTTGGTGTTTTTCAATTTCGAGGTTGTTGTTGAATTTGTTAGTGTTTTTCAATGTTGAGGTTGTTGTTGAATTTGTTGGTGTTTTTCAATGTTGAGGTTGTTGTTGTTTTTCAATGTTGAGGTTGTTGTTGTTATTTGTTGGTGTTTTTCAATTTCGAGGTTGTTGTTGAATTTGTTGGTGTTTTTCAATGTTGAAGTTGTTGTTGAATTTGTTGGTGTTTTTCAATGTTGAGGTTGTTGTTGTTTTTCAATGTTGAGGTTGTTGTTGAATTTGTTGGTGTTTTTCAATGTTGAGGTTGTTGTTGTTTTTCAATGCTGAGGTTGTTGTTGAATTTGTTGGTGTTTTTCAATGTTGAGGTTGTTGTTGAATTTGTTGGTGTTTTTCAATGTTGAGGTTGTTGTTGTTTTTCAATGTTGAGGTTGTTGTTGAATTTGTTGGTGTTTTTCAATGTTGAGGTTGTTGTTGTTTTTAAATGTTGGGGTTGTTGTTGAATTTGTTGGTGTTTTTCAATTTTGAGGATGTTGTTGTTTTTCAATGTTGAGGTTTTTGTTGAATTTGTTGGTGTTTTTCAATGTTGAGGTTTTTGTTGTTTTTCAATGTTGAGGTTGTTGTTGTATTTGTTGGTGTTTTTCAATTTCGAGGTTGTTGTTGAATTTGTTGGTGTTTTTCAATGTTGAAGTTGTTGTTGAATTTGCTGGTGTTTTTCAATGTTGAGGTTGTTGTTTTTTTTCAATGTTGAGGTTGTTGTTGAATTTGTTGGTGTTTTTCAATGTTGAGGTTGTTGTTGTTTTTCAATGCTGAGGTTGTTGTTGAATTTGTTGATGTTTTTCAATGTTGAGGTTGTTGTTGAATTTGTTGGTGTTTTTCAATGTTGAGGTTGTTGTTGTTTTTCAATGTTGAGGTTGTTGTTGAATTTGTTGGTGTTTTTCAATGTTTCGGTTGTTGTTGTTTTTCAATGTTGAGGTTGTTGTTGAATTTGTTGGTGTTTTTCAATGTTGAGGTTGTTGTTGAATTTGTTGGTGTTTTTCAATGTTGAGGTTGTTGTTGAATTTGTTGGTGTTTTTCAATGTTGAGGTTGTTGTTATTTTTCAATGTTGAGGTTGTTGTTGAGTTTGTTGGTGTTTTTCAATGTTGAGGTTGCTGTTGAATTTGTTGGTGTTTTTAAATGTTGAGGTTGTTGTTGAATTTGTTGGTGTTTTTCAATGTTGAGGTTGTTGTTGTTTTTAAATGTTGAGGTTGTTGTTGAATTTGTTGGTGTTTTTTCAATTTTGAGGTTGTTGGTGTTTTTCAATGTTGAGGTTGATTTTGAATTTGAGGGTGTTTTTCAATGTCGAGTTTTGTTTAATTGGTTGGTGTTTTTCAATGTTGAGGTTGTTGTTGTTTTTCAATGTTGAGGTTGTTGTTGAATTTGTTAGTGTTTTTCAATGTTGAGATTGTTGTTGTTTTTCAATTGTTGAGCTTGTTGTTCAATTTGTTGGTGTTTTTAAATGTTGAGGTTGTTGTTGAATTTGCTGGTGTTTTGCAATGTTGAGGTTGTTGTTGTTTTTCAATGTTGAGGTTGTTGTTGAATTTGTTGGTGTTTTTCAATGTTGAGGTTGTTGTTGTTTTTCAATGTTGAGGTTGTTGTTGTATTTGTTGGTGTTTTTCAATTTCGCGGTTGTTGTTGAATTTGTTGTTGTTTTTCAATGTTGAAGTTGTTGTTGAATTTGTTGGTGTTTTTCAATGTTGAGGTTGTTGTTGTTTTTCAATGTTGAGGTTGTTGTTGAATTTGTTGGTGTTTTTCAATGTTGAGGTTGTTGTTGAATTTGTTGGTGTTTTTCAATGTTGAGGTTGTTGTTGTTTTTCAATGTTGAGGTTGTTGTTGAATTTGTTGGTGTTTTTCAATGTTGAGTTTGTTGTTGTTTTTCAATGTAGAGGTTGTTGTTGAATTTGTTGGTGTTTTTCAATGTTGAGGTTGTTGTTGTTTTTCAATGTTGAGGTTGTTGTTGAATTTGTTGGTGTTTTTCAATGTTGAGGTTGTTGTTGTTTTTCAATGTTGAGGTTGTTGTTGAATTTGTTGGTGCTTTTCAATGTTGAGATTGCTGTTGAATTTGTTGGTGTTTTTCAATGTTGAGGTTGTTGTTGCTTTTCAATGTTGAGTTTGTTGTTGAATTTGTTGGTGTTTTTCAATGTTGAGTTTGTTGTTCAATTTGTTGGTGTTTTTCAATTTCGAGGTTGTTGTTGAATTTGTTAGTGTTTTTCAATGTTGAGGTTGTTGTTGAATTTGTTGGTGTTTTTCAATGTTGAGGTTGTTGTTGAATTTGTTGGTGTTTTTCTATGTTGAGGTTGTTGTTGTTTTTCAATGTTGAGGATGTTGTTATTTGTTGGTGTTTTTCAATTTCGAGGTTGTTGTTGAATTTGTTGGTGTTTTTCAATGTTGAAGTTGTTGTTGAATTTGTTGGTGTTTTTCAATGTTGAGGTTGTTGTTGTTTTTCAATGTTGAGGTTGTTGTTGAATTTGTTGGTGTTTTTCAATGTTGAGGTTGTTGTTGTTTTTCAATGCTGAGGTTGTTGTTGAATTTGTTGGTGTTTTTCAATGTTGAGGTTGTTGTTGAATTTGTTGGTGTTTTTCAATGTTGAGGTTGTTGTTGTTTTTCAATGTTGAGTTTGTTGTTGAATTTGTTGGTGTTATTCAATGTTTAGGTTGTTGTTGTTTTTCAATGTTGAGGTTGTTGTTGAATTTGTTGGTGTTTTTCAATGTTGAGGTTGTTGTTGTTTTTCAATGTTGAGGTTGTTGTTGAATTTGTTGGTGTTTTTCAATGTTGAGTTTGTTGTTGTTTTTCAATGTTAAGGTTGTTGTTGAATTTGTTGGTGTTTTTCAATGTTGAGGTTGTTGTTGTTTTTCAATGTTGAGGTTGTTGTTGAATTTGTTGGTGTTTTTCAATGTTGAGGTTGTTGTTGTTTTTAAATGTTGGGGTTGTTGTTGAATTTGTTGGTGTTTTTCAATTTTGAGGATGTTGTTGTTTTTCAATGTTGAGGTTGTTGTTGAATTTGTTGGTGTTTTTCAATGTTGAGGTTTTTGTTGTTTTTCAATGTTGAGGTTGTTGTTGTATTTGTTGGTGTTTTTCAATTTCGAGGTTGTTGTTGAATTTGTTGGTGTTTTTCAATGTTGAAGTTGTTGTTGAATTTGCTGGTGTTTTTCAATGTTGAGGTTGTTGTTTTTTTTTAATGTTGAGGTTGTTGTTGAATTTGTTGGTGTTTTTCAATGTTGAGGTTGTTGTTATTTTTCAATGCTGAGGTTGTTGTTGAATTTGTTGATGTTTTTCAATGTTGAGGTTGTTGTTGAATTTGTTGGTGTTTTTCAATGTTGAGGTTGTTGTTGTTTTTCAATGTTGAGGTTGTTGTTGAATTTGTTGGTGTTTTTCAATGTTTCGGTTGTTGTTGTTTTTCAATGTTGAGGTTGTTGTTGAATTTGTTGGTGTTTTTCAATGTTGAGGTTGTTGTTGAATTTGTAGGTGTTTTTCAATGTTGAGGTTGTTGTTGAATTTGTTGGTGTTTTTCAATGTTGAGGTTGTTGTTATTTTTCAATGTTGAGGTTGTTGTTGAGTTTGTTGGTGTTTTTCAATGTTGAGGATGCTGTTGAATTTGTTGGTGTTTTTAAATGTTGAGGTTGTTGTTGAATTTGTTGGTGTTTTTCAATGTTGAGGTTCTTGTTGTTTTTAAATGTTGAGGTTGTTGTTGAATTTGTTAGTGTTTTTTCAATTTTGAGGTTGTTGGTGTTTTTCAATGTTGAGGTTGATTTTGAATTTGAGGGTGTTTTTCAATGTCGAGGTTGTTGTTTAATTTGTTGGTGTTTTTCATTGTTGAGGTTGTTGTTGTTTTTCAATGTTGAGGTTGTTGTTGAATTTGTTGGTGTTTTTCAATGTTGAGATTGTTGTTGTTTTTCAATGTTGAGGTTGTTGTTCAATTTGTTGGTGTTTTTAAATGTTGAGGTTGTTGTTGAATTTGCTGGTGTTTTGCAATGTTGAGGTTGTTGTTGTTTTTCAATGTTGAGGTTGATGTTGAATTTGTTGGTGTTTTTCAATGTTGAGGTTGTTGTTGTTTTTCAATGTTGAGGTTGTTGTTGTATTTGTTGGTGTTTTTCAATTTCGAGGTTGTTGTTGAATTTGTTGTTGTTTTTCAATGTTGAAGTTGTTGTTGAATTTGTTGGTGTTTTTCAATGTTGAGGTTGTTGTTGTTTTTCAATGTTGAGGTTGTTGTTGAATTTGTTGGTGTTTTTCAATGTTGAGGTTGTTGTTGAATTTGTTGGTGTTTTTCAATGTTGAGGTTGTTGTTGTTTTTCAATGTTGAGGTTGTTGTTGAATTTGTTGGTGTTTTTCAATGTTGAGTTTGTTGTTGTTTTTCAATGTTGAGGTTGTTGTTGAATTTGTTGGTGTTTTTCAATGTTGAGGTTGTTGTTGTTTTTCAATGTTGAGGTTGTTGTTGAATTTGTTGGTGTTTTTCAATGTTGAGGTTGTTGTTGTTTTTCAATGTTGAGGTTGTTGTTGAATTTGTTGGTGCTTTTCAATGTTGAGATTGTTGTTGAATTTGTTGGTGTTTTTCAATGTTGAGGTTGTTGTTGCTTTTCAATGTTGAGTTTGTTGTTGAATTTGTTGGTGTTTTTCAATGTTGAGTTTGTTGTTCAATTTGTTGGTGTTTTTCAATTTCGAGGTTGTTGTTGAATTTGTTAGTGTTTTTCAATGTTGAGGTTGTTGTTGAATTTGTTGGTGTTTTTCAATGTTGAGGTTGTTGTTGAATTTGTTGGTGTTTTTCAATGTTGAGGTTGTTGTTGTTTTTCAATGTTGAGGTTGTTGTTGTTATTTGTTGGTGTTTTTCAATTTCGAGGTTGTTGTTGAATTTGTTGGTGTTTTTCAATGTTGAAGTTGTTGTTGAATTTGTTGGTTTTTTTCAATGTTGAGGTTGTTGTTGTTTTTCAATGTTGAGGTTGTTGTTGAATTTGTTGGTGTTTTTCAATGTTGAGGTGGTTGTTGTTTTTCAATGCTGAGGTTGTTGTTGAATTTGTTGGTGTTTTTCAATGTTGAGGTTGTTGTTGAATTTGTTGGTGTTTTTCAATGTTGAGGTTGTTGTTGTTTTTCAATGTTGAGGTTGTTGTTGAATTTGTTGGTGTTATTCAATGTTTAGGTTGTTGTTGTTTTTCAATGTTGAGGTTGTTGTTGAATTTGTTGGTGTTTTTCAACGTTGAGGTTGTTGTTGAATTTGTTGGTGTTTTTCAATGTTGAGGTTGTTGTTGTTTTTCAATGTTGAGGTTGTTGTTGAATTTGTTGGTGTTTTTCAATGTTGAGTTTGTTGTTGTTTTTCAATGTTAAGGTTGTTGTTGAATTTGTTGGTGTTTTTCAATGTTGAGGTTGTTGTTGTTTTTCAATGTTGAGGTTGTTGTTGAATTTGTTGGTGTTTTTCAATGTTGAGGTTGTTGTTGTTTTTAAATGTTGGGGTTGTTGTTGAATTTGTTGGTGTTTTTCAATTTTGAGGATGTTGTTGTTTTTCAATGTTGAGGTTGTTGTTGAATTTGTTGGTGTTTTTCAATGTTGAGGTTTTTGTTGTTTTTCAATGTTGAGGTTGTTGTTGTATTTGTTGGTGTTTTTCAATTTCGAGGTTGTTGGTGAATTTGTTGGTGTTTTTCAATGTTGAAGTTGTTGTTGAATTTGCTGGTGTTTTTCAATGTTGAGGTTGTTGTTTTTTTTCAATGTTGAGGTTGTTGTTGAATTTGTTGGTGTTTTTCAATGTTGAGGTTGTTGTTGTTTTTCAATGCTGAGGTTGTTGTTGAATTTGTTGATGTTTTTCAATGTTGAGGTTGTTGTTGAATTTGTTGGTGTTTTTCAATGTTGAGGTTGTTGTTGTTTTTCAATGTTGAGGTTGTTGTTGAATTTGTTGGTGTTTTTCAATGTTTCGGTTGTTGTTGTTTTTCAATGTTGAGGTTGTTGTTGAATTTGTTGGTGTTTTTCAATGTTGAGGTTGTTGTTGAATTTGTTGGTGTTTTTCAATGTTGAGGTTGTTGTTGAATTTGTTGGTGTTTTTCAATGTTGAGGTTGTTGTTATTTTTCAATGTTGAGGTTGTTGTTGAGTTTGTTGGTGTTTTTCAATGTTGAGGTTGCTGTTGAATTTGTTGGTGTTTTTAAATGTTGAGGTTGTTGTTGAATTTGTTGGTGTTTTTCAATGTTGAGGTTGTTGTTGTTTTTAAATGTTGAGGTTGTTGTTGAATTTGTTGGTGTTTTTTCAATTTTGAGGTTGTTGGTGTTTTTCAATGTTGAGGTTGATTTTGAATTTGAGGGTGTTTTTCAATGTCGAGGTTGTTGTTTAATTTGTTGGTGTTTTTCAATGTTGAGGTTGTTGTTGTTTTTCAATGTTGAGGTTGTTGTTGAATTTGTTGGTGTTTTTCAATGTTGAGAATGTTGTTGTTTTTCAATGTTGAGGTTGTTGTTCAATTTGTTGGTGTTTTTAAATGTTGAGGTTGTTGTTGAATTTGCTGGTGTTTTGCAATGTTGAGGTTGTTCTTGTTTTTCAATGTTGAGGTTGTTGTTGAATTTGTTGGTGTTTTTCAATGTTGAGGTTGTTGTTGTTTTTCAATGTTGAGGTTGTTGTTGTATTTGTTGGTGTTTTTCAATTTCGAGGTTGTTGTTGAATTTGTTGTTGTTTTTCAATGTTGAAGTTGTTGTTGAATTTGTTGGTGTTTTTCAATGTTGAGGTTGTTGTTGTTTTTCAATGTTGAGGTTGTTGTTGAATTTGTTGTTGTTTTTCAATGTTGAGGTTGTTGTTGAATTTGTTGGTGTTTTTCAGTGTTGAGGTTGTTGTTGTTTTTCAATGTTGAGGTTGTTGTTGAATTTGTTGGTGTTTTTCAATGTTGAGTTTGTTGTTGTTTTTCAATGTTGAGGTTGTTGTTGAATTTGTTGGTGTTTTTCAATGTTGAGGTTGTTGTTGTTTTTCAATGTTGAGGTTGTTGTTGAATTTGTTGGTGTTTTTCAATGTTGAGGTTGTTGTTGTTTTTCAATGTTGAGGTTGTTGTTGAATTTGTTGGTGCTTTTCAATGTTGAGATTGTTGTTGAATTTGTTGGTGTTTTTCAATGTTGAGGTTGTTGTTGTTTTTCAATGTTGAGTTTGTTGTTGAATTTGTTGGTGTTTTTCAATGTTGAGTTTGTTGTTGAATTTGTTGGTGTTTTTCAATTTCGATGTTGTTGTTGAATTTGTTAGTGTTTTTCAATGTTGAGGTTGTTGTTGAATTTGTTGGTGTTTTTCAATGTTGAGGTTGTTGTTGAATTTGTTGGTGTTTTTCAATGTTGAGGTTGTTGTTGTTTTTCAATGTTGAGGTTGTTGTTGTATTTGTTGGTGTTTTTCAATTTCGAGGTTGTTGTTGTATTTGTTGGTGTTTTTCAATGTTGAAGTTGTTGTTGAATTTGTTGGTGTTTTTCAATGTTGAGGTTGTTGTTGTTTTTCAATGTTGAGGTTGTTGTTGAATTTGTTGGTGTTTTTCAATGTTGAGGTTGTTGTTGTTTTTCAATGCTGAGGTTGTTGTTGAATTTGTTGGTGTTTTTCAATGTTGAGGTTGTTGCTGAATTTGTTGGTGTTTTTCAATGTTGAGGTTGTTGTTGTTTTTCAATGTTGAGGTTGTTGTTGAATTTGTTGGTGTTTTTCAATGTTGAGGTTGTTGTTGTTTTTCAATGTTGAGGTTGTTGTTGAATTTGTTGGTGTTTTTCAATGTTGAGGTTGTTGTTGAATTTGTTGGTGTTTTTCAATGTTGAGTTTGTTGTTCTTTTTCAATGTTGAGGTTGTTGTTGAATTTGTTGGTGTTTTTCAATGTTGAGGTTGTTGTTGTTTTTCAATGTTGAGGTTATTGTTGAATTTGTTGGTGTTTTTCAATGTTGAGGTTGTTGTTGTTTTTCAATGTTGAGGTTGTTGTTGAATTTGTTGGGGCTTTTCAAAGTTGAGGTTGTTGTTGAATTTGTTGGTGTTTTTCAATGTTGAGGTTGTTGTTGTTTTTCAATGTAGAGGTTGTTGTTGAATTTGTTGGCGTTTTTCAATGTTGAGTTTGTTGTTGAATTTGTTGGTGTTTTTCAATTTCGAGGTTGTTGTTGACTTTGTTGGTGTTTTTCAATGTTGAGGTTGTTGTTGAATTTGTTGGTGTTTTTCAATGTTGAGGTTGTTGTTGAATTTGTTGGTGTTTTTCAATGTTGAGGTTGTTGTTGAATTTGTTGGTGTATTTCAATGTTGAGGTTGTTGTTGTTTTTAAAAGTTGAGGTTGTTGTTGAATTTGTTGGTGTTTTTTCAATTTTGAGGTTGTTGGTGTTTTTCAATGTTGAGGTTGATTTTGAATTTGAGGGTGTTTTTCAATGTCGAGGTTGTTGTTTAATTTGTTGGTGTTTTTCAATGTTGAGGTTGTTGTTGTTTTTCAATGTTGAGGTTGTTGTTGAATTTGTTGGTGTTTTTCAATGTTGAGAATGTTGTTGTTTTTCAATGTTGAGGTTGTTGTTCAATTTGTTGGTGTTTTTAAATGTTGAGGTTGTTGTTGAATTTGCTGGTGTTTTGCAATGTTGAGGTTGTTCTTGTTTTTCAATGTTGAGGTTGTTGTTGAATTTGTTGGTGTTTTTCAATGTTGAGGTTGTTGTTGTTTTTCAATGTTGAGGTTGTTGTTGTATTTGTTGGTGTTTTTCAATTTCGAGGTTGTTGTTGAATTTGTTGTTGTTTTTCAATGTTGAAGTTGTTGTTGAATTTGTTGGTGTTTTTCAATGTTGAGGTTGTTGTTGTTTTTCAATGTTGAGGTTGTTGTTGAATTTGTTGTTGTTTTTCAATGTTGAGGTTGTTGTTGAATTTGTTGGTGTTTTTCAGTGTTGAGGTTGTTGTTGTTTTTCAATGTTGAGGTTGTTGTTGAATTTGTTGGTGTTTTTCAATGTTGAGTTTGTTGTTGTTTTTCAATGTTGAGGTTGTTGTTGAATTTGTTGGTGTTTTTCAATGTTGAGGTTGTTGTTGTTTTTCAATGTTGAGGTTGTTGTTGAATTTGTTGGTGTTTTTCAATGTTGAGGTTGTTGTTGTTTTTCAATGTTGAGGTTGTTGTTGAATTTGTTGGTGCTTTTCAATGTTGAGATTGTTGTTGAATTTGTTGGTGTTTTTCAATGTTGAGGTTGTTGTTGTTTTTCAATGTTGAGTTTGTTGTTGAATTTGTTGGTGTTTTTCAATGTTGAGTTTGTTGTTGAATTTGTTGGTGTTTTTCAATTTCGAGGTTGTTGTTGAATTTGTTAGTGTTTTTCAATGTTGAGGTTGTTGTTGAATTTGTTGGTGTTTTTCAATGTTGAGGTTGTTGTTGAATTTGTTGGTGTTTTTCAATGTTGAGGTTGTTGTTGTTTTTCAATGTTGAGGTTGTTGTTGTATTTGTTGGTGTTTTTCAATTTCGAGGTTGTTGTTGTATTTGTTGGTGTTTTTCAATGTTGAAGTTGTTGTTGAATTTGTTGGTGTTTTTCAATGTTGAGGTTGTTGTTGTTTTTCAATGTTGAGGTTGTTGTTGAATTTGTTGGTGTTTTTCAATGTTGAGGTTGTTGTTGTTTTTCAATGCTGAGGTTGTTGTTGAATTTGTTGGTGTTTTTCAATGTTGAGGTTGTTGCTGAATTTGTTGGTGTTTTTCAATGTTGAGGTTGTTGTTGTTTTTCAATGTTGAGGTTGTTGTTGAATTTGTTGGTGTTTTTCAATGTTGAGGTTGTTGTTGTTTTTCAATGTTGAGGTTGTTGTTGAATTTGTTGGTGTTTTTCAATGTTGAGGTTGTTGTTGAATTTGTTGGTGTTTTCCAATGTTGAGGTTGTTGTTGTTTTTCAATGTTGAGGTTGTTGTTGAATTTGTTGGTGTTTTTCAATGTTGAGTTTGTTGTTCTTTTTCAATGTTGAGGTTGTTGTTGAATTTGTTGGTGTTTTTCAATGTTGAGGTTGTTGTTGTTTTTCAATGTTGAGGTTATTGTTGAATTTGTTGGTGTTTTTCAATGTTGAGGTTGTTGTTGTTTTTCAATGTTGAGGTTGTTGTTGAATTTGTTGGGGCTTTTCAATGTTGAGGTTGTTGTTGAATTTGTTGGTGTTTTTCAATGTTGAGGTTGTTGTTGTTTTTCAATGTAGAGGTTGTTGTTGAATTTGTTGGCGTTTTTCAATGTTGAGTTTGTTGTTGAATTTGTTGGTGTTTTTCAATTTCGAGGTTGTTGTTGACTTTGTTGGTGTTTTTCAATGTTGAGGTTGTTGTTGAATTTGTTGGTGTTTTTCAATGTTGAGGTTGTTGTTGAATTTGTTGGTGTTTTTCAATGTTGAGGTTGTTGTTGTTTTTCAATGTTGAGGTTGTTGTTGAATTTGTTGGTGTTTTTCAATGTTTAGTTTGTCGTTGTTTTTCAATGTTGAGGTTGTTGTTGAATTTGTTGGTGTTTTTCAATGTTGAGGTTGTTGTTGTTTTTCAATGTTGAGGTTGTTGTTGAATTTGTTGGTGTTTTTCAATGTTGAGGTTGTTGGTGTTTTTCATTGTTGAGGTTGTTGTTGAATTTGTTGGTGTTTTTCAATGTTGAGGTTGTTGTTGAATTTGTTGGTGTTTTTCAATGTTGAGGTTGTTGTTGTTTTTCAATGTTGAGGTTGTTGTTGAGTTTGTTGGTGTTTTTCAATGCTGAGGTTGTTGTTGAATTTGTTGGTGTTTTTCAATGTTGAGGTTGTTGTTGAATTTGTTCTTGTTTTTCAATGCTGAGATTGTTGTTGTTTTTAAATGTTGGGGTTGTTGTTGAATTTGTTGGTGTTTTTCAATTTTGAGGTTGTTGTTGTTTTTCAATGTTGAGGTTGTTGTTGAATTTGTTGGTGTTTTTCAATGTTGAGTTTGTTGTTGTTTTTCAATGTTGAGGTTGTTGTTGAATTTGTTGGTGTTTTTCAATGTTGAGGTTGTTGTTGTTTTTCAATGTTGAGGTTGTTGTTGAATTTGTTGGTGTTTTTCAATGTTGAGGTTGTTGTTGTTTTTCAATGTTGAGGTTGTTGTTGAATTTGTTGGTGTTTTTCCATGATGAGGTTGTTGTTGTTTTTCAAAGTTGAGGTTGTTGTTGAATTTGTTGGTGTTTTTCAATCTCGGGGTTGTTGTTGAATTTGTTGGTGTTTTTCAATGTTGAATTTTTTGAAGTTGTTGTTGTTTTTCAATTTGAGGTTGTTGTTGAATTTGTTGGTGTTTTTCAATGTTGAGGTTGTTGTTGAATTTGTTGGTGTTTTTCAATGTTGAGGTTGTTGTTGAATTTGTTGGTGTTTTTCAATGTTGAGGTTGTTGTTATTTTTCAATGTTGAGGTTCCTGCTGAGTTTGTTGGTGTTTTTCAATGTTGAGGTTGCTGTTGAATTTGTTGGTGTTTTTCAATGTTGAGGTTGTTGTTGAATTTGTTGGTGTTTTTCAATGTTGAGGTTGTTGTTGAATTTGTTGGTGTTTTTCAATGTTCAGGTTGTTGTTGAATTTGTTGGTGTTTTTCAATGTTGAGGTTGTTGTTATTTTTCAATGTTGAGGTTGTTGTTGAGTTTGTTGGTGTTTTTCAATGTTGAGGTTGCTGTTGAATTTGTTGTTGTTTTTCAATGTTGAGGTTGTTGTTGAATTTGTTTGCGTTTTTCAATGTTGAGGTTGTTGTTGTTTTTCAATGTTGAGGTTGATTTTGAATTTGAGGGTGTTTTTCAATGTCGAGGTTGTTGTTTAATTTGTTGGTGTTTTTCAATGTTGAGTTTGTTGTTGTTTTTCAATGTTGAAGTTGTTGTTGAATTTGTTGGTGTTTTTTCAATTTTGAGGTTGTTGGTGTTTTTCAATGTTGAGGTTGATTTTGAATTTGAGGGTGTTTTTCAATGTCGAGGTTGTTGTTTAATTTGTTGGTGTTTTTCAATGTTGAGTTTGTTGTTGTTTTTCAATGTTGAAGTTGTTGTTGAATTTGTTGGTGTTTTTCAATGTTGAGGTTGTTGTTGTTTTTCAATGTTGAGGTTGTTGTTGAATTTGTTGGTGTTTTTCAATGTTGAGGTTGTTGTTGAATTTGTTGGTGTTTTTCAATGTTGAGGTTGTTGTTGTTTTTCAACGTTGAGGTTGTTGTTGAATTTGTTGGTGTTTTTCAATGTTGAGTTTGTTGTTGTTTTTCAATGTTGAGGTTGTTGGTGAATTTGTTGGTGTTTTTCAATGTTGAGGTTGTTTTTGTTTTTCAATGTTGAGGTTGTTGTTGAATTTGTTGGTGTTTTTCAATGTTGAGGTTGTTGTTGTTTTTCAATGTTGAGGTTGTTGTTGAATTTGTTGGTGCTTTTCAATGTTGAGATTGTTGTTGAATTTGTTGGTGTTTTTCAATGTTGAGGTTGTTGTTGTTTTTCAATGTTGAGTTTGTTGTTGAATTTGTTGGTGTTTTTCAATGTTGAGTTTGTTGTTGAATTTGTTGGTGTTTTTCAATTTCGAGGTTGTTGTTGAATTTGTTAGTGTTTTTCAATGTTGAGGTTGTTGTTGAATTAGTTGGTGTTTTTCAATGTTGAGGTTGTTGTTGAATTTGTTGGTGTTTTTCAATGTTGAGGTTGTTGTTGTTTTTCAATGTTGAGGTTGTTGTTGTATTTGTAGGTGTTTTTCAATTTCGAGGTTGTTGTTGAATTTGTTGCTGTTTTTCAATGTTGAAGTTGTTGTTGAATTTGTTGGTGTTTTTCAATGTTGAGGTTGTTGTTGTTTTTCAATGTTGAGGTTGTTGTTGAATTTGTTGGTGTTTTTCAATGTTGAGGTTGTTGTTGTTTTTCAATGCTGAGGTTGTTGTTGAATTTGTTGGTGTTTTTCAATGTTGAGGTTGTTGTTGAATTTGTTGGTGTTTTTCAATGTTGAGGTTGTTCTTTTTCAATGTTGAGGTTGTTGTTGAATTTGTTGGTGTTTTTCAATGTTGAGGTTGTTGTTGAATTTGTTGGTGTTTTTCAATGTTGAGGTTGTTGTTGTTTTTCAATGTTGAGGTTGTTGTTGAATTTGTTGGTGTTTTTCAATGTTTAGGTTGTTGTTGTTTTTCAATGTTGAGGTTGTTGTTGAATTTGTTGGTGTTTTTCAATGTTGAGGTTGTTGTTGAATTTGTTGGTGTTTTTCAATGTTGAGGTTGTTGTTGTTTTTCAATGCTGAGGTTGTTGTTGAATTTGTTGGTGTTTTTCAATGTTGAGTTTGTTGTTCTTTTTCAATGTTGAGGTTGTTGTTGAATTTGTTGGTGTTTTTCAATGTTGAGGTTGTTGTTGTTTTTCAATGTTGAGGTTATTGTTGAATTTGTTGGTGTTTTTCAATGTTGAGGTTGTTGTTGTTTTTCAATGTTGAGGTTGTTGTTGAATTTGTTGGTGCTTTTCAATGTTGAGGTTGTTGTTGAATTTGTTGGTGTTTTTCAATGTTGAGGTTGTTGTTGTTTTTCAATGTAGAGGTTGTTGTTGAATTTGTTGGCGTTTTTCAATGTTGAGTTTGTTGTTGAATTTGTTGGTGTTTTTCAATTTCGAGGTTGTTGTTGAATTTGTTGGTGTTTTTCAATGTTGACGTTGTTGTTGAATTTGTTGGTGTTTTTCAATGTTGAGGTTGTTGTTGAATTTGTTGGTGTTTTTCAATGTTGACGTTGTTGTTGTTTTTCAATGTTGAGGTTGTTGTTGAATTTGTTGGTGTTTTTCAATGTTTAGTTTGTTGTTGTTTTTCAATGTTGAGGTTGTTGTTGAATTTGTTGGTGTTTTTCAATGTTCAGGTTGTTGTTGTTTTTCAATGTTGAGGTTGTTGTTGAATTTGTTGGTGTTTTTCAATGTTGAGGTTGTTGGTGTTTTTCAATGTTGAGGTTGTTGTTGAATTTGTTGGTGTTTTTCAATGTTGAGGTTGTTGTTGAATTTGTTGGTGTTTTTCAATGTTGAGGTTGTTGTTGTTTTTCAATGTTGAGGTTGTTGTTGAGTTTGTTGGTGTTTTTCAATGTTGAAGTTGTTGTTGAATTTGTTGGTGTTTTTCAATGTTGAGGTTGTTGTTGTTTTTCAATGTTGAGGTTGTTGTTGAATTTGTTGGTGTTTTTCAATTTTGAGGTTGTTGTTGTTTTTCAATGCTGAGGTTGTTGTTGAATTTGTTGGTGTTTTTCAATGTTGAGGTTGTTGCTGAATTTGTTGGTGTTTTTCAATGTTGAGCTTGTTGTTGTTTTTCAATGTTGAGGTTGTTGTTGAATTTGTTGGTGTTTTTCAATGTTGAGGTTGTTGTTGTTTTTCAATGTTGAGGTTGTTGTTGAATTTGTTGGTGTTTTTCAATGTTGAGGTTGTTGTTGAATTTGTTGGTGTTTTCCAATGTTGAGGTTGTTGTTGTTTTTCAATGTTGAGGTTGTTGTTGAATTTGTTGGTGTTTTTCAATGTTGAGTTTGTTGTTCTTTTTCAATGTTGAGGTTGTTGTTGAATTTGTTGGTGTTTTTCAATGTTGAGGTTGTTGTTGTTTTTCAATGTTGAGGTTATTGTTGAATTTGTTGGTGTTTTTCAATGTTGAGGTTGTTGTTGTTTTTCAATGTTGAGGTTGTTGTTGAATTTGTTGGGGCTTTTCAATGTTGAGGTTGTTGTTGAATTTGTTGGTGTTTTTCAATGTTGAGGTTGTTGTTGTTTTTCAATGTAGAGGTTGTTGTTGAATTTGTTGGCGTTTTTCAATGTTGAGTTTGTTGTTGAATTTGTTGGTGTTTTTCAATTTCGAGGATGTTGTTGACTTTGTTGGTGTTTTTCAATGTTGAGGTTGTTGTTGAATTTGTTGGTGTTTTTCAATGTTGAGGTTGTTGTTGAATTTGTTGGTGTTTTTCAATGTTGAGGTTGTTGTTGTTTTTCAATGTTGAGGTTGTTGTTGAATTTGTTGGTGTTTTTCAATGTTTAGTTTGTCGTTGTTTTTCAATGTTGAGGTTGTTGTTGAATTTGTTGGTGTTTTTCAATGTTGAGGTTGTTGTTGTTTTTCAATGTTGAGGTTGTTGTTGAATTTGTTGGTGTTTTTCAATGTTGAGGTTGTTGGTGATTTTCATTGTTGAGGTTGTTGTTGAATTTGTTGGTGTTTTTCAATGTTGAGGTTGTTGTTGAATTTGTTGGTGTTTTTCAATGTTGAGGTTGTTGTTGTTTTTCAATGTTGAGGTTGTTGTTGAGTTTGTTGGTGTTTTTCAATGTTGAGGTTGTTGTTGAATTTGTTGGTGTTTTTCAATGTTGAGGTTGTTGTTGAATTTGTTCTTGTTTTTCAATGCTGAGATTGTTGTTGTTTTTAAATGTTGGGGTTGTTGTTGAATTTGTTGGTGTTTTTCAATTTTGAGGTTGTTGTTGTTTTTCAATGTTGAGGTTGTTGTTGAATTTGTTGGTGTTTTTCAATGTTGAGTTTGTTGTTGTTTTTCAATGTTGAGGTTGTTGTTGAATTTGTTGGTGTTTTTCAATGTTGAGGTTGTTGTTGTTTTTCAATGTTGAGGTTGTTGTTGAATTTTTTGGTGTTTTTCAATGTTGAGGTTGTTGTTGTTTTTCAATGTTGAGGTTGTTGTTGAATTTGTTGGTGTTTTTCCATGATGAGGTTGTTGTTGTTTTTCAAAGTTGATGTTGTTGTTGAATTTGTTGGTGTTTTTCAATCTCGGGGTTGTTGTTGAATTTGTTGGTGTTTTTCTATGTTGAATTTTTTGAAGTTGTTGTTGTTTTTCAATTTGAGGTTGTTGTTGAATTTGTTGGTGTTTTTCAATGTTGAGGTTGTTGTTGAATTTGTTGGTGTTTTTCAATGTTGAGGTTGTTGTTGAATTTGTTGGTGTTTTTCAATGTTGAGGTTGTTGTTATTTTTCAATGTTGAGGTTCCTGCTGAGTTTGTTGGTGTTTTTCAATGTTGAGGTTGCTGTTGAATTTGTTGGTGTTTTTCAATGTTGAGGTTGTTGTTGAATTTGTTGGTGTTTTTCAATGTTGAGGTTGTTGTTGAATTTGTTGGTGTTTTTCAATGTTCAGGTTGTTGTTGAATTTGTTGGTGTTTTTCAATGTTGAGGTTGTTGTTATTTTTCAATGTTGAGGTTGTTGTTGAGTTTGTTGGTGTTTTTCAATGTTGAGGTTGCTGTTGAATTTGTTGTTGTTTTTCAATGTTGAGGTTGTTGTTGAATTTGTTTGCGTTTTTCAATGTTGAGCTTGTTGTTGTTTTTAAATGTTGAGGTTGTTGTTGAACTTGTTGGTGTTTTTCCAATTTTGAGGTTGTTGGTGTTTTTCAATGTTGAGGTTGATTTTGAATTTGAGGGTGTTTTTCAATGTCGAGGTTGTTGTTTAATTTGTTGGTGTTTTTCAATGTTGAGTTTGTTGTTGTTTTTCAATGTTGAAGTTGTTGTTGAATTTGTTGGTGTTTTTCAATGTTGAGGTTGTTGTTGTTTTTCAATGTTGAGGTTGTTGTTGAATTTGTTGGTGTTTTTCAATGTTGAGGTTGTTGTTGAATTTGTTGGTGTTTTTCAATGTTGAGGTTGTTGTTGTTTTTCAACGTTGAGGTTGTTGTTGAATTTGTTGGTGTTTTTCAATGTTGAGTTTGTTGTTGTTTTTCAATGTTGAGGTTGTTGGTGAATTTGTTGGTGTTTTTCAATGTTGAGGTTGTTTTTGTTTTTCAATGTTGAGGTTGTTGTTGAATTTGTTGGTGTTTTTCAATGTTGAGGTTGTTGTTGTTTTTCAATGTTGAGGTTGTTGTTGAATTTGTTGGTGCTTTTCAATGTTGAGATTGTTGTTGAATTTGTTGGTGTTTTTCAATGTTGAGGTTGTTGTTGTTTTTCAATGTTGAGTTTGTTGTTGAATTTGTTGGTGTTTTTCAATGTTGAGTTTGTTGTTGAATTTGTTGGTGTTTTTCAATTTCGAGGTTGTTGTTGAATTTGTTAGTGTTTTTCAATGTTGAGGTTGTTGTTGAATTAGTTGGTGTTTTTCAATGTTGAGGTTGTTGTTGAATTTGTTGGTGTTTTTCAATGTTGAGGTTGTTGTTGTTTTTCAATGTTGAGGTTGTTGTTGTATTTGTAGGTGTTTTTCAATTTCGAGGTTGTTGTTGAATTTGTTGCTGTATTTCAATGTTGAAGTTGTTGTTGAATTTGTTGGTGTTTTTCAATGTTGAGGTTGTTGTTGTTTTTCAATGTTGAGGTTGTTGTTGAATTTGTTGGTGTTTTTCAATGTTGAGGTTGTTGTTGTTTTTCAATGCTGAGGTTGTTGTTGAATTTGTTGGTGTTTTTCAATGTTGAGGTTGTTGTTGAATTTGTTGGTGTTTTTCAATGTTGAGGTTGTTCTTTTTCAATGTTGAGGTTGTTGTTGAATTTGTTGGTGTTTTTCAATGTTGAGGTTGTTGTTGAATTTGTTGGTGTTTTTCAATGTTGAGGTTGTTGTTGTTTTTCAATGTTGAGGTTGTTGTTGAATTTGTTGGTGTTTTTCAATGTTTAGGTTGTTGTTGTTTTTCAATGTTGAGGTTGTTGTTGAATTTGTTGGTGTTTTTCAATGTTGAGGTTGTTGTTGAATTTGTTGGTGTTTTTCAATGTTGAGGTTGTTGTTGTTTTTCAATGCTGAGGTTGTTGTTGAATTTGTTGGTGTTTTTCAATGTTGAGTTTGTTGTTCTTTTTCAATGTTGAGGTTGTTGTTGAATTTGTTGGTGTTTTTCAATGTTGAGGTTGTTGTTGTTTTTCAATGTTGAGGTTATTGTTGAATTTGTTGGTGTTTTTCAATGTTGAGGTTGTTGTTGTTTTTCAATGTTGAGGTTGTTGTTGAATTTGTTGGTGCTTTTCAATGTTGAGGTTGTTGTTGAATTTGTTGGTGTTTTTCAATGTTGAGGTTGTTGTTGTTTTTCAATGTAGAGGTTGTTGTTGAATTTGTTGGCGTTTTTCAATGTTGAGTTTGTTGTTGAATTTGTTGGTGTTTTTCAATTTCGAGGTTGTTGTTGAATTTGTTGGTGTTTTTCAATGTTGACGTTGTTGTTGAATTTGTTGGTGTTTTTCAATGTTGAGGTTGTTGTTGAATTTGTTGGTGTTTTTCAATGTTGAGGTTGTTGTTGTTTTTCAATGTTGAGGTTGTTGTTGAATTTGTTGGTGTTTTTCAATGTTTAGTTTGTTGTTGTTTTTCAATGTTGAGGTTGTTGTTGAATTTGTTGGTGTTTTTCAATGTTGAGGTTGTTGTTGTTTTTCAATGTTGAGGTTGTTGTTGAATTTGTTGGTGTTTTTCAATGTTGAGGTTGTTGGTGTTTTTCAATGTTGAGGTTGTTGTTGAATTTGTTGGTGTTTTTCAATGTTGAGGTTGTTGTTGAATTTGTTGGTGTTTTTCAATGTTGAGGTTGTTGTTGTTTTTCAATGTTGAGGTTGTTGTTGAGTTTGTTGGTGTTTTTCAATGTTGAGGTTGTTGCTGAATTTGTTGGTGTTTTTCAATGTTGAGGTTGTTGTTGAATTTGTTGGTGTTTTTCAATGCTGAGGTTGTTGTTGTTTTTAAATGTTGGGGTTGTTGTTGAATTTGTTGGTGTTTTTCAATTTTGAGGATGTTGTTGTTTTTCAATGTTGAGGTTGTTGTGGAATTTGTTGGTGTTTTTCCATGATGAGGTTGTTGTTGTTTTTCAAAGTTGAGGTTGTTGTTGAATTTGTTGGTGTTTTTCAAAGTCGGGGTTGTTGTTGAATTTGTTGGTGTTTTTCTATGTTGAATTTTTTGTTGAATTTGTTGGTGTTTTTCAATGTTGAGGTTGTTGTTTTTCAATGTTGAGGTTGTTGTTGAATTTGTTGGCGTTTTTAAATGTTGAGGTTGTTGTTGAATTTGTTGGTGTTTTTCAATGTTGAAGTTGTTGTTGAATTTGTTGGTGTTTTTCAATGTTGAGGTTGTTGTTGAATTTGTTGGTGTTTTTCAATGTTGAGGTTGTTGTTGAATTTGTTGGTGTATTTCAATGTTGAGGTTGTTGTTGAATTTGTTGGTGTTTTTCAATGTTGAGGTTGTGGTTATTTTTCAATGTTGAGGTTGTTGTTGAATTTGTTGGTGTTTTTCAATGTTGAGGTTGTTGTTGAATTTGTTGGTGTTTTTCAATGTTGAGGTTGTTGTTGAATTTGTTGGTGTTTTTCCATGATGAGGTTGTTGTTGTTTTTCAAAGTTGAGGTTGTTGTTGAATTTGTTGGTGTTTTTCAATCTCGGGGTTGTTGTTGAATTTGTTGGTGTTTTTCTATGTTGAATTTTTTGAAGTTGTTGTTGTTTTTCAATTTGAGGTTGTTGTTGAATTTGTTGGTGTTTTTCAATGTTGAGGTTGTTGTTGAATTTGTTGGTGTTTTTCAATGTTGAGGTTGTTGTTGAATTTGTTGGTGTTTTTCAATGTTGAGGTTGTTGTTATTTTTCAATGTTGAGGTTCTTGCTGAGTTTGTTGGTGTTTTTCAATGTTGAGGTTGCTGTTGAATTTGTTGGTGTTTTTCAATGTTGAGGTTGTTGTTGAATTTGTTGGTGTTTTTCAATGTTGAGGTTGTTGTTGAATTTGTTGGTGTTTTTCAATGTTCAGGTTGTTGTTGAATTTGTTGGTGTTTTTCAATGTTGAGGTTGTTGTTATTTTTCAATGTTGAGGTTGTTGTTGAGTTTGTTGGTGTTTTTCAATGTTGAGGTTGCTGTTGAATTTGTTGTTGTTTTTCAATGTTGAGGTTGTTGTTGAATTTGTTTGCGTTTTTCAATGTTGAGGTTGTTGTTGTTTTTAAATGTTGAGGTTGTTGTTGAACTTGTTGGTGTTTTTTCAATTTTGAGGTTGTTGGTGTTTTTCAATGTTGAGGTTGATTTTGAATTTGAGGGTGTTTTTCAATGTCGAGGTTGTTGTTTAATTTGTTGGTGTTTTTCAATGTTGAGTTTGTTGTTGTTTTTCAATGTTGAAGTTGTTGTTGAATTTGTTGGTGTTTTTCAATGTTGAGGTTGTTGTTGTTTTTCAATGTTGAGGTTGTTGTTGAATTTGTTGGTGTTTTTCAATGTTGAGGTTGTTGTTGAATTTGTTGGTGTTTTTCAATGTTGAGGTTGTTGTTGTTTTTCAACGTTGAGGTTGTTGTTGAATTTGTTGGTGTTTTTCAATGTTGAGTTTGTTGTTGTTTTTCAATGTTGAGGTTGTTGGCGAATTTGTTGGTGTTTTTCAATGTTGAGGTTGTTGTTGAATTTGTTGGTGTTTTTCAATGTTGAGGTTGTTGTTGTTTTTCAATGTTGAGGTTGTTGTTGAATTTGTTGGTGCTTTTCAATGTTGAGATTGTTGTTGAATTTGTTGGTGTTTTTCAATGTTGAGGTTGTTGTTGTTTTTCAATGTTGAGTTTGTTGTTGAATTTGTTGGTGTTTTTCAATGTTGAGTTTGTAGTTGAATTTGTTGGTGTTTTTCAATTTCGAGGTTGTTGTTGAATTTGTTAGTGTTTTTCAATGTTGAGGTTGTTGTTGAATTAGTTGGTGTTTTTCAATGTTGAGGTTGTTGTTGAATTTGTTGGTGTTTTTCAATGTTGAGGTTGTTGTTGTTTTTCAATGTTGAGGTTGTTGTTGTATTTGTAGGTGTTTTTCAATTTCGAGGTTGTTGTTGAATTTGTTGCTGTTTTTCAATGTTGAAGTTGTTGTTGAATTTGTTGGTGTTTTTCAATGTTGAGGTTGTTGTTGTTTTTCAATGTTGAGGTTGTTGTTGAATTTGTTGGTGTTTTTCAATGTTGAGGTTGTTTTTGTTTTTCAATGCTGAGGTTGTTGTTGAATTTGTTGGTGTTTTTCAATGTTGAGGTTGTTGTTGAATTTGTTGGTGTTTTTCAATGTTGAGGTTGTTCTTTTTCAATGTTGAGGTTGTTGTTGAATTTGTTGGTGTTTTTCAATGTTGAGGTTGTTGTTGAATTTGTTGGTGTTTTTCAATGTTGAGGTTGTTGTTGTTTTTCAATGTTGAGGTTGTTGTTGAATTTGTTGGTGTTTTTCAATGTTTAGGTTGTTGTTGTTTTTCAATGTTGAGGTTGTTGTTGAATTTGTTGGTGTTTTTCAATGTTGAGGTTGTTGTTGAATTTGTTGGTGTTTTTCAATGTTGAGGTTGTTGTTGTTTTTCAATGCTGAGGTTGTTGTTGAATTTGTTCGTGTTTTTCAATGTTGAGTTTGTTGTTCTTTTTCAATGTTGAGGTTGTTGTTGAATTTGTTGGTGTTTTTCAATGTTGAGGTTGTTGTTGTTTTTCAATGTTGAGGTTATTGTTGAATTTGTTGGTGTTTTTCAATGTTGAGGTTGTTGTTGTTTTTCAATGTTGAGGTTGTTGTTGAATTTGTTGGTGCTTTTCAATGTTGAGGTTGTTGTTGAATTTGTTGGTGTTTTTCAATGTTGAGGTTGTTGTTGTTTTTCAATGTAGAGGTTGTTGTTGAATTTGTTGGCGTTTTTCAATGTTGAGTTTGTTGTTGAATTTGTTGGTGTTTTTCAATTTCGATGTTGTTGTTGAATTTGTTGGTGTTTTTCAATGTTGACGTTGTTGTTGAATTTGTTGGTGTTTTTCAATGTTGAGGTTGTTGTTGAATTTGTTGGTGTTTTTCAATGTTGAGGTTGTTGTTGTTTTTCAATGTTGAGGTTGTTGTTGAATTTGTTGGTGTTTTTCAATGTTTAGTTTGTTGTTGTTTTTCAATGTTGAGGTTGTTGTTGAATTTGTTGGTGTTTTTCAATGTTGAGGTTGTTGTTGTTTTTCAATGTTGAGGTTGTTGTTGAATTTGTTGGTGTTTTTCAATGTTGAGGTTGTTGGTGTTTTTCAATGTTGAGGTTGTTGTTGAATTTGTTGGTGTTTTTCAATGTTGAGGTTGTTGTTGAATTTGTTGGTGTTTTTCAATGTTGAGGTTGTTGTTGTTTTTCAATGTTGAGGTTGTTGTTGAGTTTGTTGGTGTTTTTCAATGTTGAGGTTGTTGTTGAATTTGTTGGTGTTTTTCAATGTTGAGGTTGTTGTTGAATTTGTTGTTGTTTTTCAATGCTGAGGTTGTTGTTGTTTTTAAATGTTGGGGTTGTTGTTGAATTTGTTGGTGTTTTTCAATTTTGAGGATGTTGTTGTTTTTCAATGTTGAGGTTGTTGTGGAATTTGTTGGTGTTTTTCCATGATGAGGTTGTTGTTGTTTTTCAAAGTTGAGGTTGTTGTTGAATTTGTTGGTGTTTTTCAAAGTCGGGGTTGTTGTTGAATTTGTTGGTGTTTTTCTATGTTGAATTTTTTGTTGAATTTGTTGGTGTTTTTCAATGTTGAGGTTGTTGTTTTTCAATGTTGAGGTTGTTGTTGAATTTGTTGGCGTTTTTAAATGTTGAGGTTGTTGTTGAATTTGTTGGTGTTTTTCAATGTTGAAGTTGTTGTTGAATTTGTTGGTGTTTTTCAATGTTGAGGTTGTTGTTGAATTTGTTGGTGTTTTTCAATGTTGAGGTTGTTGTTGTTTTTCAACGTTGAGGTTGTTGTTGAATTTGTTGGTGTTTTTCAATGTTGAGGTTGTTGTTGTATTTGTTGGTGTTTTTCAATTTCGAGGTTGTTGTTGTTTTTCAACGTTGAGGTTGTTGTTGAATTTGTTGGTGTTTTTCAATGTTGAGTTTGTTGTTGTTTTTCAATGTTGAGGTTGTTGGCGAATTTGTTGGTGTTTTTCAATGTTGAGGTTGTTTTTGTTTTTCAATGTTGAGGTTGTTGTTGAATTTGTTGGTGTTTTTCAATGTTGAGGTTGTTGTTGTTTTTCAATGTTGAGGTTGTTGTTGAATTTGTTGGTGCTTTTCAATGTTGAGATTGTTGTTGAATTTGTTGGTGTTTTTCAAAGTCGGGGTTGTTGTTGAATTTGTTGGTGTTTTTCTATGTTGAATTTTTTGTTGAATTTGTTGGTGTTTTTCAATGTTGAGGTTGTTGTTTTTCAATGTTGAGGTTGTTGTTGAATTTGTTGGCGTTTTTAAATGTTGAGGTTGTTGTTGAATTTGTTGGTGTTTTTCAATGTTGAAGTTGTTGTTGAATTTGTTCGTGTTTTTCAATGTTGAGGTTGTTGTTGAATTTGTTGGTGTTTTTCAATGTTGAGGTTGTTGTTGTTTTTCAACGTTGAGGTTGTTGTTGAATTTGTTGGTGTTTTTCAATGTTGAGGTTGTTGTTGAATTTGTTGGTGTTTTTCAATGTTGAGGTTGTTGTTGTTTTTCAACGTTGAGGTTGTTGTTGAATTTGTTGGTGTTTTTCAATGTTGAGTTTGTTGTTGTTTTTCAATGTTGAGGTTGTTGGCGAATTTGTTGGTGTTTTTCAATGTTGAGGTTGTTTTTGTTTTTCAATGTTGAGGTTGTTGTTGAATTTGTTGGTGTTTTTCAATGTTGAGGTTGTTGTTGTTTTTCAATGTTGAGGTTGTTGTTGAATTTGTTGGTGCTTTTCAATGTTGAGATTGTTGTTGAATTTGTTGGTGTTTTTCAATGTTGAGGTTGTTGTTGTTTTTCAATGTTGAGTTTGTTGTTGAATTTGTTGGTGTTTTTCAATGTTGAGTTTGTTGTTGAATTTGTTGGTGTTTTTCAATTTCGAGGTTGTTGTTGAATTTGTTAGTGTTTTTCAATGTTGAGGTTGCTGTTGAATTAGTTGGTGTTTTTCAATGTTGAGGTTGTTGTTGAATTTGTTGGTGTTTTTCAATGTTGAGGTTGTTGTTGTTTTTCAATGTTGAGGTTGTTGTTGTATTTGTAGGTGTTTTTCAATTTCGAGGTTGTTGTTGAATTTGTTGCTGTTTTTCAATGTTGAAGTTGTTGTTGAATTTGTTGGTGTTTTTCAATGTTGAGGTTGTTGTTGTTTTTCAATGTTGAGGTTGTTGTTGAATTTGTTGGTGTTTTTCAATGTTGAGGTTGTTGTTGTTTTTCAATGCTGAGGTTGTTGTTGAATTTGTTGGTGTTTTTCAATGTTGAGGTTGTTGTTGAATTTGTTGGTGTTTTTCAATGTTGAGGTTGTTCTTTTTCAATGTTGAGGTTGTTGTTGAATTTGTTGGTGTTTTTCAATGTTGAGGTTGTTGTTGAATTTGTTGGTGTTTTTCAATGTTGAGGTTGTTGTTGTTTTTCAATGTTGAGGTTGTTGTTGAATTTGTTGGTGTTTTCCAATGTTGAGGTTGTTGTTGTTTTTCAATGTTGAGGTTGATGTTGAATTTGTTGGTGTTTTTCAATGTTGAGTTTGCTGTTCTTTTTCAATGTTGAGGTTGTTGTTGAATTTGTTGGTGTTTTTCAATGTTGAGGTTGTTGTTGTTTTTCAATGTTGAGGTTATTGTTGAATTTGTTGGTGTTTTTCAATGTTGAGGTTGTTGTTGTTTTTCAATGTTGAGGTTGTTGTTGAATTTGTTGGTGCTTTTCAATGTTGAGGTTGTTGTTGAATTTGTTGGTGTTTTTCAATGTTGAGGTTGTTGTTGTTTTTCAATGTAGAGGTTGTTGTTGAATTTGTTGGCGTTTTTCAATGTTGAGTTTGTTGTTGAATTTGTTGGTGTTTTTCAATTTCGAGGTTGTTGTTGACTTTGTTGGTGTTTTTCAATGTTGAGGTTGTTTTTGAATTTGTTGGTGTTTTTCAATGTTGAGGTTGTTGTTGAATTTGTTGGTGTTTTTCAATGTTGAGGTTGTTGTTGTTTTTCAATGTTGAGGTTGTTGTTGAATTTGTTGGTGTTTTTCAATGTTTAGTTTGTTGTTGTTTTTCAATGTTGAGGTTGTTGTTGAATTTTTTGGTGTTTTTCAATGTTGAGGTTGTTGTTGTTTTTCAATGTTGAGGTTGTTGTTGAATTTGTTGGTGTTTTTCAATGTTGAGGTTGTTGGTGTTTTTCAATGTTGAGGTTGTTGTTGAATTTGTTGGTGTTTTTCAATGTTGAGGTTGTTGTTGAATTTGTTGGTGTTTTTCAATGTTGAGGTTGTTGTTCTTTTTCAATGTTGAGGTTGTTGTTGAGTTTGTTGGTGTTTTTCAATGTTGAGGTTGTTGTTGAATTTGTTGGTGTTTTTCAATGTTGAGGTTGTTGTTGAATTTGTTGTTGTTTTTCAATGCTGAGATTTTTTGTTGTTTTTAAATGTTGGGGTTGTTGTTGAATTTGTTGGTGTTTTTCAATTTTGAGGATGTTGTTGTTTTTCAATGTTGAGGTTGTTGTTGAATTTGTTGGTGTTTTTCCATGATGAGGTTGTTGTTGTTTTTCAAAGTTGAGGTTGTTGTTGAATTTGTTGGTGTTTTTCAATCTCGGGGTTGTTGTTGAATTTGTTGGTGTTTTTCTATGTTGAATTTTTTGAAGTTGTTGTTGTTTTTCAATTTGAGGTTGTTGTTGAATTTGTTGGTGTTTTTCAATGTTGAGGTTGTTGTTGAATTTGTTGGTGTTTTTCAATGTTGAGGTTGTTGTTGAATTTGTTGGTGTTTTTCAATGTTGAGGTTGTTGTTATTTTTCAATGTTGAGGTTGTTGTTGAGTTTGTTGGTGTTTTTCAATGTTGAGGTTGCTGTTGAATTTGTTGGTGTTTTTCAATGTTGAGGTTGTTGTTGAATTTGTTGGTGTTTTTCAATGTTGATGTTGTTGTTGAATTTGTTGGTGTTTTTCAATGTTCAGGTTGTTGTTGAATTTGTTGGTGTTTTTCAATGTTGAGGTTGTTGTTATTTTTCAATGTTGAGGTTGTTGTTGAGTTTGTTGGTGTTTTTCAATGTTGAGGTTGCTGTTGAATTTGTTGTTGTTTTTCAATGTTGAGGTTGTTGTTGAATTTGTTTGTGTTTTTCAATGTTGAGGTTGTTGTTGTTTTTAAATGTTGAGGTTGTTGTTGAATTTGTTGGTGTTTTTTCAATTTTGAGGTTGTTGGTGTTTTTCAATGTTGAGGTTGATTTTGAATTTGAGGGTGTTTTTCAATGTCGAGGTTGTTGTTTAATTTGATGGTGTTTTTCAATGTTGAGTTTGTTGTTGTTTTTCAATGTTGAAGTTGTTGTTGAATTTGTTGGTGTTTTTCAATGTTGAGGTTGTTGTTGTTTTTCAATGTTGAGGTTGTTGTTGAATTTGTTGGTGTTTTTCAATGTTGAGGTTGTTGTTGAATTTGTTGGTGTTTTTCAATGTTGAGGTTGTTGTTGTTTTTCAACGTTGAGGTTGTTGTTGAATTTGTTGGTGTTTTTCAATGTTGAGTTTGTTGTTGTTTTTCAATGTTGAGGTTGTTGTTGAATTTGTTGGTGTTTTTCAATGTTGAGGTTGTTGTTGTTTTTCAATGTTGAGGTTGTTGTTGAATTTGTTGGTGTTTTTCAATGTTGAGGTTGTTGTTGTTTTTCAATGTTGAGGTTGTTGTTGAATTTGTTGGTGCTTTTCAATGTTGAGATTGTTGTTGAATTTGTTGGTGTTTTTCAATGTTGAGGTTGTTGTTGTTTTTCAATGTTGAGTTTGTTGTTGAATTTGTTGGTGTTTTTCAATGTTGAGGTTGTTGTTGAATTTGTTGGTGTTTTTCAATGTTGAGGTTGTTGTTGAATTTGTTGGTGTTTTTCAATGTTCAGGTTCTTGTTGAATTTGTTGGTGTTTTTCAATGTTGAGGTTGTTGTTATTTTTCAATGTTGAGGTTGTTGTTGAGTTTGTTGGTGTTTTTCAATGTTGAGGTTGCTGTTGAATTTGTTGTTGTTTTTCAATTTTGAGGTTGTTGTTGAATTTGTTTGTGTTTTTCAATGTTGAGGTTGTTGTTGTTTTTAAATTTTGAGGTTGTTGTTGAATTTGTTGGTGTTTTTTCAATTTTGAGGTTGTTGGTGTTTTTCAATGTTGAGGTTGATTTTGAATTTGAGGGTGTTTTTCAATGTCGAGGTTGTTGTTTAATTTGTTGGTGTTTTTCAATGTTGAGTTTGTTGTTCTTTTTCAATGTTGAAGTTGTTGTTGAATTTGTTGGTGTTTTTCAATGTTGAGGTTGTTGTTGTTTTTCAATGTTGAGGTTGTTGTTGAATTTGTTGGTGTTTTTCAATGTTGAGGTTGTTGTTGAATTTGTTGGTGTTTTTCAATGTTGAGGTTGTTGTTGTTTTTCAACGTTGAGGTTGTTGTTGAATTTGTTGGTGTTTTTCAATGTTGAGTTTGTTGTTGTTTTTAAATGTTGAGGTTGTTGTTGAATTTGTTGGTGTTTTTCAATGTTGAGGTTGTTGTTGTTTTTCAATGTTGAGGTTGTTGTTGAATTTGTTGGTGTTTTTCAATGTTGAGGTTGTTGTTGTTTTTCAATGTTGAGGTTGTTGTTGAATTTGTTGGTGCTTTTCAATGTTGAGATTGCTGTTGAATTTGTTGGTGTTTTTCAATGTTGAGGTTGTTGTTGTTTTTCAATGTTGAGTTTGTTGTTGAATTTGTTGGTGTTTTTCAATGTTGAGTTTGTTGTTGAATTTGTTGGTGTTTTTCAATTTCGAGGTTGTTGTTGAATTTGTTAGTGTTTTTCAATGTTGAGGTTGTTGTTGAATTTGTTGGTGTTTTTCAATGTTGAGGTTGTTGTTGAATTTGTTGGTGTTTTTCAATGTTGAGGTTGTTGTTGTTTTTCAATGTTGAGGTTGTTGTTGTATTTGTAGGTGTTTTTCAATTTCGAGGTTGTTGTTGAATTTGTTGGTCTTTTTCAATGTTGAAGTTGTTGTTGAATTTGTTGGTGTTTTTCAATGTTGAGGTTGTTGTTGTTTTTCAATGTTGAGGTTGTTGTTGAATTTGTTGGTGTTTTTCAATGTTTAGGTTGTTGTTGTTTTTCAATGTTGAGGTTGTTGTTGAATTTGTTGGTGTTTTTCAATGTTGAGTTTGTTGTTCTTTTTCAATGTTGAGGTTGTTGTTGAATTTGTTGGTGTTTTTCAATGTTGAGGTTGTTGTTGTTTTTCAATGTTGAGGTTATTGTTGAATTTGTTGGTGTTTTTCAATGTTGAGGTTGTTGTTGTTTTTCAATGTTGAGGTTGTTGTTGAATTTGTTGGTGCTTTTCAATGTTGAGGTTGTTGTTGAATTTGTTGGTGTTTTTCAATGTTGAGGTTGTTGTTGTTTTTCAATGTAGAGGTTGTTGTTGAATTTGTTGGCGTTTTTCAATGTTGAGTTTGTTGTTGAATTTGTTGGTGTTTTTCAATTTCGAGGTTGTTGTTGACTTTGTTGGTGTTTTTCAATGTTGAGGTTGTTTTTGAATTTGTTGGTGTTTTTCAATGTTGAGGTTGTTGTTGAATTTGTTGGTGTTTTTCAATGTTGAGGTTGTTGTTGTTTTTCAATGTTGAGGTTGTTGTTGAATTTGTTGGTGTTTTTCAATGTTTAGTTTGTTGTTGTTTTTCAATGTTGAGGTTGTTGTTGAATTTTTTGGTGTTTTTCAATGTTGTGGTTGTTGTTGTTTTTCAATGTTGAGGTTGTTGTTGAATTTGTTGGTGTTTTTCAATGTTGAGGTTGTTGGTGTTTTTCAATGTTGAGGTTGTTGTTGAATTTGTTGGTGTTTTTCAATGTTGAGGTTGTTGTTGAATTTGTTGGTGTTTTTCAATGTTGAGGTTGTTGTTGTTTTTCAATGTTGAGGTTGTTGTTGAGTTTGTTGGTGTTTTTCAATGTTGAGGTTGTTGTTGAATTTGTTGGTGTTTTTCAATGTTGAGGTTGTTGTTGAATTTGTTGTTGTTTTTCAATGCTGAGATTTTTGTTGTTTTTAAATGTTGGGGTTGTTGTTGAATTTGTTGGTGTTTTTCAATTTTGAGGATGTTGTTGTTTTTCAATGTTGAGGTTGTTGTTGAATTTGTTGGTGTTTTTCCATGATGAGGTTGTTGTTGTTTTTCAAAGTTGAGGTTGTTGTTGAATTTGTTGGTGTTTTTCAATCTCGGGGTTGTTGTTGAATTTGTTGGTGTTTTTCTATGTTGAATTTTTTGAAGTTGTTGTTGTTTTTCAATTTGAGGTTGTTGTTGAATTTGTTGGTGTTTTTCAATGTTGAGGTTGTTGTTGAATTTGTTGGTGTTTTTCAATGTTGAGGTTGTTGTTGAATTTGTTGGTGTTTTGCAATGTTGAGGTTGTTGTTATTTTTCAATGTTGAGGTTGTTGTTGAGTTTGTTGGTGTTTTTCAATGTTGAGGTTGCTGTTGAATTTGTTGGTGTTTTTCAATGTTGAGGTTGTTGTTGAATTTGTTGGTGTTTTTCAATGTTGAGGTTGTTGTTGAATTTGTTGGTGTTTTTCAATGTTCAGGTTGTTGTTGAATTTGTTGGTGTTTTTCAATGTTGAGGTTGTTGTTATTTTTCAATGTTGAGGTTGTTGTTGAGTTTGTTGGTGTTTTTCAATGTTGAGGTTGCTGTTGAATTTGTTGTTGTTTTTCAATGTTGAGGTTGTTGTTGAATTTGTTTGTGTTTTTCAATGTTGAGGTTGTTGTTGTTTTTAAATGTTGAGGTTGTTGTTGAATTTGTTGGTGTTTTTTCAATTTTGAGGTTGTTGGTGTTTTTCAATGTTGAGGTTGATTTTGAATTTGAGGGTGTTTTTCAATGTCGAGGTTGTTGTTTAATTTGATGGTGTTTTTCAATGTTGAGTTTGTTGTTGTTTTTCAATGTTGAAGTTGTTGTTGAATTTGTTGGTGTTTTTCAATGTTGAGGTTGTTGTTGTTTTTCAATGTTGAGGTTGTTGTTGAATTTGTTGGTGTTTTTCAATGTTGAGGTTGTTGTTGAATTTGTTGGTGTTTTTCAATGTTGAGGTTGTTGTTGTTTTTCAACGTTGAGGTTGTTGTTGAATTTGTTGGTGTTTTTCAATGTTGAGTTTGTTGTTGTTTTTCAATGTTGAGGTTGTTGTTGAATTTGTTGGTGTTTTTCAATGTTGAGGTTGTTGTTGTTTTTCAATGTTGAGGTTGTTGTTGAATTTGTTGGTCTTTTTCAATGTTGTGGTTGTTGTTGTTTTTCAATGTTGAGGTTGTTGTTGAATTTGTTGGTGCTTTTCAATGTTGAGATTGTTGTTGAATTTGTTGGTGTTTTTCAATGTTGAGGTTGTTGTTGTTTTTCAATGTTGAGTTTGTTGTTGAATTTGTTGGTGTTTTTCAATGTTGAGGTTGTTGTTGAATTTGTTGGTGTTTTTCAATGTTGAGGTTGTTGTTGAATTTGTTGGTGTTTTTCAATGTTCAGGTTGTTGTTGAATTTGTTGGTGTTTTTCAATGTTGAGGTTGTTGTTATTTTTCAATGTTGAGGTTGTTGTTGAGTTTGTTGGTGTTTTTCAATGTTGAGGTTGCTGTTGAATTTGTTGTTGTTTTTCAATGTTGAGGTTGTTGTTGAATTTGTTTGTGTTTTTCAATGTTGAGGTTGTTGTTGTTTTTAAATGTTGAGGTTGTTGTTGAATTTGTTGGTGTTTTTTCAATTTTGAGGTTGTTGGTGTTTTTCAATGTTGAGGTTGATTTTGAATTTGAGGGTGTTTTTCAATGTCGAGGTTGTTGTTTAATTTGTTGGTGTTTTTCAATGTTGAGTTTGTTGTTCTTTTTCAATGTTGAAGTTGTTGTTGAATTTGTTGGTGTTTTTCAATGTTGAGGTTGTTGTTGTTTTTCAATGTTGAGGTTGTTGTTGAATTTGTTGGTGTTTTTCAATGTTGAGGTTGATTTTGAATTTGAGGGTGTTTTTCAATGTCGAGGTTGTTGTTTAATTTGTTGGTGTTTTTCAATGTTGAGTTTGTTGTTGTTTTTAAATGTTGAGGTTGTTGTTGAATTTGTTGGTGTTTTTCAATGTTGAGGTTGTTGTTGTTTTTCAATGTTGAGGTTGTTGTTGAATTTGTTGGTGTTTTTCAATGTTGAGGTTGTTGTTGTTTTTCAATGTTGAGGTTGTTGTTGAATTTGTTGGTGCTTTTCAATGTTGAGATTGCTGTTGAATTTGTTGGTGTTTTTCAATGTTGAGGTTGTTGTTGTTTTTCAATGTTGAGTTTGTTGTTGAATTTGTTGGTGTTTTTCAATGTTGAGTTTGTTGTTGAATTTGTTGGTGTTTTTCAATTTCGAGGTTGTTGTTGAATTTGTTAGTGTTTTTCAATGTTGAGGTTGTTGTTGAATTTGTTGGTGTTTTTCAATGTTGAGGTTGTTGTTGAATTTGTTGGTGTTTTTCAATGTTGAGGTTGTTGTTGTTTTTCAATGTTGAGGTTGTTGTTGTATTTGTAGGTGTTTTTCAATTTCGAGGTTGTTGTTGAATTTGTTGGTCTTTTTCAATGTTGAAGTTGTTGTTGAATTTGTTGGTGTTTTTCAATGTTGAGGTTGTTGTTGTTTTTCAATGTTGAGGTTGTTGTTGAATTTGTTGGTGTTTTTCAATGTTGAGGTTGTTGTTGTTTCTCAATTTGAGGTTGTTGTTGAATTTGTTGGTGTCTTTCAATGTTGAGGTTGTTGTTGAATTTGTTGGTGTTTTTCAATTTCGAGGTTGTTGTTGAATTTGTTAGTGTTTTTCAATGTTGAGCTTGTTGTTGAATTTGTTGGTGTTTTTCAATGTTGAGGTTGTTGTTGAATTTGTTGGTGTTTTTCAATGTTGAGGTTGTTGTTGTTTTTCAATGTTGAGGTTGTTGTTGAATTTGTTGGTGTTTTTCAATGTTTAGGTTGTTGTTGTTTTTCAATGTTGAGGTTGTTGTTGAATTTGTTGGTGTTTTTCAATGTTGAGGTTGTTGTTGAATTTGTTGGTGTTTTTCAATGTTGAGTTTGTTGTTGTTTTTCAATGTTGATGTTGTTGTTGTTTTTCAATGTTGAGGTTGTTGTTGTATTTGTTGGTGTTTTTCAATTTCGAGGTTGTTGTTGAATTTGTTGGTGTTTTTCAATGTTGAAGTTGTTGTTGAATTTCCTGGTGTTTTTCAATGTTGAGGTTGTTGTTGTTTTTCAATGTTGAGGTTGTTGTTGAATTTGTTGGTGTTTTTCAATGTTGAGGTTGTTGTTGTTTTTCAATGCTGAGGTTGTTGTTGAATTTGTTGGTGTTTTTCAATGTTGAGGTTGTTGTTGTTTTTCAATGTTGAGGTTGTTGTTGAATTTGTTGGTGTTTTTCAATGTTTCGGTTGTTGTTTTTCAATGTTGAGGTTGTTGTTGAATTTGTTGGTGTTTTTCAATGTTGAGGTTGTTGTTGAATTTGTTGGTGTTTTTCAATGTTGAGGTTGTTGTTGAATTTGTTGGTGTTTTTCAATGTTGAGGTTGTTGTTATTTTTCAATGTTGAGGTTGTTGTTGAGTTTGTTGGTGTTTTTCAATGTTGAGGTTGCTGTTGAATTTGTTGGTTTTTTCAATGTTGAGGTTGTTGTTGAATTTGTTGGTGTTTTTGAATGTTGAGGTTGTTGTTGTTTTTAAATGTTGAGGTTGTTGTTGAATTTGTTGGTGTTTTTTCAATTTTGAGGTTGTTGGTTTTTTTCAATGTTGAGGTTGATTTTGAATTTGAGGGTGTTTTTCAATGTCGAGGTTGTTGTTTAATTTGTTGGTGTTTTTCAATGTTGAGGTTGTTGTTGTTTTTCAATGTTGAGGTTGTTGTTGAATTTGTTGGTGTTTTTCAATGTTGAGATTGTTGTTGTTTTTCAATGTTGAGGTTGTTGTTCAATTTGTTGGTGTTTTTAAATGTTGAGGTTGTTGTTGAATTTGCTGGTGTTTTGCAATGTTGAGGTTGTTGTTGTTTTTCAATGTTGAGGTTGTTGTTGAATTTGTTGGTGTTTTTCAATGTTGAGGTTGTTGTTGTTTTTCAATGTTGAGGTTGTTGTTGTATTTGTTGGTGTTTTTCAATTTCGAGGTTGTTGTTGAATTTGTTGTTGTTTTTCAATGTTGAAGTTGTTGTTGAATTTGTTGGTGTTTTTCAATGTTGAGGTTGTTGTTGTTTTTCAATGTTGAGGTTGTTGTTGAATTTGTTGGTGTTTTTCAATGTTGATGTTGTTGTTGTTTTTCAATGTTGAGGTTGTTGTTGAATTTGTTGGTGTTTTTCAATGTTGAGTTTGTTGTTGTTTTTCAATGTTGAGGTTGTTGTTGAATTTGTTGGTGTTTTTCAATGTTGAGGTTGTTGTTGTTTTTCAATGTTGAGGTTGTTGTTGAATTTGTTGGTGTTTTTCAATGTTGAGGTTGTTGTTGTTTTTCAATGTTGAGGTTGTTGTTGAATTTGTTGGTGCTTTTCAATGTTGAGATTGTTGTTGAATTTGTTGGTGTTTTTCAATGTTGAGGTTGTTGTTGTTTTTCAATGTTGAGTTTGTTGTTGAATTTGTTGGTGTTTTTCAATGTTGAGTTTGTTGTTGAATTTGTTGGTGTTTTTCAATTTCGAGGTTGTTGTTGAATTTGTTAGTGTTTTTCGATGTTGAGGTTGTTGTTGAATTTGTTGGTGTTTTTCAATGTTGAGGTTGTTGTTGAATTTGTTGGTGTTTTTCAATGTTGAGGTTGTTGTTCTTTTTCAAAGTTGAGTTTGTTGTTGTTTTTCAATGTTGAGGTTGTTGTTGTTTTTCAATGTTGAGGTTGTTGTTGATTTTGTTGGTGCTTTTCAATGTTGAGGTTGTTGTTGTTTTTCAATGTTGAGGTTGTTGTTGAATTTGTTGGTGCTTTTCAATGTTGAGATTGTTGTTGAATTTGTTGGTGTTTTTCAATGTTGAGGTTGTTGTTGTTTTTCAATGTTGAGTTTGTTGTTGAATTTGTTGGTGTTTTTCAATGTTGAGTTTGTTGTTGAATTTGTTGGTGTTTTTCAATTTCGAGGTTGTTGTTGAATTTGTTAGTGTTTTTCAATGTTGAGGTTGTTGTTGAATTTGTTGGTGTTTTTCAATGTTGAGGTTGTTGTTGAATTTGTTGGTGTTTTTCAATGTTGAGGTTGTTGGTGTTTTTCAATGTTGAGGTTGTAGTTGAATTTGTTGGTGTTTTTCAATGTTGAGGTTGTTGTTGTTTTTCAATGTTGAGGTTGTTGTTGTATTTGTACGTGTTTTTCAATTTCGAGGTTGTTGTTGAATTTGTTGGTCTTTTTCAATGTTGAAGTTGTTGTTGAATTTGTTGGTGTTTTTCAATGTTGAGGTTGTTGTTGTTTTTCAATGTTGAGGTTGTTGTTGAATTTGTTGGTGTTTTTCAATGTTGAGGTTGTTGTTGTTTTTCAATTTGAGGTTGTTGTTGAATTTGTTGGTGTCTTTCAATGTTGAGGTTGTTGTTGAATTTGTTGGTGTTTTTCAATTTCGAGGTTGTTGTTGAATTTGTTAGTGTTTTTCAATGTTGAGCTTGTTGTTGAATTTGTTGGTGTTTTTCAATGTTGAGGTTGTTGTTGAATTTGTTGGTGTTTTTCAATGTTGAGGTTGTTGTTGTTTTTCAATGTTGAGGTTGTTGTTGAATTTGTTGGTGTTTTTCAATGTTTAGGTTGTTGTTGTTTTTCAATGTTGAGGTTGTTGTTGAATTTGTTGGTGTTTTTCAATGTTGAGGTTGTTGTTGAATTTGTTGGTGTTTTTCAATGTTGAGGTTGTTGTTTTTCAATGTTGAGGTTGTTGTTGAATTTGTTGGTGTTTTTCAATGTTGAGTTTGTTGTTGTTTTTCAATGTTGATGTTGTTGTTGTTTTTCAATGTTGAGGTTGTTGTTGTATTTGTTGGTGTTTTTCAATTTCGAGGTTGTTGTTGAATTTGTTGGTGTTTTTCAATGTTGAAGTTGTTGTTGAATTTCCTGGTGTTTTTCAATGTTGAGGTTGTTGTTGTTTTTCAATGTTGAGGTTGTTGTTGAATTTGTTGGTGTTTTTCAATGTTGAGGTTGTTGTTGTTTTTCAATGCTGAGGTTGTTGTTGAATTTGTTGGTGTTTTTCAATGTTGAGGTTGTTGTTGAATTTGTTGGTGTTTTTCAATGTTGAGGTTGTTGTTGTTTTTCAATGTTGAGGTTGTTGTTGAATTTGTTGGTGTTTTTCAATGTTTCGGTTGTTGTTTTTCAATGTTGAGGTTGTTGTTGAATTTGTTGGTGTTTTTCAATGTTGAGGTTGTTGTTGAATTTGTTGGTGTTTTTCAATGTTGAGGTTGTTGTTGAATTTGTTGGTGTTTTTCAATGTTGAGGTTGTTGTTATTTTTCAATGTTGAGGTTGTTGTTGAGTTTGTTGGTGTTTTTCAATGTTGAGGTTGCTGTTGAATTTGTTGGTTTTTTCAATGTTGAGGTTGTTGTTGAATTTGTTGGTGTTTTTGAATGTTGAGGTTGTTGTTGTTTTTAAATGTTGAGGTTGTTGTTGAATTTGTTGGTGTTTTTTCAATTTTGAGGTTGTTGGTTTTTTTCAATGTTGAGGTTGATTTTGAAATTGAGGGTGTTTTTCAATGTCGAGGTTGTTGTTTAATTTGTTGGTGTTTTTCAATGTTGAGGTTGTTGTTGTTTTTCAATGTTGAGGTTGTTGTTGAATTTGTTGGTGTTTTTCAATGTTGAGATTGTTGTTGTTTTTCAATGTTGAGGTTGTTGTTCAATTTGTTGGTGTTTTTAAATGTTGAGGTTGTTGTTGAATTTGCTGGTGTTTTGCAATGTTGAGGTTGTTGTTGTTTTTCAGTGTTGAGGTTGTTGTTGAATTTGTTGGTGTTTTTCAATGTTGAGGTTGTTGTTGTTTTTCAATGTTGAGGTTGTTGTTGTATTTGTTGGTGTTTTTCAATTTCGAGGTTGTTGTTGAATTTGTTGTTGTTTTTCAATGTTGAAGTTGTTGTTGAATTTGTTGGTGTTTTTCAATGTTGAGGTTGTTTTTGTTTTTCAATGTTGAGGTTGTTGTTGAATTTGTTGGTGTTTTTCAATGTTGATGTTGTTGTTGTTTTTCAATGTTGAGGTTGTTGTTGAATTTGTTGGTGTTTTTCAATGTTGAGTTTGTTGTTGTTTTTCAATGTTGAGGTTGTTGTTGAATTTGTTGGTGTTTTTCAATGTTGAGGTTGTTGTTGTTTTTCAATGTTGAGGTTGTTGTTGAATTTGTTGGTGTTTTTCAATGTTGAGGTTGTTGTTGTTTTTCAATGTTGAGGTTGTTGTTGAATTTGTTGGTGCTTTTCAATGTTGAGATTGTTGTTGAATTTGTTGGTGTTTTTCAATGTTGAGGTTGTTGTTGTTTTTCAATGTTGAGTTTGTTGTTGAATTTGTTGCTGTTTTTCAATGTTGAGTTTGTTGTTGAATTTGTTGGTGTTTTTCAATTTCGAGGTTGTTGTTGAATTTGTTTGTGTTTTTCGATGTTGAGGTTGTTGTTGAATTTGTTGGTGTTTTTCAATGTTGAGGTTGTTGTTGAATTTGTTGGTGTTTTTCAATGTTGAGGTTGTTGTTCTTTTTCAATGTTGAGTTTGTTGTTGTTTTTCAATGTTGAGGTTGTTGTTGTTTTTCAATGTTGAGGTTGTTGTTGATTTTGTTGGTGCTTTTCAATGTTGAGGTTGTTGTTGTTTTTCAATGTTGAGGTTGTTGTTGAATTTGTTGGTGCTTTTCAATGTTGAGATTGTTGTTGAATTTGTTGGTGTTTTTCAATGTTGAGGTTGTTGTTGTTTTTCAATGTTGAGTTTGTTGTTGAATTTGTTGGTGTTTTTCAATGTTGAGTTTGTTGTTGAATTTGTTGGTGTTTTTCAATTTCGAGGTTGTTGTTGAATTTGTTAGTGTTTTTCAATGTTGAGGTTGTTGTTGAATTTGTTGGTGTTTTTCAATGTTGAGGTTGTTGTTGAATTTGTTGGTGTTTTTCAATGTTGAGGTTGTTGGTGTTTTTCAATGTTGAGGTTGTTGTTGTATTTGTTGGTGTTTTTCAATTTCGAGGTTGTTGTTGAATTTTTTAGTGTTTTTCAATGTTGAAGTTGTTGTTGAATTTGTTGGTGTTTTTCAATGTTGAGATTGTTGTTGTTTTTCAATGTTGAGGTTGTTGTTGAATTTGTTGGTGTTTTTCAATGTTGAGGTTGTTGTTGTTTTTCAATGCTGAGGTTGTTGTTGAATTTGTTGGTGTTTTTCAATGTTGAGGTTGTTGTTGAATTTGTTGGTGTTTTTCAATGTTGAGGTTGTTGTTGTTTTTCAATGTTGAGGTTGTTGTTGAATTTGTTGGTGTTTTTCAATGTTGAGGTTGTTGTTGTTTTTCAATGTTGAGGTTGTTGTTGAATTTGTTGGTGCTTTTCAATGTTGAGATTGTTGTTGAATTTGTTGGTGTTTTTCAATGTTGAGGTTGTTGTTGTTTTTCAATGTTGAGTTTGTTGTTGAATTTGTTGGTGTTTTTCAATGTTGAGTTTGTTGTTGAATTTGTTGGTGTTTTTCAATTTCGAGGTTGTTGTTGAATTTGTTAGTGTTTTTCAATGTTGAGGTTGTTGTTGAATTTGTTGGTGTTTTTCAATGTTGAGGTTGTTGTTGAATTTGTTGGTGTTTTTCAATGTTGAGGTTGTTGTTGTTTTTCAATGTTGAGGTTGTTGTTGTATTTGTAGGTGTTTTTCAATTTCGAGGTTGTTGTTGAATTTGTTCGTCTTTTTCAATGTTGAAGTTGTTGTTGAATTTGTTGGTGTTTTTCAATGTTGAGGTTGTTGTTGTTTTTCAATGTTGAGGTTGTTGTTGAATTTGTTGGTGTTTTTCAATGTTGAGGTTGTTGTTGTTTTTCAATTTGAGGTTGTTGTTGAATTTGTTGGTGTCTTTCAATGTTGAGGTTGTTGTTGAATTTGTTGGTGTTTTTCAATTTCGAGGTTGTTGTTGAATTTGTTAGTGTTTTTCAATGTTGAGCTTGTTGTTGAATTTGTTGGTGTTTTTCAATGTTGAGGTTGTTGTTGTTTTTCAATGTTGAGGTTGTTGTTGAATTTGTTGGTGTTTTTCAATGTTTAGGTTGTTGTTGTTTTTCAATGTTGAGGTTGTTGTTGAATTTGTTGGTGTTTTTCAATGTTGAGGTTGTTGTTGAATTTGTTGGTGTTTTTCAATGTTGAGGTTGTTGTTGTTTTTCAATGTTGAGGTTGTTGTTGAATTTGTTGGTGTTTTTCAATGTTGAGTTTGTTGTTGTTTTTCAATGTTGATGTTGTTGTTGTTTTTCAATGTTGAGGTTGTTGTTGTATTTGTTGGTGTTTTTCAATTTCGAGGTTGTTGTTGAATTTGTTGGTGTTTTTCAATGTTGAAGTTGTTGTTGAATTTCCTGGTGTTTTTCAATGTTGAGGTTGTTGTTGTTTTTCAATGTTGAGGTTGTTGTTGAATTTGTTGGTGTTTTTCAATGTTGAGGTTGTTGTTGTTTTTCAATGCTGAGGTTGTTGTTGAATTTGTTGGTGTTTTTCAATGTTGAGGTTGTTGTTGAATTTGTTGGTGTTTTTCAATGTTGAGGTTGTTGTTGTTTTTCAATGTTGAGGTTGTTGTTGAATTTGTTGGTGTTTTTCAATGTTTCAGTTGTTGTTGTTTTTCAATGTTGAGGTTGTTGTTGAATTTGTTGGTGTTTTTCAATGTTGAGGTTGTTGTTGAATTTGTTGGTGTTTTTCAATGTTGAGGTTGTTGTTGAATTTGTTGGTGTTTTTCAATGTTGAGGTTGTTGTTATTTTTCAATGTTGAGGTTGTTGTTGAGTTTGTTGGTGTTTTTCAATGTTGAGGTTGCTGTTGAATTTGTTGGTTTTTTCAATGTTGAGGTTGTTGTTGAATTTGTTGGTGTTTTTGAATGTTGAGGTTGTTGTTGTTTTTAAATGTTGAGGTTGTTGTTGAATTTGTTGGTGTTTTTTCAATTTTGAGGTTGTTGGTTTTTTTCAATGTTGAGGTTGATTTTGAATTTGAGGGTGTTTTTCAATGTCGAGGTTGTTGTTTAATTTGTTGGTGTTTTTCAATGTTGAGGTTGTTGTTGTTTTTCAATGTTGAGGTTGTTGTTGAATTTGTTGGTGTTTTTCAATGTTGAGATTGTTGTTGTTTTTCAATGTTGAGGTTGTTGTTCAATTTGTTGGTGTTTTTAAATGTTGAGGTTGTTGTTGAATTTGCTGGTGTTTTGCAATGTTGAGGTTGTTGTTGTTTTTCAATGTTGAGGTTGTTGTTGAATTTGTTGTTGTTTTTCAATGTTGAGGTTGTTGTTGTTTTTCAATGTTGAGGTTGTTGTTGTATTTGTTGGTGTTTTTCAATTTCGAGGTTGTTGTTGAATTTGTTGTTGTTTTTCAATGTTGAAGTTGTTGTTGAATTTGTTGGTGTTTTTCAATGTTGAGGTTGTTGTTGTTTTTCAATTTGAGGTTGTTGTTGAATTTGTTGGTGTCTTTCAATGTTGAGGTTGTTGTTGAATTTGTTGGTGTTTTTCAATTTCGAGGTTGTTGTTGAATTTGTTAGTGTTTTTCAATGTTGAGCTTGTTGTTGAATTTGTTGGTGTTTTTCAATGTTGAGGTTGTTGTTGTTTTTCAATGTTGAGGTTGTTGTTGAATTTGTTGGTGTTTTTCAATGTTTAGGTTGTTGTTGTTTTTCAATGTTGAGGTTGTTGTTGAATTTGTTGGTGTTTTTCAATGTTGAGGTTGTTGTTGAATTTGTTGGTGTTTTTCAATGTTGATGTTGTTGTTGTTTTTCAATGTTGAGGTTGTTGTTGAATTTGTTGGTGTTTTTCAATGTTGAGTTTGTTGTTGTTTTTCAATGTTGATGTTGTTGTTGTTTTTCAATGTTGAGGTTGTTGTTGTATTTGTTGGTGTTTTTCAATTTCGAGGTTGTTGTTGAATTTGTTGGTGTTTTTCAATGTTGAAGTTGTTGTTGAATTTCCTGGTGTTTTTCAATGTTGAGGTTGTTGTTGTTTTTCAATGTTGAGGTTGTTGTTGAATTTGTTGGTGTTTTTCAATGTTGAGGTTGTTGTTGTTTTTCAATGCTGAGGTTGTTGTTGAATTTGTTGGTGTTTTTCAATGTTGAGGTTGTTGTTGAATTTGTTGGTGTTTTTCAATGTTGAGGTTGTTGTTGTTTTTCAATGTTGAGGTTGTTGTTGAATTTGTTGGTGTTTTTCAATGTTTCAGTTGTTGTTGTTTTTCAATGTTGAGGTTGTTGTTGAATTTGTTGGTGTTTTTCAATGTTGAGGTTGTTGTTGAATTTGTTGGTGTTTTTCAATGTTGAGGTTGTTGTTGAATTTGTTGGTGTTTTTCAATGTTGAGGTTGTTGTTATTTTTCAATGTTGAGGTTGTTGTTGAGTTTGTTGGTGTTTTTCAATGTTGAGGTTGCTGTTGAATTTGTTGGTTTTTTCAATGTTGAGGTTGTTGTTGAATTTGTTGGTGTTTTTGAATGTTGAGGTTGTTGTTGTTTTTAAATGTTGAGGTTGTTGTTGAATTTGTTGGTGTTTTTTCAATTTTGAGGTTGTTGGTTTTTTTCAATGTTGAGGTTGATTTTGAATTTGAGGGTGTTTTTCAATGTCGAGGTTGTTGTTTAATTTGTTGGTGTTTTTCAATGTTGAGGTTGTTGTTGTTTTTCAATGTTGAGGTTGTTGTTGAATTTGTTGGTGTTTTTCAATGTTGAGATTGTTGTTGTTTTTCAATGTTGAGGTTGTTGTTCAATTTGTTGGTGTTTTTAAATGTTGAGGTTGTTGTTGAATTTGCTGGTGTTTTGCAATGTTGAGGTTGTTGTTGTTTTTCAATGTTGAGGTTGTTGTTGAATTTGTTGTTGTTTTTCAATGTTGAGGTTGTTGTTGTTTTTCAATGTTGAGGTTGTTGTTGTATTTGTTGGTGTTTTTCAATTTCGAGGTTGTTGTTGAATTTGTTGTTGTTTTTCAATGTTGAAGTTGTTGTTGAATTTGTTGGTGTTTTTCAATGTTGAGGTTGTTGTTGTTTTTCAATGTTGAGGTTGTTGTTGAATTTGTTGGTGTTTTTCAATGTTGATGTTGTTGTTGTTTTTCAATGTTGAGGTTGTTGTTGAATTTGTTGGTGTTTTTCAATGTTGAGTTTGTTGTTGTTTTTCAATGTTGAGGTTGTTGTTGAATTTGTTGGTGTTTTTCAATGTTGAGGTTGTTGTTGAATTTGCTGGTGTTTTGCAATGTTGAGGTTGTTGTTGTTTTTCAATGTTGAGGTTGTTGTTGAATTTGTTGGTGTTTTTCAATGTTGAGGTTGTTGTTGTTTTTCAATGTTGAGGTTGTTGTTGAATTTGTTGGTGTTTTTCAATGTTGAGTTTGTTGTTGTTTTTCAATGTTGAGGTTGTTGTTGAATTTGTTGGTGTTTTTCAATGTTGAGGTTGTTGTTGTTTTTCAATGTTGAGGTTGTTGTTGAATTTGTTGGTGTTTTTCAATGTTGAGGTTGTTGTTGTTTTTCAATGTTGAGGTTGTTGTTGAATTTGTTGGTGCTTTTCAATGTTGAGATTGTTGTTGAATTTGTTGGTGTTTTTCAATGTTGAGGTTGTTGTTGTTTTTCAATGTTGAGGTTGTTGTTGTATTTGTTGGTGTTTTTCAATTTCGAGGTTGTTGTTGAATTTGTTGTTGTTTTTCAATGTTGAAGTTGTTGTTGAATTTGTTGGTGTTTTTCAATGTTGAGGTTGTTGTTGAATTTGTTGGTGCTTTTCAATGTTGAGATTGTTGTTGAATTTGTTGGTGTTTTTCAATGTTGAGGTTGTTGTTGTTTTTCAATGTTGAGTTTGTTGTTGAATTTGTTGGTGTTTTTCAATGTTGAGTTTGTTGTTGAATTTGTTGGTGTTTTTCAATTTCGAGGTTGTTGTTGAATTTGTTAGTGTTTTTCGATGTTGAGGTTGTTGTTGAATTTGTTGGTGTTTTTCAATGTTGAGGTTGTTGTTGAATTTGTTGGTGTTTTTCAATGTTGAGGTTGTTGTTCTTTTTCAATGTTGAGTTTGTTGTTGTTTTTCAATGTTGAGGTTGTTGTTGTTTTTCAATGTTGAGGTTGTTGTTGATTTTGTTGGTGCTTTTCAATGTTGAGGTTGTTGTTGTTTTTCAATGTTGAGGTTGTTGTTGAATTTATTGGTGCTTTTCAATGTTGAGATTGTTGTTGAATTTGTTGGTGTTTTTCAATGTTGAGGTTGTTGTTGTTTTTCAATGTTGAGTTTGTTGTTGAATTTGTTGGTGTTTTTCAATGTTGAGTTTGTTGTTGAATTTGTTGGTGTTTTTCAATTTCGAGGTTGTTGTTGAATTTGTTAGTGTTTTTCAATGTTGAGGTTGTAGTTGAATTTGTTGGTGTTTTTCAATGTTGAGGTTGTTGTTGAATTTGTTGGTGTTTTTCAATGTTGAGGTTGTTGGTGTTTTTCAATGTTGAGGTTGTTGTTGTATTTGTTGGTGTTTTTCAATTTCGAGGTTGTTGTTGAATTTTTTAGTGTTTTTCAATGTTGAAGTTGTTGTTGAATTTGTTGGTGTTTTTCAATGTTGAGATTGTTGTTGTTTTTCAATGTTGAGGTTGTTGTTGAATTTGTTGGTGTTTTTCAATGTTGAGGTTGTTGTTGTTTTTCAATGCTGAGGTTGTTGTTGAATTTGTTGGTGTTTTTCAATGTTGAGGTTGTTGTTGAATTTGTTGGTGTTTTTCAATGTTGAGGTTGTTGTTGTTTTTCAATGTTGAGGTTGTTGTTGAATTTGTTGGTGTTTTTCAATGTTGAGGTTGTTGTTGTTTTTCAATGTTGAGGTTGTTGTTGAATTTGTTGGTGCTTTTCAATGTTGAGATTGTTGTTGAATTTGTTGGTGTTTTTCAATGTTGAGGTTGTTTTTGTTTTTCAATGTTGAGTTTGTTGTTGAATTTGTTGGTGTTTTTCAATGTTGAGTTTGTTGTTGAATTTGTTGGTGTTTTTCAATTTCGAGGTTGTTGTTGAATTTGTTAGTGTTTTTCAATGTTGAGGTTGTTGTTGAATTTGTTGGTGTTTTTCAATGTTGAGGTTGTTGTTGAATTTGTTGGTGTTTTTCAATGTTGAGGTTGTTGTTGTTTTTCAATGTTGAGGTTGTTGTTGTATTTGTAGGTGTTTTTCAATTTCGAGGTTGTTGTTGAATTTGTTCGTCTTTTTCAATGTTGAAGTTGTTGTTGAATTTGTTGGTGTTTTTCAATGTTGAGGTTGTTGTTGTTTTTCAATGTTGAGGTTGTTGTTGAATTTGTTGGTGTTTTTCAATGTTGAGGTTGTTGTTGTTTTTCAATTTGAGGTTGTTGTTGAATTTGTTGGTGTCTTTCAATGTTGAGGTTGTTGTTGAATTTGTTGGTGTTTTTCAATTTCGAGGTTGTTGTTGAATTTGTTAGTGTTTTTCAATGTTGAGCTTGTTGTTGAATTTGTTGGTGTTTTTCAATGTTGAGGTTGTTGTTGTTTTTCAATGTTGAGGTTGTTGTTGAATTTGTTGGTGTTTTTCAATGTTTAGGTTGTTGTTGTTTTTCAATGTTGAGGTTGTTGTTGAATTTGTTGGTGTTTTTCAATGTTGAGGTTGTTGTTGAATTTGTTGGTGTTTTTCAATGTTGAGGTTGTTGTTGTTTTTCAATGTTGAGGTTGGTGTTGAATTTGTTGGTGTTTTTCAATGTTGAGTTTGTTGTTGTTTTTCAATGTTGATGTTGTTGTTGTTTTTCAATGTTGAGGTTGTTGTTGTATTTGTTGGTGTTTTTCAATTTCGAGGTTGTTGTTGAATTTGTTGGTGTTTTTCAATGTTGAAGTTGTTGTTGAATTTCCTGGTGTTTTTCAATGTTGAGGTTGTTGTTGTTTTTCAATGTTGAGGTTGTTGTTGAATTTGTTGGTGTTTTTCAATGTTGAGGTTGTTGTTGTTTTTCAATGCTGAGGTTGTTGTTGAATTTGTTGGTGTTTTTCAATGTTGAGGTTGTTGTTGAATTTGTTGGTGTTTTTCAATGTTGAGGTTGTTGTTGTTTTTCAATGTTGAGGTTGTTGTTGAATTTGTTGGTGTTTTTCAATGTTTCGGTTGTTGTTGTTTTTCAATGTTGAGGTTGTTGTTGAATTTGTTGGTGTTTTTCAATGTTGAAGTTGTTGTTGAATTTGTTGGTGTTTTTCAATGTTGAGGTTGTTGTTGAATTTGTTGGTGTTTTTCAATGTTGAGGTTGTTGTTATTTTTCAATGTTGAGGTTGTTGTTGAGTTTGTTGGTGTTTTTCAATGTTGAGGTTGCTGTTGAATTTGTTGGTTTTTTCAATGTTGAGGTTGTTGTTGAATTTGTTGGTGTTTTTGAATGTTGAGGTTGTTGTTGTTTTTAAATGTTGAGGTTGTTGTTGAATTTGTTGGTGTTTTTTCAATTTTGAGGTTGTTGGTTTTTTTCAATGTTGAGGTTGATTTTGAATTTGAGGGTGTTTTTCAATGTCGAGGTTGTTGTTTAATTTGTTGGTGTTTTTCAATGTTGAGGTTGTTGTTGTTTTTCAATGTTGAGGTTGTTGTTGAATTTGTTGGTGTTTTTCAATGTTGAGATTGTTGTTGTTTTTCAATGTTGAGGTTGTTGTTCAATTTGTTGGTGTTTTTAAATGTTGAGGTTGTTGTTGAATTTGCTGGTGTTTTGCAATGTTGAGGTTGTTGTTGTTTTTCAATGTTGAGGTTGTTGTTGAATTTGTTGTTGTTTTTCAATGTGAGGTTGTTGTTGTTTTTCAATGTTGAGGTTGTTGTTGTATTTGTTGGTGTTTTTCAATTTCGAGGTTGTTGTTGAATTTGTTGTTGTTTTTCAATGTTGAAGTTGTTGTTGAATTTGTTGGTGTTTTTCAATGTTGGGGTTGTTGTTGTTTTTCAATGTTGAGGTTGTTGTTGAATTTGTTGGTGTTTTTCAATGTTGATGTTGTTGTTGTTTTTCAATGTTGAGGTTGTTGTTGAATTTGTTGGTGTTTTTCAATGTTCAGTTTGTTGTTGTTTTTCAATGTTGAGGTTGTTGTTGAATTTGTTGGTGTTTTTCAATGTTGAGGTTGTTGTTGTTTTTCAATGTTGAGGTTGTTGTTGAATTTGTTGGTGTTTTTCAATGTTGAGGTTGTTGTTGTTTTTCAATGTTGAGGTTGTTGTTGAATTTGTTGGTGCTTTTCAATGTTGAGATTGTTGTTGAATTTGTTGGTGTTTTTCAATGTTGAGGTTGTTGTTGTTTTTCAATGTTGAGGTTGTTGTTGAATTTGTTGGTGTTTTTCAATGTTGAGTTTGTTGTTGTTTTTCAATGTTGAGGTTGTTGTTGAATTTGTTGGTGTTTTTCAATGTTGAGGTTGTTGTTGTTTTTCAATGTTGAGGTTGTTGTTGAATTTGTTGGTGTTTTTCAATGTTGAGGTTGTTGTTGTTTTTCAATGTTGAGGTTGTTGTTGAATTTGTTGGTGCTTTTCAATGTTGAGATTGTTGTTGAATTTGTTGGTGTTTTTCAATGTTGAGGTTGTTGTTGTTTTTCAATGTTGAGGTTGTTGTTGTATTTGTTGGTGTTTTTCAATTTCGAGGTTGTTGTTGAATTTGTTGTTGTTTTTCAATGTTGAAGTTGTTGTTGAATTTGTTGGTGTTTTTCAATGTTGAGGTTGTTGTTGTTTTTCAATGTTGAGGTTGTTGTTGAATTTGTTGGTGTTTTTCAATGTTGATGTTGTTGTTGTTTTTCAATGTTGAGGTTGTTGTTGAATTTGTTGGTGTTTTTCAATGTTGAGTTTGTTGTTGTTTTTCAATGTTGAGGTTGTTGTTGAATTTGTTGGTGTTTTTCAATGTTGAGGTTGTTGTTGTTTTTCAATGTTGAGGTTGTTGTTGAATTTGTTGGTGTTTTTCAATGTTGAGGTTGTTGTTGTTTTTCAATGTTGAGGTTGTTGTTGAATTTGTTGGTGCTTTTCAATGTTGAGATTGTTGTTGAATTTGTTGGTGTTTTTCAATGTTGAGGTTGTTGTTGTTTTTCAATGTTGAGGTTGTTGTTGAATTTGTTGGTGTTTTTCAATGTTGAGTTTGTTGTTGTTTTTCAATGTTGAGGTTGTTGTTGAATTTGTTGGTGTTTTTCAATGTTGAGGTTGTTGTTGTTTTTCAATGCTGAGGTTGTTGTTGAATTTGTTGGTGTTTTTCAATGTTGAGGTTGTTGTTGTTTTTCAATGTTGAGGTTGTTGTTGAATTTGTTGGTGCTTTTCAATGTTGAGATTGTTTTTGAATTTGTTGGTGTTTTTCAATGTTGAGGTTGTTGTTGTTTTTCAATGTTGAGTTTGTTGTTGAATTTGTTGGTGTTTTTCAATGTTGAGTTTGTTGTTGAATTTGTTGGTGTTTTTCAATTTCGAGGTTGTTGTTGAATTTGTTAGTGTTTTTCGATGTTGAGGTTGTTGTTGAATTTGTTGGTGTTTTTCAATGTTGAGGTTGTTGTTGAATTTGTTGGTGTTTTTCAATGTTGAGGTTGTTGTTCTTTTTCAATGTTGAGTTTGTTGTTGTTTTTCAATGTTGAGGTTGTTGTTGTTTTTCAATGTTGAGGTTGTTGTTGATTTTGTTGGTGCTTTTCAATGTTGAGGTTGTTGTTGTTTTTCAATGTTGAGGTTGTTGTTGAATTTGTTGGTGCTTTTCAATGTTGAGATTGTTGTTGAATTTGTTGGTGTTTTTCAATGTTGAGGTTGTTGTTGTTTTTCAATGTTGAGTTTGTTGTTGAATTTGTTGGTGTTTTTCAATGTTGAGTTTGTTGTTGAATTTGTTGGTGTTTTTCAATTTCGAGGTTGTTGTTGAATTTGTTAGTGTTTTTCAATGTTGAGGTTGTTGTTGAATTTGTTGGTGTTTTTCAATGTTGAGGTTGTTGTTGAATTTGTTGGTGTTTTTCAATGTTGAGGTTGTTGGTGTTTTTCAATGTTGAGGTTGTTGTTGTATTTGTTGGTGTTTTTCAATTTCGAGGTTGTTGTTGAATTTTTTAGTGTTTTTCAATGTTGAAGTTGTTGTTGAATTTGTTGGTGTTTTTCAATGTTGAGATTGTTGTTGTTTTTCAATGTTGAGGTTGTTGTTGAATTTGTTGGTGTTTTTCAATGTTGAGGTTGTTGTTGTTTTTCAATGCTGAGGTTGTTGTTGAATTTGTTGGTGTTTTTCAATGTTGAGGTTGTTGTTGAATTTGTTGGTGTTTTTCAATGTTGAGGTTGTTGTTGTTTTTCAATGTTGAGGTTGTTGTTGAATTTGTTGGTGTTTTTCAATGTTGAGGTTGTTGTTGTTTTTCAATGTTGAGGTTGTTGTTGAATTTGTTGGTGCTTTTCAATGTTGAGATTGTTGTTGAATTTGTTGGTGTTTTTCAATGTTGAGGTTGTTGTTGTTTTTCAATGTTGAGTTTGTTGTTGAATTTGTTGGTGTTTTTCAATGTTGAGTTTGTTGTTGAATTTGTTGGTGTTTTTCAATTTCGAGGTTGTTGTTGAATTTGTTAGTGTTTTTCAATGTTGAGGTTGTTGTTGAATTTGTTGGTGTTTTTCAATGTTGAGGTTGTTGTTGAATTTGTTGGTGTTTTTCAATGTTGAGGTTGTTGTTGTTTTTCAATGTTGAGGTTGTTGTTGTATTTGTAGGTGTTTTTCAATTTCGAGGTTGTTGTTGAATTTGTTGGTTTTTTTCCATGTTGAAGTTGTTGTTGAATTTGTTGGTGTTTTTCAATGTTGAGGTTGTTGTTGTTTTTCAATGTTGAGGTTGTTGTTGAATTTGTTGGTGTTTTTCAATGTTGAGGTTGTTGTTGTTTTTCAATTTGAGGTTGTTGTTGAATTTGTTGGTGTCTTTCAATGTTGAGGTTGTTGTTGAATTTGTTGGTGTTTTTCAATTTCGAGGTTGTTGTTGAATTTGTTAGTGTTTTTCAATGTTGAGCTTGTTGTTGAATTTGTTGGTGTTTTTCAAAGTTGAGGTTGTTGTTGAATTTGTTGGTGTTTTTCAATGTTGAGGTTGTTGTTGTTTTTCAATGTTGAGGTTGTTGTTGAATTTGTTGGTGTTTTTCAATGTTTAGGTTGTTGTTGTTTTTCAATGTTGAGGTTGTTGTTGAATTTGTTGGTGTTTTTCAATGTTGACGTTGTTGTTGAATTTGTTGGTGTTTTTCAATGTTGAGGTTATTGTTGTTTTTCAATGTTGAGGTTGTTGTTGAATTTGTTGGTGTTTTTCAATGTTGAGTTTGTTGTTGGTTTTCAATGTTGATGTTGTTGTTGTTTTTCAATGTTGAGGTTGTTGTTGTATTTGTTGGTGTTTTTCAATTTCGAGGTTGTTGTTGAATTTGTTGGTGTTTTTCAATGTTGAAGTTGTTGTTGAATTTCCTGGTGTTTTTCAATGTTGAGGTTGTTGTTGTTTTTCAATGTTGAGGTTGTTGTTGTTTTTCAATGCTGAGGTTGTTGTTGAATTTGTTGGTGTTTTTCAATGTTGAGGTTGTTGTTGAATTTGTTGGTGTTTTTCAATGTTGAGGTTGTTGTTGTTTTTCAATGTTGAGGTTGTTGTTGAATTTGTTGGTGTTTTTCAATGTTTCGGTTGTTGTTGTTTTTCAATGTTGAGGTTGTTGTTGAATTTGTTGGTGTTTTTCAATGTTGAGGTTGTTGTTGAATTTGTTGGTGTTTTTCAATGTTGAGGTTGTTGTTGAATTTGTTGGTGTTTTTCAATGTTGATGTTGTTGTTATTTTTCAATGTTGAGGTTGTTGTTGAGTTTGTTGGTGTTTTTCAATGTTGAGGTTGCTGTTGAATTTGTTGGTTTTTTCGATGTTGAGGTTGTTGTTGAATTTGTTGGTGTTTTTGAATGTTGAGGTTGTTGTTGTTTTTCAATGTTGAGGTTGTTGTTGAATTTGTTGGTGCTTTTCAATGTTGAGATTGTTGTTGAATTTGTTGGTGTTTTTCAATGTTGAGGTTGTTGTTGTTTTTCAATGTTGAGGTTGTTGTTGAATTTGTTGGTGTTTTTCAATGTTGAGTTTGTTGTTGTTTTTCAATGTTGAGGTTGTTGTTGAATTTGTTGGTGTTTTTCAATGTTGAGGTTGTTGTTGTTTTTCAATGTTGAGGTTGTTGTTGAATTTGTTGGTGTTTTTCAATGTTGAGGTTGTTGTTGTTTTTCAATGTTGAGGTTGTTGTTGAATTTGTTGGTGCTTTTCAATGTTGAGATTGTTGTTGAATTTGATGGTGTTTTTCAATGTTGAGGTTGTTGTTGTTTTTCAATGTTGAGTTTGTTGTTGAATTTGTTGGTGTTTTTCAATGTTGAGTTTGTTGTTGAATTTGTTGGTGTTTTTCAATTTCGAGGTTGTTGTTGAATTTGTTAGTGTTTTTCGATGTTGAGGTTGTTGTTGAATTTGTTGGTGTTTTTCAATGTTGAGGTTGTTGTTGAATTTGTTGGTGTTTTTCAATGTTGAGGTTGTTGTTCTTTTTCAATGTTGAGTTTGTTGTTGTTTTTCAATGTTGAGGTTGTTGTTGTTTTTCAATGTTGAGGTTGTTGTTGATTTTGTTGGTGCTTTTCAATGTTGAGGTTGTTGTTGTTTTTCAATGTTGAGGTTGTTGTTGAATTTGTTGGTGCTTTTCAATGTTGAGATTGTTGTTGAATTTGTTGGTGTTTTTCAATGTTGAGGTTGTTGTTGTTTTTCAATGTTGAGTTTGTTGTTGAATTTGTTGGTGTTTTTCAATGTTGAGTTTGTTGTTGAATTTGTTGGTGTTTTTCAATTTCGAGGTTGTTGTTGAATTTGTTAGTGTTTTTCAATGTTGAGGTTGTTGTTGAATTTGTTGGTGTTTTTCAATGTTGAGGTTGTTGTTGAATTTGTTGGTGTTTTTCAATGTTGAGGTTGTTGGTGTTTTTCAATGTTGAGGTTGTTGTTGTATTTGTTGGTGTTTTTCAATTTCGAGGTTGTTGTTGAATTTTTTAGTGTTTTTCAATGTTGAAGTTGTTGCTGAATTTGTTGGTGTTTTTCAATGTTGAGATTGTTGTTGTTTTTCAATGTTGAGGTTGTTGTTGAATTTGTTGGTGTTTTTCAATGTTGAGGTTGTTGTTGTTTTTCAATGCTGAGGTTGTTGTTGAATTTGTTGGTGTTTTTCAATGTTGAGGTTGTTGTTGAATTTGTTGGTGTTTTTCAATGTTGAGGTTGTTGTTGTTTTTCAATGTTGAGGTTGTTGTTGAATTTGTTGGTGTTTTTCAATGTTGAGGTTGTTGTTGTTTTTCAATGTTGAGGTTGTTGTTGAATTTGTTGGTGCTTTTCAATGTTGAGATTGCTGTTGAATTTGTTGGTGTTTTTCAATGTTGAGGTTGTTGTTGTTTTTCAATGTTGAGTTTGTTGTTGAATTTGTTGGTGTTTTTCAATGTTGAGTTTGTTGTTGAATTTGTTGGTGTTTTTCAATTTCGAGGTTGTTGTTGAATTTGTTAGTGTTTTTCAATGTTGAGGTTGTTGTTGAATTTGTTGGTGTTTTTCAATGTTGAGGTTGTTGTTGAATTTGTTGGTGTTTTTCAATGTTGAGGTTGTTGTTGTTTTTCAATGTTGAGGTTGTTGTTGTATTTGTAGGTGTTTTTCAATTTCGAGGTTGTTGTTGAATTTGTTGGTCTTTTTCAATGTTGAAGTTGTTGTTGAATTTGTTGGTGTTTTTCAATGTTGAGGTTGTTGTTGTTTTTCAATGTTGAGGTTGTTGTTGAATTTGTTGGTGTTTTTCAATGTTGAGGTTGTTGTTGTTTTTCAATTTGAGGTTGTTGTTGAATTTGTTGGTGTCTTTCAATGTTGAGGTTGTTGTTGAATTTGTTGGTGTTTTTCAATTTCCAGGTTGTTGTTGAATTTGTTAGTGTTTTTCAATGTTGAGCTTGTTGTTGAATTTGTTGGTGTTTTTCAATGTTGAGGTTGTTGTTGAATTTGTTGGTGTTTTTCAATGTTGAGGTTGTTGTTGTTTTTCAATGTTGAAGTTGTTGTTGAATTTGTTGGTGTTTTTCAATGTTTAGGTTGTTGTTGTTTTTCAATGTTGAGGTTGTTGTTGAATTTGTTGGTGTTTTTCAATGTTGACGTTGTTGTTGAATTTGTTGGTGTTTTTCAATGTTGAGGTTATTGTTGTTTTTCAATGTTGAGGTTGTTGTTGAATTTGTTGGTGTTTTTCAATGTTGAGTTTGTTGTTGTTTTTCAATGTTGATGTTGTTGTTGTTTTTCAATGTTGAGGTTGTTGTTGTATTTGTTGGTGTTTTTCAATTTCGAGGTTGTTGTTGAATTTGTTGGTGTTTTTCAATGTTGAAGTTGTTGTTGAATTTCCTGGTGTTTTTCAATGTTGAGGTTGTTGTTGTTTTTCAATGTTGAGGTTGTTGTTGTTTTTCAATGCTGAGGTTGTTGTTGAATTTGTTGGTGTTTTTCAATGTTGAGGTTGTTGTTGAATTTGTTGGTGTTTTTCAATGTTGAGGTTGTTGTTGTTTTTCAATGTTGAGGTTGTTCTTGAATTTCTTGGTGTTTTTCAATGTTTCGGTTGTTGTTGTTTTTCAATGTTGAGGTTGTTGTTGAATTTGTTGGTGTTTTTCAATGTTGAGGTTGTTGTTGAATTTGTTGGTGTTTTTCAATGTTGAGGTTGTTGTTGAATTTGTTGGTGTTTTTCAATGTTGATGTTGTTGTTATTTTTCAATGTTGAGGTTGTTGTTGAGTTTGTTGGTGTTTTTCAATGTTGAGGTTGCTGTTGAATTTGTTGGTTTTTTCGATGTTGAGGTTGTTGTTGAATTTGTTGGTGTTTTTGAATGTTGAGGTTGTTGTTGTTTTTAAATGTTGAGGTTGTTGTTGAATTTGTTGGTGTTTTTTCAATTTTGAGGTTGTTGGTTTTTTTCAATGTTGAGGTTGATTTTGAATTTGAGGGTGTTTTTCAATGTCGAGGTTGTTGTTTAATTTGTTGGTGTTTTTCAATGTTGAGGTTGTTGTTGTTTTTCAATGTTGAGGTTGTTGTTGAATTTGTTGGTGTTTTTCAATGTTGAGATTGTTGTTGTTTTTCAATGTTGAGGTTGTTGTTCAATTTGTTGGTGTTTTTAAATGTTGAGGTTGTTGTTGAATTTGCTGGTGTTTTGCAATGTTGAGGTTGTTGTTGTTTTTCAATGTTGAGGTTGTTGTTGAATTTGTTGGTGTTTTTCAATGTTGAGGTTGTTGTTGTTTTTCAATGTTGAGGTTGTTGTTGTATTTGTTGGTGTTTTTCAATTTCGAGGTTGTTGTTGAATTTGTTGTTGTTTTTCAATGTTGAAGTTGTTGTTGAATTTGTTGGTGTTTTTCAATGTTGAGGTTGTTGTTGTTTTTCAATGTTGAGGTTGTTGTTGAATTTGTTGGTGTTTTTCAATGTTGATGTTGTTGTTGTTTTTCAATGTTGAGGTTGTTGTTGAATTTGTTGGTGTTTTTCAATGTTGAGTTTGTTGTTGTTTTTCAATGTTCAGGTTGTTGTTGAATTTGTTGGTGTTTTTCAATGTTGAGGTTGTTGTTGTTTTTCAATGTTGAGGTTGTTGTTGAATTTGTTGGTGTTTTTCAATGTTGAGGTTGTTGTTGTTTTTCAATGTTGAGGTTGTTGTTGAATTTGTTGGTGCTTTTCAATGTTGAGATTGTTGTTGAATTTGTTGGTGTTTTTCAATGTTGAGGTTGTTGTTGTTTTTCAATGTTGAGTTTGTTGTTCAATTTGTTGGTGTTTTTCAATGTTGAGTTTGTTGTTGAATTTTTTGGTGTTTTTCAATTTCGAGGTTGTTGTTGAATTTGTTAGTGTTTTTCGATGTTGAGGTTGTTGTTGAATTTGTTGGTGTTTTTCAATGTTGAGGTTGTTGTTGAATTTGTTGGTGTTTTTCAATGTTGAGGTTGTTGTTGAATTTGTTGGTGTTTTTCAATGTTGATGTTGTTGTTGTTTTTCAATGTTGAGGTTGTTGTTGAATTTGTTGGTGTTTTTCAATGTTGAGTTTGTTGTTGTTTTTCAATGTTCAGGTTGTTGTTGAATTTGTTGGTGCTTTTCAATGTTGAGATTGTTGTTGAATTTGTTGGTGTTTTTCAATGTTGAGGTTGTTGTTGTTTTTCAATGTTGAGTTTGTTGTTGAATTTGTTGGTGTTTTTCAATTTCGAGGTTGTTGTTGAATTTGTTAGTGTTTTTCAATGTTGAGGTTGTTGTTGAATTTGTTGGTGTTTTTCAATGTTGAGGTTGTTGTTGAATTTGTTGGTGTTTTTCAATGTTGAGGTTGTTGGTGTTTTTCAATGTTGAGGTTGTTGTTGTATTTGTTGGTGTTTTTCAATTTCGAGGTTGTTGTTGAATTTTTTAGTGTTTTTCAATGTTGAAGTTGTTGTTGAATTTGTTGGTGTTTTTCAATGTTGAGATTGTTGTTGTTTTTCAATGTTGAGGTTGTTGTTGAATTTGTTGGTGTTTTTCAATGTTGAGGTTGTTGTTGTTTTTCAATGCTGAGGTTGTTGTTGAATTTGTTGGTGTTTTTCAATGTTGAAGTTGTTGTTGAATTTCCTGGTGTTTTTCAATGTTGAGGTTGTTGTTGTTTTTCAATGTTGAGGTTGTTGTTGAATTTGTTGGTGTTTTTCAATGTTGAGGTTGTTGTTGTTTTTCAATGCTGAGGTTGTTGTTGAATTTGTTGGTGTTTTTCAATGTTGAGGTTGTTGTTGAATTTGTTGGTGTTTTTCAATGTTGAGGTTGTTGTTGTTTTTCAATGTTGAGGTTGTTGTTGAATTTGTTGGTGTTTTTCAATGTTTCGGTTGTTGTTGTTTTTCAATGTTTAGGTTGTTGTTGAATTTGTTGGTGTTTTTCAATGTTGAGGTTGTTGTTGAATTTGTTGGTGTTTTTCAATGTTGAGGTTGTTGTTGAATTTGTTGGTGTTTTTCAATGTTGAGGTTGTTGTTATTTTTCAATGTTGAGGTTGTTGTTGAGTTTGTTGGTGTTTTTCAATGTTGAGGTTGCTGTTGAATTTGTTGGTTTTTTCAATGTTGAGGTTGTTGTTGAATTTGTTGGTGTTTTTGAATGTTGAGGTTGTTGTTGTTTTTAAATGTTGAGGTTGTTGTTGAATTTGTTGGTGTTTTTTCAATTCTGAGGTTGTTGGTTTTTTTCAATGTTGAGGTTGATTTTGAATTTGAGGGTGTTTTTCAATGTCGAGGTTGTTGTTTAATTTGTTGGTGTTTTTCAATGTTGAGGTTGTTGTTGTTTTTCAATGTTGAGGTTGTTGTTGAATTTGTTGGTGTTTTTCAATGTTGAGATTGTTGTTGTTTTTCAATGTTGAGGTTGTTGTTCAATTTGTTGGTGTTTTTAAATGTTGAGGTTGTTGTTGAATTTGCTGGTGTTTTGCAATGTTGAGGTTGTTGTTGTTTTTCAATGTTGAGGTTGTTGTTGAATTTGTTGGTGTTTTTCAATGTTGAGGTTGTTGTTGTTTTTCAATGTTGAGGTTGTTGTTGTATTTGTTGGTGTTTTTCAATTTCGAGGTTGTTGTTGAATTTGTTGTTGTTTTTCAATGTTGAAGTTGTTGTTGAATTTGTTGGTGTTTTTCAATGTTGAGGTTGTTGTTGTTTTTCAATGTTGAGGTTGTTGTTGAATTTGTTGGTGTTTTTCAATGTTGATGTTGTTGTTGTTTTTCAATGTTGAGGTTGTTGTTGAATTTGTTGGTGTTTTTCAATGTTGAGTTTGTTGTTGTTTTTCAATGTTGAGGTTGTTGTTGAATTTGTTGGTGTTTTTCAATGTTGAGGTTGTTGTTGTTTTTCAATGTTGAGGTTGTTGTTGAATTTGTTGGTGTTTTTCAATGTTGAGGTTGTTGTTGTTTTTCAATGTTGAGGTTGTTGTTGAATTTGTTGGTGCTTTTCAATGTTGAGATTGGTGTTGAATTTGTTGGTGTTTTTCAATGTTGAGGTTGTTGTTGTTTTTCAATGTTGAGTTTGTTGTTGAATTTGTTGGTGTTTTTCAATTTCGAGGTTGTTGTTGAATTTGTTAGTGTTTTTCGATGTTGAGGTTGTTGTTGAATTTGTTGGTGTTTTTCAATGTTGAGGTTGTTGTTGAATTTGTTGGTGTTTTTCAATGTTGAGGTTGTTGTTCTTTTTCAATGTTGAGTTTGTTGCTGTTTTTCAATGTTGAGGTTGTTGTTGTTTTTCAATGTTGAGGTTGTTGTTGATTTTGTTGGTGCTTTTCAATGTTGAGGTTGTTGTTGTTTTTCAATGTTGAGGTTGTTGTTGAATTTGTTGGTGCTTTTCAATGTTGAGATTGTTGTTGAATTTGTTGGTGTTATTCAATGTTGAGGTTGTTGTTGTTTTTCAATGTTGAGTTTGTTGTTGAATTTGTTGGTGTTTTTCAATGTTGAGTTTGTTGTTGAATTTGTTGGTGTTTTTCAATTTCGAGGTTGTTGTTGAATTTGTTAGTGTTTTTCAATGTTGTGGTTGTTGTTGAATTTGTTGGTGTTTTTCAATGTTGAGGTTGTTGTTGAATTTGTTGGTGTTTTTCAATGTTGAGGTTGTTGGTGTTTTTCAATGTTGAGGTTGTTGTTGTATTTGTTGGTGTTTTTCAATTTCGAGGTTGTTGTTGAATTTTTTAGTGTTTTTCAATGTTGAAGTTGTTGTTGAATTTGTTGGTCTTTTTCAATGTTGAGATTGTTGTTGTTTTTCAATGTTGAGATTGTTGGTGTTTTTCAATGTTGAGGTTGTTGTTGTTTTTCAATGTTGAGGTTGTTGTTGAATTTGTTGGTGTTTTTCAATGTTGAGGTTGTTGTTGTTTTTCAATGTTGAGGTTGTTGTTGAATTTGTTGGTGCTTTTCAATGTTGAGATTGTTGTTGAATTTGTTGGTGTTTTTCAATGTTGAGGTTGTTGTTGTTTTTCAATGTTGAGTTTGTTGTTGAATTTGTTGGTTTTTTTCAATGTTTAGGTTGTTGTTGTTTTTCAATGTTGAGGTTGTTGTTGAATTTGTTGGTGTTTTTCAATGTTGAGGTTGTTGTTGAATTTGTTGGTGTTTTTCAATGTTGAGGTTGTTGTTGTTTTTCAATGTTGAGGTTGTTGTTCAATTTGTTGGTGTTTTTCAATGTTGAGTTTGTTGTTGTTTTTCAATGTTGAGGTTGTTGTTGTTTTTCAATGTTGAGGTTGTTGTTGAATTTGTTGGTGTTTTTCAATGTTGAGGTTGTTGTTGTTTTTCATTGTTGAGGTTGTTGTTGAATTTGTTGGTGCTTTTCAATGTTGAGGTTGTTGTTGAATTTGTTGGCATTTTTCAATGTTGAGGTTGTTGTTGTTTTTCAATGTTGAGGTTGTTGTTGAATTTGTTGGTGTTTTTCAATGTTGAGTTTGTTGTTGAATTTGTTGGTGTTTTTCAATTTCGAGGTTGTTGTTGAATTTGTTGGTGTTTTTCAATGTTGAGGTTGTTGTTGAATTTGTTGGTGTTTTTCAATGTTGAGGTTGTTGTTGAATTTGTTGGTGTTTTTCAATGTTGAGGTTGTTGTTGTTTTTCAATGTTGAGGTCGTTGTTGAATTTGTTGGTGTTTTTCAATGTTTAGTTTGTTGTTGTTTTTCAATGTCGAGGTTGTTGTTGAATTTGTTGGTGTTTTTCAATGTTGAGGTTGTTGTTGTTTTTCAATGTTGAGGTTGTTGTTGAATTTGTTGGTGTTTTTCAATGTTGAGGTTGTTGTTGTTTTTCAATGTTGAGGTTGTTGTTGAATTTGTTGGTGCTTTTCAATGTTGAGATTGTTGTTGAATTTGTTGGTGTTTTTCAATGTTGAGGTTGTTGTTGTTTTTCAATGTTGAGTTTGTTGTTGAATTTGTTGGTGTTTTTCAATGTTGAGTTTGTTGTTGAATTTGTTGGTGTTTTTCAATTTCGAGGTTGTTGTTGAATTTGTTAGTGTTTTTCAATGTTGAGGTTGTTGTTGAATTTGTTGGTGTTTTTCAATGTTGAGGTTGTTGTTGAATTTGTTGGTGTTTTTCAATGTTGAGATTGTTGTTGTTTTTCAATGTTGAGGTTGTTGTTGTATTTGTTGGTGTTTTTCAATTTCGAGGTTGTTGTTGAATTTGTTGGTGTTTTTCAATGTTGAAGTTGTTGTTGAATTTGTTGGTGTTTTTCAATGTTGAGGTTGTTGTTGTTTTTCAATGTTGAGGTTGTTGTTGAATTTGTTGGTGTTTTTCAATGTTGAGGTTGTTGTTGTTTTTCAATGCTGAGGTTGTTGTTGAATTTGTTGGTGTTTTTCAATGTTGAGGTTGTTGTTGAATTTGTTGGTGTTTTTCAATGTTGAGGTTGTTCTTTTTCAATGTTGAGGTTGTTGTTGAATTTGTTGGTGTTTTTCAATGTTTATGTTGTTGTTGTTTTTCAATGTTGAGGTTGTTGTTGAATTTGTGGGTGTTTTTCAATGTTGAGGTTGTTGTTGAATTTGTTGGTGTTTTTCAATGTTGAGGTTGTTGTTGTTTTTCAATGTTGAGGTTGTTGTTGAATTTGTTGGTGTTTTTCAATGTTGAGTTTGTTGTTGTTTTTCAATGTTGAGGTTGTTGTTGTTTTTCAATGTTGAGGTTGTTGTTGAATTTGTTGGTGCTTTTCAATGTTGAGGTTGTTGTTGTTTTTCAATGTTGAGGTTGTTGTTGAATTTGTTGGTGCTTTTCAATGTTGAGATTGTTGTTGAATTTGTTGGTGTTTTTCAATGTTGAGGTTGTTGTTGTTTTTCAATGTTGAGTTTGTTGTTGAATTTGTTGGGTGTTTTTCAATGTTGAGTTTGTTGTTGAATTTGTTGGTGTTTTTCAATTTCGAGGTTGTTGTTGAATTTGTTAGTGTTTTTCAATGTTGAGGTTGTTGTTGAATTTGTTGGTGTTTTTCAATGTTGAGGTTGTTGTTGAATTTGTTGGTGTTTTTCAATGTTGAGGTTGTTGTTGTTTTTCAATGTTGAGGTTGTTGTTGTTTTTCAATGTTGAGATTGTTGGTGTTTTTCAATGTTGAGGTTGTTGTTGTTTTTCAATGTTGAGGTTGTTGTTGAATTTGTTGGTGTTTTTCAATGTTGAGGTTGTTGTTGTTTTTCAATGTTGAGGTTGTTGTTGAATTTGTTGGTGCTTTTCAATGTTGAGATTGTTGTTGAATTTGTTGGTGTTTTTCAATGTTGAGGTTGTTGTTGTTTTTCAATGTTGAGTTTGTTGTTGAATTTGTTGGTTTTTTTCAATGTTTAGGTTGTTGTTGTTTTTCAATGTTGAGGTTGTTGTTGAATTTGTTGGTCTTTTTCAATGTTGAGGTTGTTGTTGAATTTGTTGGTGTTTTTCAATGTTGAGGTTGTTGTTGTTTTTCAATGTTGAGGTTGTTGTTCAATTTGTTGGTGTTTTTCAATGTTGAGTTTGTTGTTGTTTTTCAATGTTGAGGTTGTTGTTGTTTTTCAATGTTGAGGTTGTTGTTGAATTTGTTGGTGTTTTTCAATGTTGAGGTTGTTGTTGTTTTTCATTGTTGAGGTTGTTGTTGAATTTGTTGGTGCTTTTCAATGTTGAGGTTGTTGTTGAATTTGTTGGCATTTTTCAATGTTGAGGTTGTTGTTGTTTTTCAATGTTGAGGTTGTTGTTGAATTTGTTGGTGTTTTTCAATGTTGAGTTTGTTGTTGAATTTGTTGGTGTTTTTCAATTTCGAGGTTGTTGTTGAATTTGTTGGTGTTTTTCAATGTTGAGGTTGTTGTTGAATTTGTTGGTGTTTTTCAATGTTGAGGTTGTTGTTGAATTTGTTGGTGTTTTTCAATGTTGAGGTTGTTGTTGTTTTTCAATGTTGAGGTCGTTGTTGAATTTGTTGGTGTTTTTCAATGTTTAGTTTGTTGTTGTTTTTCAATGTCGAGGTTGTTGTTGAATTTGTTGGTGTTTTTCAATGTTGAGGTTGTTGTTGTTTTTCAATGTTGAGGTTGTTGTTGAATTTGTTGGTGTTTTTCAATTTTGAGGTTGTTGTTGTTTTTCAATGTTGAGGTTGTTGTTGAATTTGTTGGTGCTTTTCAATGTTGAGATTGTTGTTGAATTTGTTGGTGTTTTTCAATGTTGAGGTTGTTGTTGTTTTTCAATGTTGAGTTTGTTGTTGAATTTGTTGGTGTTTTTCAATGTTGAGTTTGTTGTTGAATTTGTTGGTGTTTTTCAATTTCGAGGTTGTTGTTGAATTTGTTAGTGTTTTTCAATGTTGAGGTTGTTGTTGAATTTGTTGGTGTTTTTCAATGTTGAGGTTGTTGTTGAATTTGTTGGTGTTTTTCAATGTTGAGATTGTTGTTGTTTTTCAATGTTGAGGTTGTTGTTGTATTTGTTGGTGTTTTTCAATTTCGAGGTTGTTGTTGAATTTGTTGGTGTTTTTCAATGTTGAAGTTGTTGTTGAATTTGTTGGTGTTTTTCAATGTTGAGGTTGTTGTTGTTTTTCAATGTTGAGGTTGTTGTTGAATTTGTTGGTGTTTTTCAATGTTGAGGTTGTTGTTGTTTTTCAATGCTGAGGTTGTTGTTGAATTTGTTGGTGTTTTTCAATGTTGAGGTTGTTGTTGAATTTGTTGGTGTTTTTCAATGTTGAGGTTGTTCTTTTTCAATGTTGAGGTTGTTGTTGAATTTGTTGGTGTTTTTCAATGTTTATGTTGTTGTTGTTTTTCAATGTTGAGGTTGTTGTTGAATTTGTGGGTGTTTTTCAATGTTGAGGTTGTTGTTGAATTTGTTGGTGTTTTCAATGTTGAGGTTGTTGTTGTTTTTCAATGTTGAGGTTGTTGTTGAATTTGTTGGTGCTTTTCAATGTTGAGGTTGTTGTTGTTTTTCAATGTTGAGGTTGTTGTTGAATTTGTTGGTGCTTTTCAATGTTGAGATTGTTGTTGAATTTGTTGGTGTTTTTCAATGTTGAGGTTGTTGTTGTTTTTCAATGTTGAGTTTGTTGTTGAATTTGTTGGGTGTTTTTCAATGTTGAGTTTGTTGTTGAATTTGTTGGTGTTTTTCAATTTCGAGGTTGTTGTTGAATTTGTTAGTGTTTTTCAATGTTGAGGTTGTTGTTGAATTTGTTGGTGTTTTTCAATGTTGAGGTTGTTGTTGAATTTGTTGGTGTTTTTCAATGTTGAGGTTGTTGGTGTTTTTCAAAGTTGAGGTTGTTGTTGTATTTGTTGGTGTTTTTCAATTTCGAGGTTGTTGTTGAATTTTTTAGTGTTTTTCAATGTTGAAGTTGTTGAATTTGTTGGTGTTTTTCAATGTTGAGATTGTTGTTATTTTTCAATGTTGAGGTTGTTGTTGAATTTGTTGGTGTTTTTCAATGTTGAGGTTGTTGTTGTTTTTCAATGCTGAGGTTGTTGTTGAATTTGTTGGTGTTTTTCAATGTTGAGGTTGTTGTTGAATTTGTTGGTGTTTTTCAATGTTGAGGTTGTTGTTGTTTTTCAATGTTGAGGTTGTTGTTGAATTTGTTGGTGTTTTTCAATGTTTAGGTTGTTGTTGTTTTTCAATGTTGAGGTTGTTGTTGAATTTGTTGGTGTTTTTCAATGTTGAGGTTGTTGTTGAATTTGTTGGTGTTTTTCAATGTTGAGGTTGTTGTTGTTTTTCATTGTTGAGGTTGTTGTTGAATTTGTTGGTGCTTTTCAATGTTGAGGTTGTTGTTGAATTTGTTGGCATTTTTCAATGTTGAGGTTGTTGTTGTTTTTCAATGTTGAGGTTGTTGTTGAATTTGTTGGTGTTTTTCAATGTTGAGTTTGTTGTTGAATTTGTTGGTGTTTTTCAATTTCGAGGTTGTTGTTGAATTTGTTGGTGTTTTTCAATGTTGAGGTTGTTGTTGAATTTGTTGGTGTTTTTCAAAGTTGAGGTTGTTGTTGAATTTGTTGGTGTTTTTCAATGTTGAGGTTGTTGTTGTTTTTCAATGTTGAGGTCGTTGTTGAATTTGTTGGTGTTTTTCAATTTTTAGTTTGTTGTTGTTTTTCAATGTCGAGGTTGTTGTTGAATTTGTTGGTGTTTTTCAATGTTGAGGTTGTTGTTGTTTTTCAATGTTGAGGTTGTTGTTGAATTTGTTGGTGTTTTTCAATGTTGAGGTTGTTGTTGTTTTTCAATGTTGAGGTTGTTGTTGAATTTGTTGGTGCTTTTCAATGTTGAGATTGTTGTTGAATTTGTTGGTGTTTTTCAATGTTGAGGTTGTTGTTGTTTTTCAATGTTGAGTTTGTTGTTGAATTTGTTGGTGTTTAACAATGTTGAGTTTGTTGTTGAATTTGTTGGTGTTTTTCAATTTCGAGGTTGTTGTTGAATTTGTTAGTGTTTTTCAATGTTGAGGTTGTTGTTGAATTTGTTGGTGTTTTTCAATGTTGAGGTTGTTGTTGAATTTGTTGGTGTTTTTCAATGTTGAGATTGTTGTTGTTTTTCAATGTTGAGGTTGTTGTTGTATTTGTTGGTGTTTTTCAATTTCGAGGTTGTTGTTGAATTTGTTGGTGTTTTTCAATGTTGAAGTTGTTGTTGAATTTGTTGGTGTTTTTCAATGTTGAGGTTGTTGTTGTTTTTCAATGTTGAGGTTGTTGTTGAATTTGTTGGTGTTTTTCAATGTTGAGGTTGTTGTTGTTTTTCAATGCTGAGGTTGTTGTTGAATTTGTTGGTGTTTTTCAATGTTGAGGTTGTTGTTGAATTTGTTGGTGTTTTTCAATGTTGAGGTTGTTCTTTTTCAATGTTGAGGTTGTTGTTGAATTTGTTGGTGTTTTTCAATGTTTATGTTGTTGTTGTTTTTCAATGTTGAGGTTGTTCTTGAATTTGTGGGTGTTTTTCAATGTTGAGGTTGTTGTTGAATTTGTTGGTGTTTTTCAATGTTGAGGTTGTTGTTGTTTTTCAATGTTGAGGTTGTTGTTGAATTTGTTGGTGTTTTTCAATGTTGAGTTTGTTGTTGTTTTTCAATGTTGAGGTTGTTGTTGTTTTTCAATGTTGAGGTTGTTGTTGAATTTGTTGGTGCTTTTCAATGTTGAGGTTGTTGTTGTTTTTCAATGTTGAGGTTGTTGTTGAATTTGTTGGTGCTTTTCAATGTTGAGATTGTTGTTGAATTTGTTGGTGTTTTTCAATGTTGAGGTTGTTGTTGTTTTTCAATGTTGAGTTTGTTGTTGAATTTGTTGGGTGTTTTTCAATGTTGAGTTTGTTGTTGAATTTGTTGGTGTTTTTCAATTTCGAGGTTGTTGTTGAATTTGTTACTGTTTTTCAATGTTGAGGTTGTTGTTGAATTTGTTGGTGTTTTTCAATGTTGAGGTTGTTGTTGAATTTGTTGGTGTTTTTCAATTTTGAGGTTGTTGGTGTTTTTCAAAGTTGAGGTTGTTGTTGTATTTGTTGGTGTTTTTCAATTTCGAGGTTGTTGTTGAATTTTTTAGTGTTTTTCAATGTTGAAGTTGTTGAATTTGTTGGTGTTTTTCAATGTTGAGATTGTTGTTATTTTTCAATGTTGAGGTTGTTGTTGAATTTGTTGGTGTTTTTCAATGTTGAGGTTGTTGTTGTTTTTCAATGCTGAGGTTGTTGTTGAATTTGTTGGTGTTTTTCAATGTTGAGGTTGTTGTTGAATTTGTTGGTATTTTTCAATGTTGAGGTTGTTGTTGTTTTTCAATGTTGAGGTTGTTGTTGAATTTGTTGGTGTTTTTCAATGTTTAGGTTGTTGTTGTTTTTCAATGTTGAGGTTGTTGTTGAATTTGTTGGTGTTTTTCAATGTTGAGGTTGTTGTTGAATTTGTTGGTGTTTTTCAATGTTGAGGTTGTTGTTGTTTTTCAATGTTGAGGTTGTTGTTGAATTTGTTGGTGTTTTTCAATGTTGAGGTTGTTGTTGTTTTTCAATGTTGAGTTTGTTGTTGAATTTGTTGGTGTTTTTCAATGTTGAGTTTGTTGTTGAATTTGTTGGTGTTTTTCAATTTCGAGGTTGTTGTTGAATTTGTTAGTGTTTTTCAATGTTGAGGTTGTTGTTGAATTTGTTGGTGTTTTTCAATGTTGAGGTTGTTGTTGAATTTGTTGGTGTTTTTCAATGTTGAGGTTGTTGGTGTTTTTCAATGTTGAGGTTGTTGTTGTATTTGTTGGTGTTTTTCAATTTCGAGGTTGTTGTTGAATTTTTTAGTGTTTTTCAATGTTGAAGTTGTTGCTGAATTTGTTGGTGTTTTTCAATGTTGAGATTGTTGTTGTTTTTCAATGTTGAGGTTGTTGTTGAATTTGTTGGTGTTTTTCAATGTTGAGGTTGTTGTTGTTTTTCAATGCTGAGGTTGTTGTTGAATTTGTTGGTGTTTTTCAATGTTGAGGTTGTTGTTGAATTTGTTGGTGTTTTTCAATGTTCAGGTTGTTGTTGTTTTTCAATGTTGAGGTTGTTGTTGAATTTGTTGGTGTTTTTCAATGTTGAGGTTGTTGTTGAATTTGTTGGTGTTTTCCAATGTTGAGGTTGTTGTTGTTTTTCATTGTTGAGGTTGTTGTTGAATTTGTTGGTGCTTTTCAATGTTGAGGTTGTTGTTGAATTTGTTGGCATTTTTCAATGTTGAGGTTGTTGTTGTTTTTCAATGTTGAGGTTGTTGTTGAATTTGTTGGTGTTTTTCAATGTTGAGTTTGTTGTTGAATTTGTTGGTGTTTTTCAATTTCGAGGTTGTTGTTGAATTTGTTGGTGTTTTTCAATGTTGAGGTTGTTGTTGAATTTGTTGGTGTTTTTCAAAGTTGAGGTTGTTGTTGAATTTGTTGGTGTTTTTCAATGTTGAGGTTGTTGTTGTTTTTCAATGTTGAGGTCGTTGTTGAATTTGTTGGTGTTTTTCAATGTTTAGTTTGTTGTTGTTTTTCAATGTCGAGGTTGTTGTTGAATTTGTTGGTGTTTTTCAATGTTGAGGTTGTTGTTGTTTTTCAATGTTGAGGTTGTTGTTGAATTTGTTGGTGTTTTTCAATGTTGAGGTTGTTGTTGTTTTTCAATGTTGAGGTTGTTGTTGAATTTGTTGGTGCTTTTCAATGTTGAGATTGTTGTTGAATTTGTTGGTGTTTTTCAATGTTGAGGTTGTTGTTGTTTTTCAATGTTGAGTTTGTTGTTGAATTTGTTGGTGTTTTTCAATGTTGAGTTTGTTGTTGAATTTGTTGGTGTTTTTCAATTTCGAGGTTGTTGTTGAATTTGTTAGTGTTTTTCAATGTTGAGGTTGTTGTTGAATTTGTTGGTGTTTTTCAATGTTGAGGTTGTTGTTGAATTTGTTGGTGTTTTTCAATGTTGAGATTGTTGTTGTTTTTCAATGTTGAGGTTGTTGTTGTATTTGTTGGTGTTTTTCAATTTCGAGGTTGTTGTTGAATTTGTTGGTGTTTTTCAATGTTGAAGTTGTTGTTGAATTTGTTGGTGTTTTTCAATGTTGAGGTTGTTGTTGTTTTTCAATGTTGAGGTTGTTGTTGAATTTGTTGGTGTTTTTCAATGTTGAGGTTGTTGTTGTTTTTCAATGCTGAGGTTGTTGTTGAATTTGTTGGTGTTTTTCAATGTTGAGGTTGTTGTTGAATTTGTTGGTGTTTTTCAATGTTGAGGTTGTTCTTTTTCAATGTTGAGGTTGTTGTTGAATTTGTTGGTGTTTTTCAATGTTTATGTTGTTGTTGTTTTTCAATGTTGAGGTTGTTCTTGAATTTGTGGGTGTTTTTCAATGTTGAGGTTGTTGTTGAATTTGTTGGTGTTTTTCAATGTTGAGGTTGTTGTTGTTTTTCAATGTTGAGGTTGTTGTTGAATTTGTTGGTGTTTTTCAATGTTGAGTTTGTTGTTGTTTTTCAATGTTGAGGTTGTTGTTGTTTTTCAATGTTGAGGTTGTTGTTGAATTTGTTGGTGCTTTTCAATGTTGAGGTTGTTGTTGTTTTTCAATGTTGAGGTTGTTGTTGAATTTGTTGGTGCTTTTCAATGTTGAGATTGTTGTTGAATTTGTTGGTGTTTTTCAATGTTGAGGTTGTTGTTGTTTTTCAATGTTGAGTTTGTTGTTGAATTTGTTGGGTGTTTTTCAATGTTGAGTTTGTTGTTGAATTTGTTGGTGTTTTTCAATTTCGAGGATGTTGTTGAATTTGTTAGTGTTTTTCAATGTTGAGGTTGTTGTTGAATTTGTTGGTGTTTTTCAATGTTGAGGTTGTTGTTGAATTTGTTGGTGTTTTTCAATGTTGAGGTTGTTGGTGTTTTTCAAAGTTGAGGTTGTTGTTGTATTTGTTGGTGTTTTTCAATTTCGAGGTTGTTGTTGAATTTTTTAGTGTTTTTCAATGTTGAAGTTGTTGAATTTGTTGGTGTTTTTCAATGTTGAGATTGTTGTTATTTTTCAATGTTGAGGTTGTTGTTGAATTTGTTGGTGTTTTTCAATGTTGAGGTTGTTGTTGTTTTTCAATGCTGAGGTTGCTGTTGAATTTGTTGGTGTTTTTCAATGTTGAGGTTGTTGTTGAATTTGTTGGTGTTTTTCAATGTTGAGGTTGTTGTTGTTTTTCAATGTTGAGGTTGTTGTTGAATTTGTTGGTGTTTTTCAATGTTTAGGTTGTTGTTGTTTTTCAATGTTGAGGTTGTTGTTGAATTTGTTGTTGTTTTTCAATGTTGAGGTTGTTGTTGAATTTGTTGGTGTTTTTCAATGTTGAGGTTGTTGTTGTTTTTCAATGTTGAGGTTGTTGTTGAATTTGTTGGTGTTTTTCAATGTTGAGGTTGTTGTTGTTTTTCAATGTTGAGTTTGTTGTTGAATTTGTTGGTGTTTTTCAATGTTGAGTTTGTTGTTGAATTTGTTGGTGTTTTTCAATTTCGAGGTTGTTGTTGAATTTGTTAGTGTTTTTCAATGTTGAGGTTGTTGTTGAATTTGTTGGTGTTTTTCAATGTTGAGGTTGTTGTTGAATTTGTTGGTGTTTTTCAATGTTGAGGTTGTTGGTGTTTTTCAATGTTGAGGTTGTTGTTGTATTTGTTGGTGTTTTTCAATTTCGAGGTTGTTGTTGAATTTGTTGGTGTTTTTCAATGTTGAAGTTGTTGTTGAATTTGTTGGTGTTTTTCAATGTTGAGGTTGTTGTTGTTTTTCAATGTTGAGGTTGTTGTTGAATTTGTTGGTGTTTTTCAAAGTTGAGGTTGTTGTTGTTTTTCAATGCTGAGGTTGTTGTTGAATTTGTTGGTGTTTTTCAATGTTGAGGTTGTTGTTGAATTTGTTGGTGTTTTTCAATGTTGAGGTTGTTCTTTTTCAATGTTGAGGTTGTTGTTGAATTTGTTGGTGTTTTTCAATGTTTATGTTGTTGTTGTTTTTCAATGTTGAGGTTGTTCTTGAATTTGTGGGTGTTTTTCAATGTTGAGGTTGTTGTTGAATTTGTTGGTGTTTTTCAATGTTGAGGTTGTTGTTGTTTTTCAATGTTGAGGTTGTTGTTGAATTTGTTGGTGTTTTTCAATGTTGAGTTTGTTGTTGTTTTTCAATGTTGAGGTTGTTGTTGTTTTTCAATGTTGAGGTTGTTGTTGAATTTGTTGGTGCTTTTCAATGTTGAGGTTGTTGTTGTTTTTCAATGTTGAGGTTGTTGTTGAATTTGTTGGTGCTTTTCAATGTTGAGATTGTTGTTGAATTTGTTGGTGTTTTTCAATGTTGAGGTTGTTGTTGTTTTTCAATGTTGAGTTTGTTGTTGAATTTGTTGGGTGTTTTTCAATGTTGAGTTTGTTGTTGAATTCGTTGGTGTTTTTCAATTTCGAGGTTGTTGTTGAATTTGTTAGTGTTTTTCAATGTTGAGGTTGTTGTTGAATTTGTTGGTGTTTTTCAATGTTGAGGTTGTTGTTGAATTTGTTGGTGTTTTTCAATGTTGAGGTTGTTGGTGTTTTTCAAAGTTGAGGTTGTTGTTGTATTTGTTGGTGTTTTTCAATTTCGAGGTTGTTGTTGAATTTTTTAGTGTTTTTCAATGTTGAAGTTGTTGAATTTGTTGGTGTTTTTCAATGTTGAGATTGTTGTTATTTTTCAATGTTGAGGTTGTTGTTGAATTTGTTGGTGTTTTTCAATGTTGAGGTTGTTGTTGTTTTTCAATGCTGAGGTTGTTGTTGAATTTGTTGGTGTTTTTCAATGTTGAGGTTGTTGTTGAATTTGTTGGTGTTTTTCAATGTTGAGGTTGTTGTTGTTTTTCAATGTTGAGGTTGTTGTTGAATTTGTTGGTGTTTTTCAATGTTTAGGTTGTTGTTGTTTTTCAATGTTGAGGTTGTTGTTGAATTTGTTGGTGTTTTTCAATGTTGAGGTTGTTGTTGAATTTGTTGGTGTTTTTCAATGTTGAGGTTGTTGTTGTTTTTCAATGTTGAGGTTGTTGTTGAATTTGTTGGTGTTTTTCAATGTTGAGGTTGTTGTTGTTTTTCAATGTTGAGTTTGTTGTTGAATTTGTTGGTGTTTTTCAATGTTGAGTTTGTTGTTGAATTTGTTGGTGTTTTTCAATTTCGAGGTTGTTGTTGAATTTGTTAGTGTTTTTCAATGTTGAGGTTGTTGTTGAATTTGTTGGTGTTTTTCAATGTTGAGGTTGTTGTTGAATTTGTTGGTGTTTTTCAATGTTGAGGTTGTTGGTGTTTTTCAATGTTGAGGTTGTTGTTGTATTTGTTGGTGTTTTTCAATTTCGAGGTTGTTGTTGAATTTTTTAGTGTTTTTCAATGTTGAAGTTGTTGTTGAATTTGTTGGTGTTTTTCAATGTTGAGATTGTTGTTGTTTTTCAATGTTGAGGTTGTTGTTGAATTTGTTGGTGTTTTTCAATGTTGAGGTTGTTGTTGTTTTTCAATGCTGAGGTTGTTGTTGAATTTGTTGGTGTTTTTCAATGTTGAGGTTGTTGTTGAATTTGTTGGTGTTTTTCAATGTTCAGGTTGTTGTTGTTTTTCAATGTTGAGGTTGTTGTTGAATTTGTTGGTGTTTTTCAATGTTGAGGTTGTTGTTGAATTTGTTGGTGTTTTCCAATGTTGAGGTTGTTGTTGTTTTTCATTGTTGAGGTTGTTGTTGAATTTGTTGGTGCTTTTCAATGTTGAGGTTGTTGTTGAATTTGTTGGCATTTTTCAATGTTGAGGTTGTTGTTGTTTTTCAATGTTGAGGTTGTTGTTGAATTTGTTGGTGTTTTTCAATGTTGAGTTTGTTGTTGAATTTGTTGGTGTTTTTCAATTTCGAGGTTGTTGTTGAATTTGTTGGTGTTTTTCAATGTTGAGGTTGTTGTTGAATTTGTTGGTGTTTTTCAAAGTTGAGGTTGTTGTTGAATTTGTTGGTGTTTTTCAATGTTGAGGTTGTTGTTGTTTTTCAATGTTGAGGTCGTTGTTGAATTTGTTGGTGTTTTTCAATGTTTAGTTTGTTGTTGTTTTTCAATGTCGAGGTTGTTGTTGAATTTGTTGGTGTTTTTCAATGTTGAGGTTGTTGTTGTTTTTCAATGTTGAGGTTGTTGTTGAATTTGTTGGTGTTTTTCAATGTTGAGGTTGTTGTTGTTTTTCAATGTTGAGGTTGTTGTTGAATTTGTTGGTGCTTTTCAATGTTGAGATTGTTGTTGAATTTGTTGGTGTTTTTCAATGTTGAGGTTGTTGTTGTTTTTCAATGTTGAGTTTGTTGTTGAATTTGTTGGTGTTTTTCAATGTTGAGTTTGTTGTTGAATTTGTTGGTGTTTTTCAATTTCGAGGTTGTTGTTGAATTTGTTAGTGTTTTTCAATGTTGAGGTTGTTGTTGAATTTGTTGGTGTTTTTCAATGTTGAGGTTGTTGTTGAATTTGTTGGTGTTTTTCAATGTTGAGATTGTTGTTGTTTTTCAATGTTGAGGTTGTTGTTGTATTTGTTGGTGTTTTTCAATTTCGAGGTTGTTGTTGAATTTGTTGGTGTTTTTCAATGTTGAAGTTGTTGTTGAATTTGTTGGTGTTTTTCAATGTTGAGGTTGTTGTTGTTTTTCAATGTTGAGGTTGTTGTTGAATTTGTTGGTGTTTTTCAATGTTGAGGTTGTTGTTGTTTTTCAATGCTGAGGTTGTTGTTGAATTTGTTGGTGTTTTTCAATGTTGAGGTTGTTGTTGAATTTGTTGGTGTTTTTCAATGTTGAGGTTGTTCTTTTTCAATGTTGAGGTTGTTGTTGAATTTGTTGGTGTTTTTCAATGTTTATGTTGTTGTTGTTTTTCAATGTTGAGGTTGTTCTTGAATTTGTGGGTGTTTTTCAATGTTGAGGTTGTTGTTGAATTTGTTGGTGTTTTTCAATGTTGAGGTTGTTGTTGTTTTTCAATGTTGAGGTTGTTGTTGAATTTGTTGGTGTTTTTCAATGTTGAGTTTGTTGTTGTTTTTCAATGTTGAGGTTGTTGTTGTTTTTCAATGTTGAGGTTGTTGTTGAATTTGTTGGTGCTTTTCAATGTTGAGGTTGTTGTTGTTTTTCAATGTTGAGGTTGTTGTTGAATTTGTTGGTGCTTTTCAATGTTGAGATTGTTGTTGAATTTGTTGGTGTTTTTCAATGTTGAGGTTGTTGTTGTTTTTCAATGTTGAGTTTGTTGTTGAATTTGTTGGGTGTTTTTCAATGTTGAGTTTGTTGTTGAATTTGTTGGTGTTTTTCAATTTCGAGGATGTTGTTGAATTTGTTAGTGTTTTTCAATGTTGAGGTTGTTGTTGAATTTGTTGGTGTTTTTCAATGTTGAGGTTGTTGTTGAATTTGTTGGTGTTTTTCAATGTTGAGGTTGTTGGTGTTTTTCAAAGTTGAGGTTGTTGTTGTATTTGTTGGTGTTTTTCAATTTCGAGGTTGTTGTTGAATTTTTTAGTGTTTTTCAATGTTGAAGTTGTTGAATTTGTTGGTGTTTTTCAATGTTGAGATTGTTGTTATTTTTCAATATTGAGGTTGTTGTTGAATTTGTTGGTGTTTTTCAATGTTGAGGTTGTTGTTGTTTTTCAATGCTGAGGTTGCTGTTGAATTTGTTGGTGTTTTTCAATGTTGAGGTTGTTGTTGAATTTGTTGGTGTTTTTCAATGTTGAGGTTGTTGTTGTTTTTCAATGTTGAGGTTGTTGTTGAATTTGTTGGTGTTTTTCAATGTTTAGGTTGTTGTTGTTTTTCAATGTTGAGGTTGTTGTTGAATTTGTTGGTGTTTTTCAATGTTGAGGTTGTTGTTGAATTTGTTGGTGTTTTTCAATGTTGAGGTTGTTGTTGTTTTTCAATGTTGAGGTTGTTGTTGAATTTGTTGGTGTTTTTCAATGTTGAGGTTGTTGTTGTTTTTCAATGTTGAGTTTGTTGTTGAATTTGTTGGTGTTTTTCAATGTTGAGTTTGTTGTTGAATTTGTTGGTGTTTTTCAATTTCGAGGTTGTTGTTGAATTTGTTAGTGTTTTTCAATGTTGAGGTTGTTGTTGAATTTGTTGGTGTTTTTCAATGTTGAGGTTGTTGTTGAATTTGTTGGTGTTTTTCAATGTTGAGGTTGTTGGTGTTTTTCAATGTTGAGGTTGTTGTTGTATTTGTTGGTGTTTTTCAATTTCGAGGTTGTTGTTGAATTTTTTAGTGTTTTTCAATGTTGAAGTTGTTGTTGAATTTGTTGGTGTTTTTCAATGTTGAGATTGTTGTTGTTTTTCAATGTTGAGGTTGTTGTTGAATTTGTTGGTGTTTTTCAATGTTGAGGTTGTTGTTGTTTTTCAATGCTGAGGTTGTTGTTGAATTTGTTGGTGTTTTTCAATGTTGAGGATGTTGTTGAATTTGTTGGTGTTTTTCAATGTTCAGGTTGTTGTTGTTTTTCAATGTTGAGGTTGTTGTTGAATTTGTTGGTTTTTTTCAATGTTTAGGTTGTTGTTGTTTTTCAATGTTGAGGTTGTTGTTGAATTTGTTGGTGTTTTTCAATGTTGAGGTTGTTGTTGAATTTGTTGGTGTTTTTCAATGTTGAGGTTGTTGTTGTTTTTCAATGTTGAGGTTGTTGTTCAATTTGTTGGTGTTTTTCAATGTTGAGTTTGTTGTTGTTTTTCAATGTTGAGGTTGTTGTTGTTTTTCAATGTTGAGGTTGTTGTTGAATTTGTTAGTGTTTTTCAATGTTGAGGTTGTTGTTGTTTTTCATTGTTGAGGTTGTTGTTGAATTTGTTGGTGCTTTTCAATGTTGAGGTTGTTGTTGAATTTGTTGGCATTTTTCAATGTTGAGGTTGTTGTTGTTTTTCAATGTTGAGGTTGTTGTTGAATTTGTTGGTGTTTTTCAATGTTGAGTTTTTTGTTGAATTTGTTGGTGTTTTTCAATTTCGAGGTTGTTGTTGAATTTGTTGGTGTTTTTCAATGTTGAGGTTGTTGTTGAATTTGTTGGTGTTTTTCAATGTTGAGGTTGTTGTTGAATTTGTTGGTGTTTTTCAATGTTGAGGTTGTTGTTGTTTTTCAATGTTGAGGTCGTTGTTGAATTTGTTGGTGTTTTTCAATGTTTAGTTTCTTGTTGTTTTTCAATGTCGAGGTTGTTGTTGAATTTGTTGGTGTTTTTCAATGTTGAGGTTGTTGTTGTTTTTCAATGTTGAGGTTGTTGTTGAATTTGTTGGTGTTTTTCAATGTTGAGGTTGTTGTTGTTTTTCAATGTTGAGGTTGTTGTTGAATTTGTTGGTGTTTTTCAATGTTGAGGTTGTTGTTGAATTTGTTGGTGTTTTCCAATGTTGAGGTTGTTGTTGTTTTTCATTGTTGAGGTTGTTGTTGAATTTGTTGGTGCTTTTCAATGTTGAGGTTGTTGTTGAATTTGTTGGCATTTTTCAATGTTGAGGTTGTTGTTGTTTTTCAATGTTGAGGTTGTTGTTGAATTTGTTGGTGTTTTTCAATGTTGAGTTTGTTGTTGAATTTGTTGGTGTTTTTCAATTTCGAGGTTGTTGTTGAATTTGTTGGTGTTTTTCAATGTTGAGGTTGTTGTTGAATTTGTTGGTGTTTTTCAAAGTTGAGGTTGTTGTTGAATTTGTTGGTGTTTTTCAATGTTGAGGTTGTTGTTGTTTTTCAATGTTGAGGTCGTTGTTGAATTTGTTGGTGTTTTTCAATGTTTAGTTTGTTGTTGTTTTTCAATGTCGAGGTTGTTGTTGAATTTGTTGGTGTTTTTCAATGTTGAGGTTGTTGTTGTTTTTCAATGTTGAGGTTGTTGTTGAATTTGTTGGTGTTTTTCAATGTTGAGGTTGTTGTTGTTTTTCAATGTTGAGGTTGTTGTTGAATTTGTTGGTGCTTTTCAATGTTGAGATTGTTGTTGAATTTGTTGGTGTTTTTCAATGTTGAGGTTGTTGTTGTTTTTCAATGCTGAGGTTGTTGTTGAATTTGTTGGTGTTTTTCAATTTTGAGGTTGTTGTTGAATTTGTTGGTGTTTTTCAATGTTGAGGTTGTTGTTGTTTTTCAATGTTGAGGTTGTTGTTGAATTTGTTGGTGTTTTTCAATGTTTCGGTTGTTGTTGTTTTTCAATGTTGATGTTGTTGTTGAATTTGTTGGTGTTTTTCAATGTTGAGGTTGTTGTTGAATTTGTTGGTGTTTTTCAATGTTGAGGTTGTTGTTGAATTTGTTGGTGTTTTTCAATGTTGAGGTTGTTGTTATTTTTCAATGTTGAGGTTGTTGTTGAGTTTGTTGGTGTTTTTCAATGTTGAGGTTGCTGTTGAATTTGTTGGTTTTTTCAATGTTGAGGTTGTTGTTGAATTTGTTGGTGTTTTTCAATGTTGAGGTTGTTGTTGTTTTTAAATGTTGAGGTTGTTGTTGAATTTGTTGGTGTTTTTTCAATTTTGAGGTTGTTGGTGTTTTTCAATGTTGAGGTTGATTTTGAATTTGAGGGTGTTTTTCAATGTCGAGGTTGTTGTTTAATTTGTTGGTGTTTTTCAATGTTGAGGTTGTTGTTGTTTTTCAATGTTGAGGTTGTTGTTGAATTTGTTGGTGTTTTTCAATGTTGAGATTGTTGTTGTTTTTCAATGTTGAGGTTGTTGTTCAATTTGTTGGTGTTTTTAAATGTTGAGGTTGTTGTTGAATTTGCTGGTGTTTTGCAATGTTGAGGTTGTTGTTGTTTTTCAATGTTGAGGTTGTTGTTGAACTTGTTGGTGTTTTTCAATGTTGAGGTTGTTGTTGTTTTTCAATGTTGAGGTTGTTGTTGTATTTGTTGGTGTTTTTCAATTTCGAGGTTGTTGTTGAATTTGTTGTTGTTTTTCAATGTTGAAGTTGTTGTTGAATTTGTTGGTGTTTTTCAATGTTGAGGTTGTTGTTGTTTTTCAATGTTGAGGTTGTTGTTGAATTTGTTGGTGTTTTTCAATGTTGAGGTTGTTGTTGAATTTGTTGGTGTTTTTCAATGTTGATGTTGTTGTTGTTTTTCAATGTTGAGGTTGTTGTTGAATTTGCTGGTGTTTTTCAATGTTGAGTTTGTTGTTGTTTTTCAATGTTGAGGTTGTTGTTGAATTTGTTGGTGTTTTTCAATGTTGAGGTTGTTGTTGTTTTTCAATGTTGAGGTTGTTGTTGAATTTGTTGGTGTTTTTCAATGTTGAGGTTGTTGTTGTTTTTCAATGTTGAGGTTGTTGTTGAATTTGTTGGTGCTTTTCAATGATGAGATTGTTGTTGAATTTGTTGGTGTTTCTCAATGTTGAGGTTGTTGTTGAATTTGTTGGTGTTTTTCAATTTCGAGGTTGTTGTTGAATTTGTTAGTGTTTTTCAATGTTGAGGTTGTTGTTGAATTTGTTGGTGTTTTTCAATGTTGAGTTTGTTGTTGAATTTGTTGGTGTTTTTCAATTTCGAGGTTGTTGTTGAATTTGTTAGTGTTTTTCAATGTTGAGGTTGTTGTTGAATTTGTTGGTGTTTTTCAATGTTGAGGTTGTTGTTGAATTTGTTGGTGTTTTTCAATGTTGAGGTTGTTGTTGTTTTTCAATATTGAGGTTGTTGTTGTATTTGTTGGTGTTTTTCAATTTCGAGGTTGTTGTTGAATTTGTTGGTGTTTTTCAATGTTGAAGTTGTTGTTGAATTTGTTGGTGTTTTTCAATGTTGAGGTTGTTGTTGTTTTTCAATGTTGAGGATGTTGTTGAATTTGTTGGTGTTTTTCAATGTTTATGTTGTTGTTGTTTTTCAATGTTGAGGTTGTTGTTGAATTTGTGGGTGTTTTTCAATGTTGAGGTTGTTTTTGAATTTGTTGGTGTTTTTCAATGTTGAGGTTGTTGTTGTTTTTCAATGTTGAGGTTGTTGTTGAATTTGTTGGTGTTTTTCAATGTTGAGTTTGTTGTTGTTTTTCAATGTTGAGGTTGTTGTTGTTTTTCAATGTTGAGGTTGTTGTTGAATTTGTTGGTGCTTTTCAATGTTGAGGTTGTTGTTGTTTTTCAATGTTGAGGTTGTTGTTGAATTTGTTGGTGCTTTTCAATGTTGAGATTGTTGTTGAATTTGTTGGTGTTTTTCAATGTTGAGATTGTTGTTGTTTTTCAATGTTGAGGTTGTTGTTCAATTTGTTGGTGTTTTTAAATGTTGAGGTTGTTGTTGAATTTGCTTGTGTTTTGCAATGTTGAGGTTGTTGTTGTTTTTCAATGTTGAGGTTGTTGTTGAATTTGTTGGTGTTTTTCAATGTTGAGGTTGTTGTTGTTTTTCAATGTTGAGGTTGTTGTTGTATTTGTTGGTGTTTTTCAATTTCGAGGTTGTTGTTGAATTTGTTGTTGTTTTTCAATGTTGAAGTTGTTGTTGAATTTGTTGGTGTTTTTCAATGTTGAGGTTGTTGCTGTTTTTCAATGTTGAGGTTGTTGTTGAATTTGTTGGTGTTTTTCAATGTTGAGGTTGTTGTTGAATTTGTTGGTGTTTTTCAATGTTGATGTTGTTGTTGTTTTCCAATGTTGCGGTTGTTGTTGAATTTGTTGGTGTTTTTCAATGTTGAGTTTGTTGTTGTTTTTCAATGTTGAGGTTGTTGTTGAATTTGTTGGTGTTTTTCAATGTTGAGCTTGTTGTTGTTTTTCAATGTTGAGGTTGTTGTTGAATTTGTTGGTGTTTTTCAATGTTGAGGTTGTTGTTGTTTTTCAATGTTGAGGTTGTTGTTGAATTTGTTGGTGCTTTTCAATGTTGAGATTGTTGTTGAATTTGTTGGTGTTTTTCAATGTTGAGGTTGTTGTTGTTTTTCAATGTTTAGTTTGTTGTTGAATTTGTTGGTGTTTTTCAATGTTGAGTTTGTTGTTGAATTTGTTGGTGTTTTTCAATTTCGAGGTTGTTGTTGAATTTGTTAGTGTTTTTCAATGTTGAGGTTGTTGTTGAATTTGTTGGTGTTTTTCAATGTTGAGGTTGTTGTTGAATTTGTTGGTGTTTTTCAATGTTGAGGTTGTTGTTGTTTTTCAATGTTGAGGTTGTTGTTGTATTTGTTGGTGTTTTTCAATTTCGAGGTTGCTGTTGAATTTGTTGGTGTTTTTCAATGTTGAAGTTGTTGTTGAATTTGTTGGTGTTTTTCAATGTTGAGGTTGTTGTTGTTTTTCAATGTTGAGGTTGTTGTTGAATTTGTTGGTGTTTTTCAATGTTTATGTTGTTGTTGTTTTTCAATGTTGAGGTTGTTGTTGAATTTGTGGGTGTTTTTCAATGTTGAGGTTGTTGTTGAATTTGTTGGTGTTTTTCAATGTTGAGGTTGTTGTTGTTTTTCAATGTTGAGGTTGTTGTTGAATTTGTTGGTGTTTTTCAATGTTGAGTTTGTTGTTGTTTTTCAATGTTGAGGTTGTTGTTGTTTTTCAATGTTGAATTTGTTGTTGAATTTGTTGGTGTTTTTCAATGTTGAGTTTGTTGTTGAATTTGTTGGTGTTTTTCAATTTCGAGGTTGTTGTTAATTTGTTAGTGTTTTTCAATGTTGAGGTTGTTGTTGAATTTGTTGGTGTTTTTCAATGTTGAGGTTGTTGTTGAATTTGTTGGTGTTTTTCAATGTTGAGGTTGTTGTTGTTTTTCAATGTTGAGGTCGTTGTTGAATTTGTTGGTGCTTTTCAATGTTGAGATTGTTGTTGAATTTGTTGGTGTTTTTCAATGTTGAGGTTGTTGTTGTTTTTCAATGTTGAGTTTGTTGTTGAATTTGTTGGGTGTTTTTCAATGTTGAGTTTGTTGTTGAATTTGTTGGTGTTTTTCAATTTCGAGGTTGTTGTTGAATTTGTTGGTGTTTTTCAATGTTGAGATTGTTGTTATTTTTCAATGTTGAGGTTGTTGTTGAATTTGTTGGTGTTTTTCAATGTTGAGGTTGTTGTTGTTTTTCAATGCTGAGGTTGTTGTTGAATTTGTTGGTGTTTTTCAATGTTGAGGTTGTTGTTGAATTTGTTGGTGTTTTTCAATGTTGAGGTTGTTGTTGTTTTTCAATGTTGAGGTTGTTGTTGAATTTGTTGGTGTTTTTCAATGTTTAGGTTGTTGTTGTTTTTCAATGTTGAGGTTGTTGTTGAATTTGTTGGTGTTTTTCAATGTTGAGGTTGTTGTTGAATTTGTTGGTGTTTTTCAATGTTGAGGTTGTTGTTGTTTTTCAATGTTGAGGTTGTTGTTGAATTTGTTGGTGTTTTTCAATGTTGAGTTTGTTGTTGTTTTTCAATGTTGAGGTTGTTGTTGTTTTTCAATGTTGAGGTTGTTGTTGAATTTGTTGGTGTTTTTCAATGTTGAGGTTGTTGTTGTTTTTCATTGTTGAGGTTGTTGTTGAATTTGTTGGTGCTTTTCAATGTTGAGGTTGTTGTTGAATTTTTTGGCATTTTTCAATGTTGAGGTTGTTGTTGTTTTTCAATGTTGAGGTTGTTGTTGAATTTGTTGGTGTTTTTCAATGTTGAGTTTGTTGTTGAATTTGTTGGTGTTTTTCAATTTCGAGGTTGTTGTTGAATTTGTTGGTGTTTTTCAACGTTGAGGTTGTTGTTGAATTTGTTGGTGTTTTTCAATGTTGAGGTTGTTGTTGAATTTGTTGGTGTTTTTCAATGTTGAGGTTGTTGTTGTTTTTCAATGTTGAGGTCGTTGTTGAATTTGTTGGTGTTTTTCAATGTTTAGTTTGTTGTTGTTTTTCAATGTCGAGGTTGTTGTTGAATTTGTTGGTGTTTTTCAAGGTTGAGGTTGTTGTTGTTTTTCAATGTTGAGGTTGTTGTTGAATTTGTTGGTGTTTTTCAATGTTGAGGTTGTTGTTGTTTTTCAATGTTGAGGTTGTTGTTGTTTTTTAATGTTCAGGTTGTTGTTGAATTTGTTGGTGTTTTTCAAAGTTGAGGTTGTTGTTGAATTTGTTGGTGTTTTTCAATGTTGAGGTTGTTGTTGTTTTTCAATGTTGAGGTTGTTGTTGAATTTGTTGGTGTTTTTCAATGTTGAGGTTGTTGTTGTTTTTCAATGCTGAGGTTGTTGTTGAATTTGTTGGTGTTTTTCAATTTTGAGGTTGTTGTTGAATTTGTTGGTGTTTTTCAATGTTGAGGTTGTTGTTGTTTTTCAATGTTGAGGTTGTTGTTGAATTTGTTGGTGTTTTTCAATGTTTCGGTTGTTGTTGTTTTTCAATGTTGATGTTGTTGTTGAATTTGTTGGTGTTTTTCAATGTTGAGGTTGTTGTTGAATTTGTTGGTGTTTTTCAATGTTGAGGTTGTTGTTGAATTTGTTGGTGTTTTTCAATGTTGAGGTTGTTGTTATTTTTCAATGTTGAGGTTGTTGTTGAGTTTGTTGGTGTTTTTCAATGTTGAGGTTGCTGTTGAATTTGTTGGTTTTTTCAATGTTGAGGTTGTTGTTGAATTTGTTGGTGTTTTTCAATGTTGAGGTTGTTGTTGTTTTTAAATGTTGAGGTTGTTGTTGAATTTGTTGGTGTTTTTTCAATTTTGAGGTTGTTGGTGTTTTTCAATGTTGAGGTTGATTTTGAATTTGAGGGTGTTTTTCAATGTCGAGGTTGTTGTTTAATTTGTTGGTGTTTTTCAATGTTGAGGTTGTTGTTGTTTTTCAATGTTGAGGTTGTTGTTGAATTTGTTGGTGTTTTTCAATGTTGAGATTGTTGTTGTTTTTCAATGTTGAGGTTGTTGTTCAATTTGTTGGTGTTTTTAAATGTTGAGGTTGTTGTTGAATTTGCTGGTGTTTTGCAATGTTGAGGTTGTTGTTGTTTTTCAATGTTGAGGTTGTTGTTGAACTTGTTGGTGTTTTTCAATGTTGAGGTTGTTGTTGTTTTTCAATGTTGAGGTTGTTGTTGTATTTGTTGGTGTTTTTCAATTTCGAGGTTGTTGTTGAATTTGTTGTTGTTTTTCAATGTTGAAGTTGTTGTTGAATTTGTTGGTGTTTTTCAATGTTGAGGTTGTTGTTGTTTTTCAATGTTGAGGTTGTTGTTGAATTTGTTGGTGTTTTTCAATGTTGAGGTTGTTGTTGAATTTGTTGGTGTTTTTCAATGTTGATGTTGTTGTTGTTTTTCAATGTTGAGGTTGTTGTTGAATTTGCTGGTGTTTTTCAATGTTGAGTTTGTTGTTGTTTTTCAATGTTGAGGTTGTTGTTGAATTTGTTGGTGTTTTTCAATGTTGAGGTTGTTGTTGTTTTTCAATGTTGAGGTTGTTGTTGAATTTGTTGGTGTTTTTCAATGTTGAGGTTGTTGTTGTTTTTCAATGTTGAGGTTGTTGTTGAATTTGTTGGTGCTTTTCAATGATGAGATTGTTGTTGAATTTGTTGGTGTTTTTCAATGTTGAGGTTGTTGTTGAATTTGTTGGTGTTTTTCAATTTCGAGGTTGTTGTTGAATTTGTTAGTGTTTTTCAATGTTGAGGTTGTTGTTGAATTTGTTGGTGTTTTTCAATGTTGAGTTTGTTGTTGAATTTGTTGGTGTTTTTCAATTTCGAGGTTGTTGTTGAATTTGTTAGTGTTTTTCAATGTTGAGGTTGTTGTTGAATTTGTTGGTGTTTTTCAATGTTGAGGTTGTTGTTGAATTTGTTGGTGTTTTTCAATGTTGAGGTTGTTGTTGTTTTTCAATGTTGAGGTTGTTGTTGTATTTGTTGGTGTTTTTCAATTTCGAGGTTGTTGTTGAATTTGTTGGTGTTTTTCAATGTTGAAGTTGTTGTTGAATTTGTTGGTGTTTTTCAATGTTGAGGTTGTTGTTGTTTTTCAATGTTGAGGATGTTGTTGAATTTGTTGGTGTTTTTCAATGTTTATGTTGTTGTTGTTTTTCAATGTTGAGGTTGTTGTTGAATTTGTGGGTGTTTTTCAATGTTGAGGTTGTTTTTGAATTTGTTGGTGTTTTTCAATGTTGAGGTTGTTGTTGTTTTTCAATGTTGAGGTTGTTGTTGAATTTGTTGGTGTTTTTCAATGTTGAGTTTGTTGTTGTTTTTCAATGTTGAGGTTGTTGTTGTTTTTCAATGTTGAGGTTGTTGTTGAATTTGTTGGTGCTTTTCAATGTTGAGGTTGTTGTTGTTTTTCAATGTTGAGGTTGTTGTTGAATTTGTTGGTGCTTTTCAATGTTGAGATTGTTGTTGAATTTGTTGGTGTTTTTCAATGTTGAGATTGTTGTTGTTTTTCAATGTTGAGGTTGTTGTTCAATTTGTTGGTGTTTTTAAATGTTGAGGTTGTTGTTGAATTTGCTTGTGTTTTGCAATGTTGAGGTTGTTGCTGTTTTTCAATGTTGAGGTTGTTGTTGAATTTGTTGGTGTTTTTCAATGTTGAGGTTGTTGTTGTTTTTCAATGTTGAGGTTGTTGTTGTATTTGTTGGTGTTTTTCAATTTCGAGGTTGTTGTTGAATTTGTTGTTGTTTTTCAATGTTGAAGTTGTTGTTGAATTTGTTGGTGTTTTTCAATGTTGAGGTTGTTGCTGTTTTTCAATGTTGAGGTTGTTGTTGAATTTGTTGGTGTTTTTCAATGTTGAGGTTGTTGTTGAATTTGTTGGTGTTTTTCAATGTTGATGTTGTTGTTGTTTTCCAATGTTGCGGTTGTTGTTGAATTTGTTGGTGTTTTTCAATGTTGAGTTTGTTGTTGTTTTTCAATGTTGAGGTTGTTGTTGAATTTGTTGGTGTTTTTCAATGTTGAGGTTGTTGTTGTTTTTCAATGTTGAGGTTGTTGTTGAATTTGTTGGTGTTTTTCAATGTTGAGGTTGTTGTTGTTTTTCAATGTTGAGGTTGTTGTTGAATTTGTTGGTGCTTTTCAATGTTGAGATTGTTGTTGAATTTGTTGGTGTTTTTCAATGTTGAGGTTGTTGTTGTTTTTCAATGTTTAGTTTGTTGTTGAATTTGTTGGTGTTTTTCAATGTTGAGTTTGTTGTTGAATTTGTTGGTGTTTTTCAATTTCGAGGTTGTTGTTGAATTTGTTAGTGTTTTTCAATGTTGAGGTTGTTGTTGAATTTGTTGGTGTTTTTCAATGTTGAGGTTGTTGTTGAATTTGTTGGTGTTTTTCAATGTTGAGGTTGTTGTTGTTTTTCAATGTTGAGGTTGTTGTTGTATTTGTTGGTGTTTTTCAATTTCGAGGTTGCTGTTGAATTTGTTGGTGTTTTTCAATGTTGAAGTTGTTGTTGAATTTGTTGGTGTTTTTCAATGTTGAGGTTGTTGTTGTTTTTCAATGTTGAGGTTGTTGTTGAATTTGTTGGTGTTTTTCAATGTTTATGTTGTTGTTGTTTTTCAATGTTGAGGTTGTTGTTGAATTTGTGGGTGTTTTTCAATGTTGAGGTTGTTGTTGAATTTGTTGGTGTTTTTCAATGTTGAGGTTGTTGTTGTTTTTCAATGTTGAGGTTGTTGTTGAATTTGTTGGTGTTTTTCAATGTTGAGTTTGTTGTTGTTTTTCAATGTTGAGGTTGTTGTTGTTTTTCAATGTTGAATTTGTTGTTGAATTTGTTGGTGTTTTTCAATGTTGAGTTTGTTGTTGAATTTGTTGGTGTTTTTCAATTTCGAGGTTGTTGTTAATTTGTTAGTGTTTTTCAATGTTGAGGTTGTTGTTGAATTTGTTGGTGTTTTTCAATGTTGAGGTTGTTGTTGAATTTGTTGGTGTTTTTCAATGTTGAGGTTGTTGTTGTTTTTCAATGTTGAGGTCGTTGTTGAATTTGTTGGTGCTTTTCAATGTTGAGATTGTTGTTGAATTTGTTGGTGTTTTTCAATGTTGAGGTTGTTGTTGTTTTTCAATGTTGAGTTTGTTGTTGAATTTGTTGGGTGTTTTTCAATGTTGAGTTTGTTGTTGAATTTGTTGGTGTTTTTCAATTTCGAGGTTGTTGTTGAATTTGTTAGTGTTTTTCAATGTTGAGGTTGTTGTTGAATTTGTTGGTGTTTTTCAATGTTGAGGTTGTTGTTGAATTTGTTGGTGTTTTTCAATGTTGAGGTTGTTGGTGTTTTTCAATGTTGAGGTTGTTGTTGTATTTGTTGGTGTTTTTCAATTTCGAGGTTGTTGTTGAATTTTTTAGTGTTTTTCAATGTTGAAGTTGTTGAATTTGTTAGTGTTTTTCAATGTTGAGATTGTTGTTGTTTTTCAATGTTGAGGTTGTTGTTGAATTTGTTGGTGTTTTTCAATGTTTAGGTTGTTGTTGTTTTTCAATGTTGAGGTTGTTGTTGAATTTGCTGGTGTTTTTCAATGTTGAGTTTGTTGTTGTTTTTCAATGTTGAGGTTGTTGTTGAATTTGTTGGTGTTTTTCAATGTTGAGGTTGTTGTTGTTTTTCAATGTTGAGGTTGTTGTTGAATTTGTTGGTGTTTTTCAATGTTGAGGTTGTTGTTGTTTTTCAATGTTGAGGTTGTTGTTGAATTTGTTGGTGCTTTTCAATGTTGAGATTGTTGTTGAATTTGTTGGTGTTTTTCAATGTTGAGGTTGTTGTTGAATTTGTTGGTGTTTTTCAATTTCGAGGTTGTTGTTGAATTTGTTAGTGTTTTTCAATGTTGAGGTTGTTGTTGAATTTGTTGGTGTTTTTCAATGTTGAGTTTGTTGTTGAATTTGTTGGTGTTTTTCAATTTCGAGGTTGTTGTTGAATTTGTTAGTGTTTTTCAATGTTGAGGTTGTTGTTGAATTTGTTGGTGTTTTTCAATGTTGAGGTTGTTGTTGAATTTGTTGGTGTTTTTCAATGTTGAGGTTGTTGTTGTTTTTCAATGTTGAGGTTGTTGTTGTATTTGTTGGTGTTTTTCAATTTCGAGGTTGTTGTTGAATTTGTTGGTGTTTTTCAATGTTGAAGTTGTTGTTGAATTTGTTGGTGTTTTTCAATGTTGAGGTTGTTGTTGTTTTTCAATGTTGAGGTTGTTGTTGAATTTGTTGGTGTTTTTCAATGTTTATGTTGTTGTTGTTTTTCAATGTTGAGGTTGTTGTTGAATTTGTGGGTGTTTTTCAATGTTGAGGTTGTTGTTGAATTTGTTGGTGTTTTTCAATGTTGAGGTTGTTGTTGTTTTTCAATGTTGAGGTTGTTGTTGAATTTGTTGGTGTTTTTCAATGTTGAGTTTGTTGTTGTTTTTCAATGTTGAGGTTGTTGTTGTTTTTCAATGTTGAGGTTGTTGTTGAATTTGTTGGTGCTTTTCAATGTTGAGGTTGTTGTTGTTTTTCAATGTTGAGGTTGTTGTTGAATTTGTTGGTGCTTTTCAATGTTGAGATTGTTGTTGAATTTGTTGGTGTTTTTCAATGTTGAGATTGTTGTTGTTTTTCAATGTTGAGGTTGTTGTTCAATTTGTTGGTGTTTTTAAATGTTGAGGTTGTTGTTGAATTTGCTGGTGTTTTGCAATGTTGAGGTTGTTGTTGTTTTTCAATGTTGAGGTTGTTGTTGAATTTGTTGGTGTTTTTCAATGTTGAGGTTGTTGTTGTTTTTCAATGTTGAGGTTGTTGTTGTATTTGTTGGTGTTTTTCAATTTCGAGGTTGTTGTTGAATTTGTTGTTGTTTTTCAATGTTGAAGTTGTTGTTGAATTTGTTGGTGTTTTTCAATGTTGAGGTTGTTGCTGTTTTTCAATGTTGAGGTTGTTGTTGAATTTGTTGGTGTTTTTCAATGTTGAGGTTGTTGTTGAATTTGTTGGTGTTTTTCAATGTTGATGTTGTTGTTGTTTTTCAATGTTGCGGTTGTTGTTGAATTTGTTGGTGTTTTTCAATGTTGAGTTTGTTGTTGTTTTTCAATGTTGAGGTTGTTGTTGAATTTGTTGGTGTTTTTCAATGTTGAGGTTGTTGTTGTTTTTCAATGTTGAGGTTGTTGTTGAATTTGTTGGTGTTTTTCAATGTTGAGGTTGTTGTTGTTTTTCAATGTTGAGGTTGTTGTTGAATTTGTTGGTGCTTTTCAATGTTGAGATTGTTGTTGAATTTGTTGGTGTTTTTCAATGTTGAGGTTGTTGTTGTTTTTCAATGTTGAGGTTGTTGTTGTATTTGTTGGTGTTTTTCAATTTCGAGGTTGTTGTTGAATTTGTTGGTGTTTTTCAATGTTGAAGTTGTTGTTGAATTTGTTGGTGTTTTTCAATGTTGAGGTTGTTGTTGTTTTTCAATGTTGAGGTTGTTGTTGAATTTGTTGGTGTTTTTCAATGTTTATGTTGTTGTTGTTTTTCAATGTTGAGGTTGTTGTTGAATTTGTGGGTGTTTTTCAATGTTGAGGTTGTTGTTGAATTTGTTGGTGTTTTTCAATGTTGAGGTTGTTGTTGTTTTTCAATGTTGAGGTTGTTGTTGAATTTGTTGGTGTTTTTCAATGTTGAGTTTGTTGTTGTTTTTCAATGTTGAGGTTGTTGTTGTTTTTCAATGTTGAGTTTGTTGTTGAATTTGTTGGTGTTTTTCAATGTTGAGTTTGTTGTTGAATTTGTTGGTGTTTTTCAATTTCGAGGTTGTTGTTAATTTGTTAGTGTTTTTCAATGTTGAGGTTGTTGTTGAATTTGTTGGTGTTTTTCAATGTTGAGGTTGTTGTTGAATTTGTTGGTGTTTTTCAATGTTGAGGTTGTTGTTGTTTTTCAATGTTGAGGTTGTTGTTGAATTTGTTGGTGCTTTTCAATGTTGAGATTGTTGTTGAATTTGTTGGTGTTTTTCAATGTTGAGGTTCTTGTTGTTTTTCAATGTTGAGTTTGTTGTTGAATTTGTTGGGTGTTTTTCAATGTTGAGTTTGTTGTTGAATTTGTTGGTGTTTTTCAATTTCGAGGTTGTTGTTGAATTTGTTAGTGTTTTTCAATGTTGAGGTTGTTGTTGAATTTGTTGGTGTTTTTCAATGTTGAGGTTGTTGTTGAATTTGTTGGTGTTTTTCAATGTTGAGGTTGTTGGTGTTTTTCAATGTTGAGGTTGTTGTTGTATTTGTTGGTGTTTTTCAATTTCGAGGTTGTTGTTGAATTTTTTAGTGTTTTTCAATGTTGAAGTTGTTGAATTTGTTGGTGTTTTTCAATGTTGAGATTGTTGTTGTTTTTCAATGTTGAGGTTGTTGTTGAATTTGTTGGTGTTTTTCAATGTTGAGGTTGTTGTTTTTTTTCAATGCTGAGGTTGTTGTTGAATTTGTTGGTGTTTTTCAATGTTGAGGTTGTTGTTGAATTTGTTGGTGTTTTTCAATGTTGAGGTTGTTGTTGTTTTTCAATGTTGAGGTTGTTGTTGAATTTGTTGGTGTTTTTCAATGTTTAGGTTGTTGTTGTTTTTCAATGTTGAGGTTGTTGTTGAATTTGTTGGTGTTTTTCAATGTTGAGGTTGTTGTTGAATTTGTTGGTGTTTTTCAATGTTGAGGTTGTTGTTGTTTTTCAATGTTGAGGTTGTTGTTGAATTTGTTGGTGTTTTTCAATGTTGAGTTTGTTGTTGTTTTTCAATGTTGAGGTTGTTGTTGTTTTTCAATGTTGAGGTTGTTGTTGAATTTGTTGGTGTTTTTCAATGTTGAGGTTGTTGTTGTTTTTCATTGTTGAGGTTGTTGTTGAATTTGTTGGTGCTTTTCAATGTTGAGGTTGTTGTTGAATTTGTTGGCATTTTTCAATGTTGAGGTTGTTGTTGTTTTTCAATGTTGAGGTTGTTGTTGAATTTGTTGGTGTTTTTCAATGTTGAGTTTGTTGTTGAATTTGTTGGTGTTTTTCAATTTCGAGGTTGTTGTTGAATTTGTTAGTGTTTTTCAATGTTGAGGTTGTTGTTGAATTTGTTGGTGTTTTTCAATGTTGAGGTTGTTGTTGAATTTGTTGGTGTTTTTCAATGTTGAGGTTGTTGTTGTTTTTCAATGTTGAGGTTGTTGTTGTATTTGTTGGTGTTTTTCAATTTCGAGGTTGTTGTTGAATTTGTTGGTGTTTTTCAATGTTGAAGTTGTTGTTGAATTTGTTGGTGTTTTTCAATGTTGAGGTTGTTGTTGTTTTTCAATGTTGAGGTTGTTGTTGAATTTGTTGGTGTTTTTCAATGTTTATGTTGTTGTTGTTTTTCAATGTTGAGGTTGTTGTTGAATTTGTGGGTGTTTTTCAATGTTGAGGTTGTTGTTGAATTTGTTGGTGTTTTTCAATGTTGAGGTTGTTGTCGTTTTTCAATGTTGAGGTTGTTGTTGAATTTGTTGGTGTTTTTCAATGTTGAGTTTGTTGTTGTTTTTCAATGTTGAGGTTGTTGTTGTTTTTCAATGTTGAGGTTGTTGTTGAATTTGTTGGTGCTTTTCAATGTTGAGGTTGTTGTTGTTTTTCAATGTTGAGGTTGTTGTTGAATTTGTTGGTGCTTTTCAATGTTGAGATTGTTGTTGAATTTGTTGGTGTTTTTCAATGTTGAGATTGTTGTTGTTTTTCAATGTTGAGGTTGTTGTTCAATTTGTTGGTGTTTTTAAATTTTGAGGTTGTTGTTGAATTTGCTGGTGTTTTGCAATGTTGAGGTTGTTGTTGTTTTTCAATGTTGAGGTTGTTGTTGAATTTGTTGGTGTTTTTCAATGTTGAGGTTGTTGTTGTTTTTCAATGTTGAGGTTGTTGTTGTATTTGTTGGTGTTTTTCAATTTCGAGGTTGTTGTTGAATTTGTTGTTGTTTTTCAATGTTGAAGTTGTTGTTGAATTTGTTGGTGTTTTTCAATGTTGAATTTGTTGGTGTTTTTCAATGTTGAGGTTGTTGTTGAATTTGTTGGTGTTTTTCAATGTTGAGGTTGTTGTTGAATTTGTTGGTGTTTTTCAATGTTGATGTTGTTGTTGTTTTTCAATGTTGAGGTTGTTGTTGAATTTGTTGGTGTTTTTCAATGTTGAGTTTGTTGTTGTTTTTCAATGTTGAGGTTGTTGTTGAATTTGTTGGTGTTTTTCAATGTTGAGGTTGTTGTTGTTTTTCAATGTTGAGGTTGTTGTTGAATTTGTTGGTGTTTTTCAATGTTGAGGTTGTTGTTGTTTTTCAATGTTGAGGTTGTTGTTGAATTAGTTGGTGCTTTTCAATGTTGAGATTGTTGTTGAATTTGTTGGTGTTTTTCAATGTTGAGGTTGTTGTTGTTTTTCAATGTTGAGTTTGTTGTTGAATTTGTTGATGTTTTTCAATGTTGAGTTTGTTGTTGAATTTGTTGGTGTTTTTCAATTTCGAGGTTGTTGTTGAATTTGTTAGTGTTTTTCAATGTTGAGGTTGTTGTTGAATTTGTTGGTGTTTTTCAATGTTGAGGTTGTTGTTGAATTTGTTGGTGTTTTTCAATGTTGAGGTTGTTGTTGTTTTTCAATGTTGAGGTTGTTGTTGTATTTGTTGGTGTTTTTCAATTTCGAGGTTGTTGTTGAATTTGTTGGTGTTTTTCAATGTTGAAGTTGTTGTTGAATTTGTTGGTGTTTTTCAATGTTGAGGTTGTTGTTGTTTTTCAATGTTGAGGTTGTTGTTGAATTTGTTGGTGTTTTTCAATGTTTATGTTGTTGTTGTTTTTCAATGTTGAGGTTCTTGTTGAATTTGTGGGTGTTTTTCAATGTTGAGGTTGTTGTTGAATTTGTTGGTGTTTTTCAATGTTGAGGTTGTTGTTGTTTTTCAATGTTGAGGTTGTTGTTGAATTTGTTGGTGTTTTTCAATGTTGAGTTTGTTGTTGTTTTTCAATGTTGAGGTTGTTGTTGTTTTTCAATGTTGAGGTTGTTGTTGAATTTGTTGGTGCTTTTCAATGTTTAGGTTGTTGTTGTTTTTCAATGTTGAGGTTGTTGTTGAATTTGTTGGTGCTTTTCAATGTTGAGATTGTTGTTGAATTTGCTGGTGTTTTTCAATTGTTGAGGTTGTTGTTGTTTTTCAATGTTGAGTTTGTTGTTGAATTTGTTGGGTGTTTTTCAATGTTGAGTTTGTTGTTGAATTTGTTGGTGTTTTTCAATTTCGAGGTTGTTGTTGAATTTGTTAGTGTTTTTCAATGTTGAGGTTGTTGTTGAATTTGTTGGTGTTTTTCAATGTTGAGGTTGTTGTTGAATTTGTTGGTGTTTTTCAATGTTGAGGTTGTTGTTCAATTTTTTGGTGTTTTTAAATGTTGAGGTTGTTGTTGAATTTGCTGGTGTTTTGCAATGTTGAGGTTGTTGTTGTTTTTCAATGTTGAGGTTGTTGTTGAATTTGTTGGTGTTTTTCAATGTTGAGGTTGTTGTTGTTATTCAATGTTGAGGTTGTTGTTGTATTTGTTGGTGTTTTTCAATTTCGAGGTTGTTGTTGAATTTGTTGTTGTTTTTCAATGTTGAAGTTGTTGTTGAATTTGTTGGTGTTTTTCAATGTTGAGGTTGTTGTTGTTTTTCAATGTTGAGGTTGTTGTTGAATTTGTTGGTGTTTTTCAATGTTGAGGTTGTTGTTGAATTTGTTGGTGTTTTTCAATGTTGATGTTGTTGTTGTTTTTCAATGTTGAGGTTGTTGTTGAATTTGTTGGTGTTTTTCAATGTTGAGTTTGTTGTTGTTTTTCAATGTTGAGGTTGTTGTTGAATTTGTTGGTGTTTTTCAATGTTGAGGTTGTTGTTGTTTTTCAATGTTGAGGTTGTTGTTAAATTTGTTGGTGTTTTTCAATGTTGAGGTTGTTGTTGTTTTTCAATGTTGAGGTTGTTGTTGAATTTGTTGGTGCTTTTCAATGTTGAGATTGTTGTTGAATTTGTTGGTGTTTTTCAATGTTGAGGTTGTTGTTGTTTTTCAATGTTGAGTTTGTTGTTGAATTTGTTGGTGTTTTTCAATGTTGAGTTTGTTGTTGAATTTGTTGGTGTTTTTCAATTTCGAGGTTGTTGTTGAATTTGTTAGTGTTTTTCAATGTTGAGGTTGTTGTTGAATTTGTTGGTGTTTTTCAATGTTGAGGTTGTTGTTGAATTTGTTGTTGTTTTTCAATGTTGAGGTTGTTGTTGTTTTTCAATGTTGAGTTTGTTGTTGAATTTGTTGGTGTTTTTCAATGTTGAGTTTGTTGTTGAATTTGTTGGTGTTTTTCAATTTCGAGGTTGTTGTTAATTTGTTAGTGTTTTTCAATGTTGAGGTTGTTGTTGAATTTGTTGGTGTTTTTCAATGTTGAGGTTGTTGTTGAATTTGTTGGTGTTTTTCAATGTTGAGGTTGTTGTTGTTTTTCAATGTTGAGGTTGTTGTTGAATTTGTTGGTGCTTTTCAATGTTGAGATTGTTGTTGAATTTGTTGGTGTTTTTCAATGTTGAGGTTGTTGTTGTTTTTCAATGTTGAGTTTGTTGTTGAATTTGTTGGGTGTTTTTCAATGTTGAGTTTGTTGTTGAATTTGTTGGTGTTTTTCAATTTCGAGGTTGTTGTTGAATTTGTTAGTGTTTTTCAATGTTGAGGTTGTTGTTGAATTTGTTGGTGTTTTTCAATGTTGAGGTTGTTGTTGAATTTGTTGGTGTTTTTCAATGTTGAGGTTGTTGGTGTTTTTCAATGTTGAGGTTGTTGTTGTATTTGTTGGTGTTTTTCAATTTCGAGGTTGTTGTTGAATTTTTTAGTGTTTTTCAATGTTGAAGTTGTTGAATTTGTTGGTGTTTTTCAATGTTGAGATTGTTGTTGTTTTTCAATGTTGAGGTTGTTGTTGAATTTGTTGGTGTTTTTCAATGTTGAGGTTGTTGTTTTTTTCAATGCTGAGGTTGTTGTTGAATTTGTTGGTGTTTTTCAATGTTGAGGTTGTTGTTGAATTTGTTGGTGTTTTTCAATGTTGAGGTTGTTGTTGTTTTTCAATGTTGAGGTTGTTGTTGAATTTGTTGGTGTTTTTCAATGTTTAGGTTGTTGTTGTTTTTCAATGTTGAGGTTGTTGTTGAATTTGTTGGTGTTTTTCAATGTTGAGGTTGTTGTTGAATTTGTTGGTGTTTTTCAATGTTGAGGTTGTTGTTGTTTTTCAATGTTGAGGTTGTTGTTGAATTTGTTGGTGTTTTTCAATGTTGAGTTTGTTGTTGTTTTTCAATGTTGAGGTTGTTGTTGTTTTTCAATGTTGAGGTTGTTGTTGAATTTGTTGGTGTTTTTCAATGTTGAGGTTGTTGTTGTTTTTCATTGTTGAGGTTGTTGTTGAATTTGTTGGTGCTTTTCAATGTTGAGGTTGTTGTTGAATTTGTTGGCATTTTTCAATGTTGAGGTTGTTGTTGTTTTTCAATGTTGAGGTTTTTGTTGAATTTGTTGGTGTTTTTCAATGTTGAGTTTGTTGTTGAATTTGTTGGTGTTTTTCAATTTCGAGGTTGTTGTTGAATTTGTTAGTGTTTTTCAATGTTGAGGTTGTTGTTGAATTTGTTGGTGTTTTTCAATGTTGAGGTTGTTGTTGAATTTGTTGGTGTTTTTCAATGTTGAGGTTGTTGTTGTTTTTCAATGTTGAGGTTGTTGTTGTATTTGTTGGTGTTTTTCAATTTCGAGGTTGTTGTTGAATTTGTTGGTGTTTTTCAATGTTGAAGTTGTTGTTGAATTTGTTGGTGTTTTTCAATGTTGAGGTTGTTGTTGTTTTTCAATGTTGAGGTTGTTGTTGAATTTGTTGGTGTTTTTCAATGTTTATGTTGTTGTTGTTTTTCAATGTTGAGGTTGTTGTTGAATTTGTGGGTGTTTTTCAATGTTGAGGTTGTTGTTGAATTTGTTGGTGTTTTTCAATGTTGAGGTTGTTGTCGTTTTTCAATGTTGAGGTTGTTGTTGAATTTGTTGGTGTTTTTCAATGTTGAGTTTGTTGTTGTTTTTCAATGTTGAGGTTGTTGTTGTTTTTCAATGTTGAGGTTGTTGTTGAATTTGTTGGTGCTTTTCAATGTTGAGGTTGTTGTTGTTTTTCAATGTTGAGGTTGTTGTTGAATTTGTTGGTGCTTTTCAATGTTGAGATTGTTGTTGAATTTGTTGGTGTTTTTCAATGTTGAGATTGTTGTTGTTTTTCAATGTTGAGGTTGTTGTTCAATTTGTTGGTGTTTTTAAATTTTGAGGTTGTTGTTGAATTTGCTGGTGTTTTGCAATGTTGAGGTTGTTGTTGTTTTTCAATGTTGAGGTTGTTGTTGAATTTGTTGGTGTTTTTCAATGTTGAGGTTGTTGTTGTTTTTCAATGTTGAGGTTGTTGTTGTATTTGCTGGTGTTTTTCAATTTCGAGGTTGTTGTTGAATTTGTTGTTGTTTCTCAATGTTGAAGTTGTTGTTGAATTTGTTGGTGTTTTTCAATGTTGAGGTTGTTGTTGTTTTTCAATGTTGAGGTTGTTGTTGAATTTGTTGGTGTTTTTCAATGTTGAGGTTGTTGTTGAATTTGTTGGTGTTTTTCAATGTTGATGTTGTTGTTGTTTTTCAATGTTGAGGTTGTTGTTGAATTTGTTGGTGTTTTTCAATGTTGAGTTTGTTGTTGTTTTTCAATGTTGAGGTTGTTGTTGAATTTGTTGGTGTTTTTCAATGTTGAGGTTGTTGTTGTTTTTCAATGTTGAGGTTGTTGTTGAATTTGTTGGTGTTTTTCAATGTTGAGGTTGTTGTTGTTTTTCAATGTTGAGGTTGTTGTTGAATTTGTTGGTGCTTTTCAATGTTGAGATTGTTGTTGAATTTGTTGGTGTTTTTCAATGTTGAGGTTGTTGTTGTTTTTCAATGTTGAGTTTGTTGTTGAATTTGTTGGTGTTTTTCAATGTTGAGTTTGTTGTTGAATTTGTTGGTGTTTTTCAATTTCGAGGTTGTTGTTGAATTTGTTAGTGTTTTTCAATGTTGAGGTTGTTGTTGAATTTGTTGGTGTTTTTCAATGTTGAGGTTGTTGTTGAATTTGTTGGTGTTTTTCAATGTTGAGGTTGTTGTTGTTTTTCAATGTTGAGGTTGTTGTTGTATTTGTTGGTGTTTTTCAATTTCGAGGTTGTTGTTGAATTTGTTGGTGTTTTTCAATGTTGAAGTTGTTGTTGAATTTGTTGGTGTTTTTCAATGTTGAGGTTGTTGTTGTTTTTCAATGTTGAGGTTGTTGTTGAATTTGTTGGTGTTTTTCAATGTTTATGTTGTTGTTCTTTTTCAATGTTGAGGTTCTTGTTGAATTTGTGGGTGTTTTTCAATGTTGAGGTTGTTGTTGAATTTGTTGGTGTTTTTCAATGTTGAGGTTGTTGTTGTTTTTCAATGTTGAGGTTGTTGTTGAATTTGTTGGTGTTTTTCAATGTTGAGTTTGTTGTTGTTTTTCAATGTTGAGGTTGTTGTTGTTTTTCAATGTTGAGGTTGTTGTTGAATTTGTTGGTGCTTTTCAATGTTTAGGTTGTTGTTGTTTTTCAATGTTGAGGTTGTTGTTGAATTTGTTGGTGCTTTTCAATGTTGAGATTGTTGTTGAATTTGCTGGTGTTTTTCAATTGTTGAGGTTGTTGTTGTTTTTCAATGTTGAGTTTGTTGTTGAATTTGTTGGGTGTTTTTCAATGTTGAGTTTGTTGTTGAATTTGTTGGTGTTTTTCAATTTCGAGGTTGTTGTTGAATTTGTTAGTGTTTTTCAATGTTGAGGTTGTTGTTGAATTTGTTGGTGTTTTTCAATGTTGAGGTTGTTGTTGAATTTGTTGGTGTTTTTCAATGTTGAGGTTGTTGTTCAATTTTTTGGTGTTTCTAAATGTTGAGGTTGTTGTTGAATTTGCTGGTGTTTTGCAATGTTGAGGTTGTTGTTGTTTTTCAATGTTGAGGTTGTTGTTGAATTTGTTGGTGTTTTTCAATGTTGAGGTTGTTGTTGTTATTCAATGTTGAGGTTGTTGTTGTATTTGTTGGTGTTTTTCAATTTCGAGGTTGTTGTTGAATTTGTTGTTGTTTTTCAATGTTGAAGTTGTTGTTGAATTTGTTGGTGTTTTTCAATGTTGAGGTTGTTGTTGTTTTTCAATGTTGAGGTTGTTGTTGAATTTGTTGGTGTTTTTCAATGTTGAGGTTGTTGTTGAATTTGTTGGTGTTTTTCAATGTTGATGTTGTTGTTGTTTTTCAATGTTGAGGTTGTTGTTGAATTTGTTGGTGTTTTTCAATGTTGAGTTTGTTGTTGTTTTTCAATGTTGAGGTTGTTGTTGAATTTGTTGGTGTTTTTCAATGTTGAGGTTGTTGTTGTTTTTCAATGTTGAGGTTGTTGTTGAATTTGTTGGTGTTTTTCAATGTTGAGGTTGTTGTTGTTTTTCAATGTTGAGGTTGTTGTTGAATTTGTTGGTGCTTTTCAATGTTGAGATTGTTGTTGAATTTGTTGGTGTTTTTCAATGTTGAGGTTGTTGTTGTTTTTCAATGTTGAGTTTGTTGTTGAATTTGTTGGTGTTTTTCAATGTTGAGTTTGTTGTTGAATTTGTTGGTGTTTTTCAATTTCGAGGTTGTTGTTGAATTTGTTAGTGTTTTTCAATGTTGAGGTTGTTGTTGAATTTGTTGGTGTTTTTCAATGTTGAGGTTGTTGTTGAATTTGTTGGTTTTTTTCAATGTTGAGGTTGTTGTTGTTTTTCAATGTTGAGGTTGTTGTTGTATTTGTTGGTGTTTTTCAATTTCGAGGTTGTTGTTGAATTTGTTGGTGTTTTTCAATGTTGAAGTTGTTGTTGAATTTGTTGGTGTTTTTCAATGTTGAGGTTGTTGTTGTTTTTCAATGTTGAGGTTGTTGTTGAATTTGTTGGTGTTTTTCAATGTTTATGTTGTTGTTGTTTTTCAATGTTGAGGTTCTTGTTGAATTTGTGGGTGTTTTTCAATGTTGAGGTTGTTGTTGAATTTGTTGGTGTTTTTCAATGTTGAGGTTGTTGTTGTTTTTCAATGTTGAGGTTGTTGTTGAATTTGTTGGTGTTTTTCAATGTTGAGTTTGTTGTTGTTTTTCAATGTTGAGATTGTTGTTGTTTTTCAATGTTGAGGTTGTTGTTGAATTTGTTGGTGCTTTTCAATGTTGAGGTTGTTGTTGTTTTTCAATGTTGAGGTTGTTGTTGAATTTGTTGGTGCTTTTCAATGCTGAGATTGTTGTTGAATTTGCTGGTGTTTTTCAATTGTTGAGGTTGTTGTTGTTTTTCAATGTTGAGTTTGTTGTTGAATTTGTTGGGTGTTTTTCAATGTTGAGTTTGTTGTTGAATTTGTTGGTGTTTTTCAATTTCGAGGTTGTTGTTGAATTTGTTAGTGTTTTTCAATGTTGAGGTTGTTGTTGAATTTGTTGGTGTTTTTCAATGTTGAGGTTGTTGTTGTATTTGTTGGTGTTTTTCAATTTCGAGGTTGTTGTTGAATTTTTTAGTGTTTTTCAATGTTGAAGTTGTTGAAGTTGTTGTTGTTTTTCAATGTTGAGGTTGTTGTTGAATTTGTTGGTGTTTTTCAATGTTGAGGTTGTTGTTGAATTTGTTGGTGTTTTTCAATGTTGATGTTGTTGTTGTTTTTCAATGTTGAGGTTGTTGTTGAATTTGTTGGTGTTTTTCAATGTTGAGTTTGTTGTTGTTTTTCAATGTTGAGGTTGTTGTTGAATTTGTTGGTGTTTTTCAATGTTGATGTTGTTGTTGTTTTTCAATGTTGAGGTTGTTGTTGAATTTGTTGGTGTTTTTCAATGTTGAGTTTGTTGTTGTTTTTCAATGTTGAGGTTGTTGTTGAATTTGTTGGTGTTTTTCAATGTTGAGGTTGTTGTTGTTTTTCAATGTTGAGGTTGTTGTTGAATTTGTTGGTGTTTTTCAATGTTGAGGTTGTTGTTCTTTTTCAATGTTGAGGTTGTTGTTGAATTTGTTGGTGCTTTTCAATGTTGAGATTGTTGTTGAATTTGTTGGTGTTTTTCAATGTTGAGGTTGTTGTTGTTTTTCAATGTTGAGTTTGTTGTTGAATTTGTTAGTGTTTTTCAATGTTGACTTTGTTGTTGAATTTGTTGGTGTTTTTCAATTTCGAGGTTGTTGTTGAATTTGTTAGCGTTTTTCAATGTTGAGGTTGTTGTTGAATTTGTTGGTGTTTTTCAATGTTGAGGTTGTTGTTGAATTTGTTGGTGTTTTTCAATGTTGAGGTTGTTGTTGTTTTTCAATGTTGAGGTTGTTGTTGTATTTGTTGGTGTTTTTCAATTTCGAGGTTGTTGTTGAATTTGTTGGTGTTTTTCAATGTTGAAGTTGTTGTTGAATTTGTTGGTGTTTTTCAATGTTGAGGTTGTTGTTGTTTTTCAATGTTGAGGTTGTTGTTGAATTTGTTGGTGTTTTTCAATGTTTATGTTGTTGTTGTTTTTCAATGTTGAGGTTGTTGTTGAATTTGTGGGTGTTTTTCAATGTTGAGGTTGTTGTTGAATTTGTTGGTGTTTTTCAATGTTGAGGTTGTTGTTGTTTTTCAATGTTGAGGTTGTTGTTGAATTTGTTGGTGTTTTTCAATGTTGAGTTTGTTGTTGTTTTTCAATGTTGAGGTTGTTGTTGTTTTTCAATGTTGAGGTTGTTGTTGAATTTGCTGGTGCTTTTCAATGTTGAGGTTGTTGTTGTTTTTCAATGTTGAGGTTGTTGTTGAATTTGTTGGTGCTTTTCAATGTTGAGATTGTTGTTGAATTTGCTGGTGTTTTTCAATGTTGATGTTGTTGTTGTTTTTCAATGTTGAGTTTGTTGTTGAATTTGTTGGGTGTTTTTCAATGTTGAGTTTGTTGTTGAATTTGTTGGTGTTTTTCAATTTCGAGGTTGTTGTTGAATTTGTTAGTGTTTTTCAATGTTGAGGTTGTTGTTGAATTTGTTGGTGTTTTTCAATGTTGAGGTTGTTGTTGAATTTGTTGGTGTTTTTCAATGTTGAGGTTGTTGGTGTTTTTCAATGTTGAGGTTGTTGTTGTATTTGTTGGTGTTTTTCAATTTCGAGGTTGTTGTTGAATTTTTTAGTGTTTTTCAATGTTGAAGTTGTTGAATTTGTTGGTGTTTTTCAATGTTGAGATTGTTGTTGTTTTTCAATGTTGAGGTTGTTGTTGAATTTGTTGGTGTTTTTCAATGTTGAGGTTGTTGTTGTTTTTCAATGCTGAGGTTGTTGTTGAATTTGTTGGTGTTTTTCAATGTTGAGGTTGTTGTTGAATTTGTTGGTGTTTTTCAATGTTGAGGTTGTTGTTGTTTTTCAATGTTGAGGTTGTTGTTGAATTTGTTGGTGTTTTTCAATGTTTAGGTTGTTGTTGTTTTTCAATGTTGAGGTTGTTGTTGAATTTGTTGGTGTTTTTCAATGTTGAGGTTGTTGTTGAATTTGTTGGTGTTTTTCAATGTTGAGGTTGTTGTTGTTTTTCAATGTTGAGGTTGTTGTTGAATTTGTTGGTGTTTTTCAATGTTGAGTTTGTTGTTGTTTTTCAATGTTGAGGTTGTTGTTGTTTTTCAATGTTGAGGTTGTTGTTGAATTTGTTGGTGTTTTTCAATGTTGAGGTTGTTGTTGTTTTTCATTGTTGAGGTTGTTGTTGAATTTGTTGGTGCTTTTCAATGTTGAGGTTGTTGTTGAATTTGTTGGCATTTTTCAATGTTGAGGTTGTTGTTGTTTTTCAATGTTGAGGTTGTAGTTGAATTTGTTGGTGTTTTTCAATGTTGAGTTTGTTGTTGAATTTGTTGGTGTTTTTCAATTTCGAGGTTGTTGTTGAATTTGTTGGTGTTTTTCAATGTTGAGGTTGTTGTTGAATTTGTTGGTGTTTTTCAATGTTGAGGTTGTTGTTGAATTTGTTGGTGTTTTTCAATGTTGAGGTTGTTGTTGTTTTTCAATGTTGAGGTCGTTGTTGAATTTGTTGGTGTTTTTCAATGTTTAGTTTGTTGTTGTTTTTCAATGTCGAGGTTGTTGTTGAATTTGTTGGTGTTTTTCAAGGTTGAGGTTGTTGTTGTTTTTCAATGTTGAGGTTGTTGTTGAATTTGTTGGTGTTTTTCAATGTTGAGGTTGTTGTTGTTTTTCAATGTTGAGGTTGTTGTTGTTTTTCAATGTTCAGGTTGTTGTTGAATTTGTTGGTGTTTTTCAAAGTTGAGGTTGTTGTTGAATTTGTTGGTGTTTTTCAATGTTGAAGTTGTTGTTGTTTTTCAATGTTGAGGTTGTTGTTGAATTTGTTGGTGTTTTTCAATGTTGAGGTTGTTGTTGTTTTTCAATGCTGAGGTTGTTGTTGAATTTGTTGGTGTTTTTCAATGTTGAGGTTGTTGTTGAATTTGTTGGTGTTTTTCAATGTTGAGGTTGTTGTTGTTTTTCAATGTTGAGGTTGTTGTTGAATTTGTTGGTGTTTTTCAATGTTTCGGTTGTTGTTGTTTTTCAATGTTGAGGTTGTTGTTGAATTTGTTGGTGTTTTTCAATGTTGAGGTTGTTGTTGAATTTGTTGGTGTTTTTCAATGTTGAGGTTGTTGTTGAACTTGTTGGTGTTTTTCAATGTTGAGGTTGTTCTTATTTTTCAATGTTGAGGTTCTTGTTGAGTTTGTTGGTGTTTTTCAATGTTGAGGTTGCTGTTGAATTTGTTGGTTTTTTCAATGTTGAGGTTGTTGTTGAATTTGTTGGTGTTTTTCAATGTTGAGGTTGTTGTTGTTTTTAAATGTTGAGGTTGTTGTTGAATTTGTTGGTGTTTTTTCAATTTTGAGGTTGTTGGTGTTTTTCAATGTTCAGGTTGATTTTGAATTTGAGGGTGTTTTTCAATGTCGAGGTTGTTGTTTAATTTGTTGGTGTTTTTCAATGTTGAGGTTGTTGTTGTTTTTCAATGTTGAGGTTGTTGTTGAATTTGTTGGTGTTTTTCAATGTTGAGATTGTTGTTGTTTTTCAATGTTGAGGTTGTTGTTCAATTTGTTGGTGTTTTTAAATGTTGAGGTTGTTGTTGAATTTGCTGGTGTTTTGCAATGTTGAGGTTGTTGTTGTTTTTCAATGTTGAGGTTGTTGTTGAATTTGTTGGTGTTTTTCAATGTTGAGGTTGTTGTTGTTTTTCAATGTTGAGGTTGTTGTTGTATTTGTTGGTGTTTTTCAATTTCGAGGTTGTTGTTGAATTTGTTGTTTTTTTTCAATGTTGAAGTTGTTGTTGAATTTGTTGGTGTTTTTCAATGTTGAGGTTGTTGTTGTTTTTCAATGTTGAGGTTGTTGTTGAATTTGTTGGTGTTTTTCAATGTTGAGGTTGTTGTTGAATTTGTTGGTGTTTTTCAATGTTGATGTTGTTGTTGTTTTTCAATGTTGAGGTTGTTGTTGAATTTGTTGGTGTTTTTCAATGTTGAGTTTGTTGTTGTTTTTCAATGTTGAGGTTGTTGTTGAATTTGTTGGTGTTTTTCAATGTTGAGGTTGTTGTTGTTTTTCAATGTTGAGGTTGTTGTTGAATTTGTTGGTGTTTTTCAATGTTGAGGTTGTTGTTGTTTTTCAATGTTGAGGTTGTTGTTCAATTTGTTGGTGCTTTTCAATGTTGAGATTTTTGTTGAATTTGTTGGTGTTTTTCAATGTTGAGGTTGTTGTTGTTTTTCAATGTTGAGTTTGTTGTTGAATTTGTTGGTGTTTTTCAATGTTGAGTTTGTTGTTGAATTTGTTGGTGTTTTTCAATTTCGAGGTTGTTGTTGAATTTCTTAGTGTTTTTCAATGTTGAGGTTGTTGTTGAATTTGTTGGTGTTTTTCAATGTTGAGGTTGTTGTTGAATTTGTTGGTGTTTTTCAATGTTGAGGTTGTTGTTGTTTTTCAATGTTGAGGTTGTTGTTGTATTTGTTGGTGTTTTTCAATTTCGAGGTTGTTGTTGAATTTGTTGGTGTTTTTCAATGTTGAAGTTGTTGTTGAATTTGTTGGTGTTTTTCAATGTTGAGGTTGTTGTTGTTTTTCAATGTTGAGGTTGTTGTTGAATTTGTTGGTGTTTTTCAATGCTGAGGTTGTTGTTGTTTTTCAATGCTGAGGTTGTTGTTGAATTTGTTGGTGTTTTTCAATGTTGAGGTTGTTGTTGAATTTGTTGGTGTTTTTCAATGTTGAGGTTGTTCTTTTTCAATGTTGAGGTTGTTGTTGAATTTGTTGGTGTTTTTCAATGTTTATGTTGTTGTTGTTTTTCAATTTTGAGGTTGTTGTTGAATTTGTTGGTGTTTTTCAATTTCGAGGTTGTTGTTGAATTTGTTAGTGTTTTTCAATGTTGAGGTTGTTGTTGAATTTGTTGGTGTTTTTCAATGTTGAGGTTGTTGTTGAATTTGTTGGTGTTTTTCAATGTTGAGGTTGTTGTTGTTTTTCAATGTTGAGGTTGTTGTTGTATTTGTTGGTGTTTTTCAATTTCGAGGTTGTTGTTGAATTTGTTGGTGTTTTTCATTGTTGAAGTTGTTGTTGAATTTGTTGGTGTTTTTCAATGTTGAGGTTGTTGTTGTTTTTCAATGTTGAGGTTGTTGTTGAATTTGTTGGTGTTTTTCAATGTTTATGTTGTTGTTGTTTTTCAATGTTGAGGTTGTTGTTGAATTTGTGGGTGTTTTTCAATGTTGAGGTTGTTGTTGAATTTGTTGGTTTTTTTCAATGTTGAGGTTGTTGTTGAATTTGTTGGTGTTTTTCAATGTTGAGTTTGTTGTTGTTTTTCAATGTTGAGGTTGTTGTTGAACTTGTTGGTGTTTTTCAATGTTGAGGTTGTTGTTGTTTTTCAATGTTGAGGTTGTTGTTGAATTTGTTGGTGTTTTTCAATGTTGAGGTTGTTGTTGTTTTTCAATGTTGAGGTTGTTGTTCAATTTGTTGGTGCTTTTCAATGTTGAGATTTTTGTTGAATTTGTTGGTGTTTTTCAATGTTGAGGTTGTTGTTGTTTTTCAATGTTGAGTTTGTTGTTGAATTTGTTGGTGTTTTTCAATGTTGAGTTTGTTGTTGAATTTGTTGGTGTTTTTCAATTTCGAGGTTGTTGTTGAATTTGTTAGTGTTTTTCAATGTTGAGGTTGTTGTTGAATTTGTTGGTGTTTTTCAATGTTGAGGTTGTTGTTGAATTTGTTGGTGTTTTTCAATGTTGAGGTTGTTGTTGTTTTTCAATGTTGAGGTTGTTGTTGTATTTGTTGGTGTTTTTCAATTTCGAGGTTGTTGTTGAATTTGTTGGTGTTTTTCAATGTTGAAGTTGTTGTTGAATTTGTTGGTGTTTTTCAATGTTGAGGTTGTTGTTGTTTTTCAATGTTGAGGTTGTTGTTGAATTTGTTGGTGTTTTTCAATGCTGAGGTTGTTGTTGTTTTTCAATGCTGAGGTTGTTGTTGAATTTGTTGGTGTTTTTCAATGTTGAGGTTGTTGTTGAATTTGTTGGTGTTTTTCAATGTTGAGGTTGTTCTTTTTCAATGTTGAGGTTGTTGTTGAATTTGTTGGTGTTTTTCAATGTTTATGTTGTTGTTGTTTTTCAATTTTGAGGTTGTTGTTGAATTTGTTGGTGTTTTTCAATTTCGAGGTTGTTGTTGAATTTGTTAGTGTTTTTCAATGTTGAGTTTGTTGTTGAATTTGTTGGTGTTTTTCAATGTTGAGGTTGTTGTTGAATTTGTTGGTGTTTTTCAATGTTGAGGTTGTTGTTGTTTTTCAATGTTGAGGTTGTTGTTGTATTTGTTGGTGTTTTTCAATTTCGAGGTTGTTGTTGAATTTGTTGGTGTTTTTCATTGTTGAAGTTGTTGTTGAATTTGTTGGTGTTTTTCAATGTTGAGGTTGTTGTTGTTTTTCAATGTTGAGGTTGTTGTTGAATTTGTTGGTGTTTTTCAATGTTTATGTTGTTGTTGTTTTTCAATGTTGAGGTTGTTGTTGAATTTGTGGGTGTTTTTCAATGTTGAGGTTGTTGTTGAATTTGTTGGTGTTTTTCAATGTTGAGGTTGTTGTTGTTTTTCAATGTTGAGGTTGTTGTTGAATTTGTTGGTGTTTTTCAATGTTGAGTTTGTTGTTGTTTTTCAATGTTGAGGTTGTTGTTGTTTTTCAATGTTGAGGTTGTTGTTGAATTTGATGGTGCTTTTCAATGTTGAGGTTGTTGTTGTTTTTCAATGTTGAGGTTGTTGTTGAATTTGTTGGTGCTTTTCAATGTTGAGATTGTTGTTGAATTTGTTGGTGTTTTTCAATGTTGAGATTGTTGTTGTTTTTCAATGTTGAGGTTGTTGTTCAATTTGTTGGTGTTTTTCAATGTTGAGGTTGTTGTTGAATTTGCTGGTGTTTTGCAATGTTGAGGTTGTTGTTGTTTTTCAATGTTGAGGTTGTTGTTGAATTTGTTGGTGTTTTTCAATGTTGAGGTTGTTGTTGTTTTTCAATGTTGAGGTTGTTGTATTTGTTGGTGTTTTTCAATTTCGAGGTTGTTGTTGAATTTGTTGTTGTTTTTCAATGTTGAAGTTGTTGTTGAATTTGTTGGTGTTTTTCAATGTTGAGGTTGTTGTTGTTTTTCAATGTTGAGGTTGTTGTTGAATTTGTTGGTGTTTTTCAATGTTGAGGTTGTTGTTGAATTTGTTGGTGTTTTTCAATGTTGATGTTGTTGTTTTTCAATGTTGAGGTTGTTGTTGTATTTGTTGGTGTTTTTCAATGTTGAGTTTGTTGTTGTTTTTCAATGTTGAGGTTGTTGTTGAATTTGTTGGTGTTTTTCAATGTTGAGGTTGTTGTTGTTTTTCAATGTTGAGGTTGTTGTTGAATTTGTTGGTGTTTTTCAATGTTGAGGTTGTTGTTGTTTTTCAATGTTGAGGTTGTTGTTGAATTTGTTGGTGCTTTTCAATGTTGAGATTGTTGTTGAATTTGTTGGTGTTTTTCAATGTTGAGGTTGTTGTTGTTTTTCAATGTTGAGTTTGTTGTTGAATTTGTTGGTGTTTTTCAATGTTGAGTTTGTTGTTGAATATGTTGGTGTTTTTCAATTTCGAGGTTGTTGTTGAATTTGTTAGTGTTTTTCAATGTTGAGGTTGTTGTTGAATTTGTTGGTGTTTTTCAATGTTGAGGTTGTTGTTGAATTTGTTGGTGTTTTTCAATGTTGAGGTTGTTGTTGTTTTTCAATGTTGAGGTTGTTGTTGTATTTGTTGGTGTTTTTCAATTTCGAGGTTGTTGTTGAATTTGTTGGTGTTTTTCAATGTTGAAGTTGTTGTTGAATTTGTTGGTGTTTTTCAATGTTGAGGTTGTTGTTGTTTTTCAATGTTGAGGTTGTTGTTGAATTTGTTGGTGTTTTTCAATGTTTATGTTGTTGTTGTTTTTCAATGTTGAGGTTCTTGTTGAATTTGTGGGTGTTTTTCAATGTTGAGGTTGTTGTTGAATTTGTTGGTGTTTTTCAAACTTGAGGTTGTTGTTGTTTTTCAATGTTGAGGTTGTTGTTGAATTTGTTGGTGTTTTTCAATGTTCAGTTTGTTGTTGTTTTTCAATGTTGAGGTTGTTGTTGTTTTTCAATGTTGAGGTTGTTGTTGAATTTTTTGGTGCTTTTCAATGTTGAGGTTGTTGTTGTTTTTCAATGTTGAGGTTGTTGTTGAATTTGTTGGTGCTTTTCAATCTTGAGATTGTTGTTGAATTTGCTGGTGTTTTTCAATGTTGAGGTTGTTGTTGTTTTTCAATGTTGAGTTTGTTGTTGAATTTGTTGGGTGTTTTTCAATGTTGAGTTTGTTGTTGAATTTGTTGGTGTTTTTCAATTTCGAGGTTGTTGTTGAATTTGTTAGTGTTTTTCAATGTTGAGGTTGTTGTTGAATTTGTTGGTGTTTTTCAATGTTGAGGTTGTTGTTGAATTTGTTGGTGTTTTTCAATGTTGAGGTTGTTGGTGTTTTTCAATGTTGAGGTTGTTGTTGTATTTGTTGGTGTTTTTCAATTTCGAGGTTGTTGTTGAATTTTTTAGTGTTTTTCAATGTTGAAGTTGTTGAATTTGTTGGTGTTTTTCAATGTTGAGATTGTTGTTGTTTTTCAATGTTGAGGTTGTTGTTGAATTTGTTGGTGTTTTTCAATGTTGAGGTTGTTGTTGTTTTTCAATGCTGAGGTTGTTGTTGAATTTGTTGGTGTTTTTCAATGTTGAGGTTGTTGTTGAATTTGTTGGTGTTTTTCAATGTTGAGGTTGTTGTTGTTTTTCAATGTTGAGGTTGTTGTTGAATTTGTTGGTGTTTTTCAATGTTGAGGTTGTTGTTGAATTTGTTGGTGTTTTTCAATGTTGAGGTTGTTGTTGTTTTTCAATGTTGAGGTTGTTGTTGAATTTGTTGGTGTTTTTCAATGTTGAGTTTGTTGTTGTTTTTCAATGTTGAGGTTGTTGTTGTTTTTCAATGTTGAGGTTGTTGTTGAATTTGTTGGTGTTTTTCAATGTTGAGGTTGTTGTTGTTTTTCATTGTTGAGGTTGTTGTTGAATTTGTTGGTGCTTTTCAATGTTGAGGTTGTTGTTGAATTTGTTGGCATTTTTCAATGTTGAGGTTGTTGTTGTTTTTCAATGTTGAGGTTGTTGTTGAATTTGTTGGTGTTTTTCAATGTTGAGTTTGTTGTTGAATTTGTTGGTGCTTTTCAATTTCGAGGTTGTTGTTGAATTTGTTGGTGTTTTTCAATGTTGAGGTTGTTGTTGAATTTGTTGGTGTTTTTCAATGTTGAGGTTGTTGTTGAATTTGTTGGTGTTTTTCAATGTTGAGGTTGTTGTTGTTTTTCAATGTTGAGGTCGTTGTTGAATTTGTTGGTGTTTTTCAATGTTTAGTTTGTTGTTGTTTTTCATTGTCGAGGTTGTTGTTGAATTTGTTGGTGTTTTTCAAGGTTGAGGTTGTTGTTGTTTTTCAATGTTGAGGTTGTTGTTGAATTTGTTGGTGTTTTTCAATGTTGAGGTTGTTGTTGTTTTTCAATGTTGAGGTTGTTGTTGTTTTTCAATGTTCAGGTTGTTGTTGAATTTGTTGGTGTTTTTCAATGTTGAGGTTGTTGTTGTTTTTCAATGTTGAGGTTGTTGTTGAATTTGTTGGTGTTTTTCAATGTTGAGGTTGTTGTTGTTTTTCAATGCTGAGGTTGTTGTTGAATTTGTTGGTGTTTTTCAATGTTGAGGTTGTTGTTGAATTTGTTGTTGTTTTTCAATGTTGAGGTTGTTGTTGTTTTTCAATGTTGAGGTTGTTGTTGAATTTGTTGGTGTTTTTCAATGTTTCGGTTGTTGTTGTTTTTCAATGTTGTGGTTGTTGTTGAATTTGTTGGTCTTTTTCAATGTTGAGGTTGTTGTTGAATTTGTTGGTGTTTTTCAATGTTGAGGTTGTTGTTGAATTTGTTGGTGTTTTTCAATGTTGAGGTTGTTGTTATTTTTCAATGTTGAGGTTGTTGTTGAGTTTGTTGGTGTTTTTCAATGTTGAGGTTGCTGTTGAATTTGTTGGTTTTTTCAATGTTGAGGTTGTTGTTGAATTTGTTGGTGTTTTTCAATGTTGAGGTTGTTGTTGTTTTTAAATGTTGAGGTTGTTGTTGAATTTGTTGGTGTTTTTTCAATTTTGAGGTTGTTGGTGTTTTTCAATGTTGAGGTTGATTTTGAATTTGAGGGTGTTTTTCAATGTCGAGGTTGTTGTTTAATTTGTTGGTGTTTTTCAATGTTGAGGTTGTTGTTGTTTTTCAATGTTGAGGTTGTTGTTGAATTTGTTGGTGTTTTTCAATGTTGAGATTGTTGTTGTTTTTCAATGTTGAGGTTGTTGTTCAATTTGTTGGTGTTTTTAAATGTTGAGGTTGTTGTTGAATTTGCTGGTGTTTTGCAATGTTGAGGTTGTTGTTGTTTTTCAATGTTGAGGTTGTTGTTGAATTTGTTGGTGTTTTTCAATGTTGAGGTTGTTGTTGTTTTTCAATGTTGAGGTTGTTGTTGTATTTGTTGGTGTTTTTCAATTTCGAGGTTGTTGTTGAATTTGTTGTTGTTTTTCAATGTTGAAGTTGTTGTTGAATTTGTTGGTGTTTTTCAATGTTGAGGTTGTTGTTGTTTTTCAATGTTGAGGTTGTTGTTGAATTTGTTGCTGTTTTTCAATGTTGAGGTTGTTGTTGAATTTGTTGGTGTTTTTCAATGTTGATGTTGTTGTTGTTTTTCAATGTTGAGGTTGTTGTTGAATTTGTTGGTGTTTTTCAATGTTGAGTTTGTTGTTGTTTTTCAATGTTGAGGTTGTTGTTGAATTTGTTGGTGTTTTTCAATGTTGAGGTTGTTGTTGTTTTTCAATGTTGAGGTTGTTGTTGAATTTGTTGGTGTTTTTCAATGTTGAGGTTGTTGTTGTTTTTCAATGTTGAGGTTGTTGTTGAATTTGTTGGTGTTTTTCAATGCTGAGGTTGTTGTTGTATTTGTTGGTGTTTTTCAATGTTGAGTTTGTTGTTGTTTTTCAATGTTGAGGTTGTTGTTGAATTTGTTGGTGTTTTTCAATGTTGAGGTTGTTGTTGTTTTTCAATGTTGAGGTTGTTGTTGAATTTGTTGGTGTTTTTCAATGTTGAGGTTGTTGTTGTTTTTCAATGTTGAGGTTGTTGTTGAATTTGTTGGTGCTTTTCAATGTTGAGATTGTTGTTGAATTTGTTGGTGTTTTTCAATGTTGAGGTTGTTGTTGTTTTTCAATGTTGAGTTTGTTGTTGAATTTGTTGGTGTTTTTCAATGTTGAGTTTGTTGTTGAATTTGTTGGTGTTTTTCAATTTCGAGGTTGTTGTTGAATTTGTTAGTGTTTTTCAATGTTGAGGTTGTTGTTGAATTTGTTGGTGTTTTTCAATGTTGAGGTTGTTGTTGAATTTGTTGGTGTTTTTCAATGTTGAGGTTGTTGTTGTTTTTCAATGTTGAGGTTGTTGTTGTATTTGCTGGTGTTTTTCAATTTCGAGGTTGTTGTTGAATTTGTTGGTGTTTTTCAATGTTGAAGTTGTTGTTGAATTTGTTGGTGTTTTTCAATGTTGAGGTTGTTGTTGTTTTTCAATGTTGAGGTTGTTGTTGAATTTGTTGGTGTTTTTCAATGTTTATGTTGTTGTTGTTTTTCAATGTTGAGGTTGTTGTTGAATTTGTGGGTGTTTTTCAATGTTGAGGTTGTTGTTGAATTTGTTGGTGTTTTTCAATGTTGAGGTTGTTGTTGTTTTTCAATGTTGAGGTTGTTGTTGAATTTGTTGGTGTTTTTCAATGTTCAGTTTGTTGTTGTTTTTCAATGTTGAGGTTGTTGTTGTTTTTCAATGTTGAGGTTGTTGTTGAATTTGTTGGTGCTTTTCAATGTTGAGGTTGTTGTTGTTTTTCAATGTTGAGGTTGTTGTTGAATTTGTTGGTGCTTTTCAATCTTGAGATTGTTGTTGAATTTGCTGGTGTTTTTCAATGTTGAGGTTGTTGTTGTTTTTCAATGTTGAGTTTGTTGTTGAATTTGTTGGGTGTTTTTCAATGTTGAGTTTGTTGTTGAATTTGTTGGTGTTTTTCAATTTCGAGGTTGTTGTTGAATTTGTTAGTGTTTTTCAATGTTGAGGTTGTTGTTGAATTTGTTGGTGTTTTTCAATGTTGAGGTTGTTGTTGAATTTGTTGGTGTTTTTCAATGTTGAGGTTGTTGGTGTTTTTCAATGTTGAGGTTGTTGTTGTATTTGTTGGTGTTTTTCAATTTCGAGGTTGTTGTTGAATTTTTTAGTGTTTTTCAATGTTGAAGTTGTTGAATTTGTTGGTGTTTTTCAATGTTGAGATTGTTGTTGTTTTTCAATGTTGAGGTTGTTGTTGAATTTGTTGGTGTTTTTCAATGTTGAGGTTGTTGTTGTTTTTCAATGCTGAGGTTGTTGTTGAATTTGTTGGTGTTTTTCAATGTTGAGGTTGTTGTTGAATTTGTTGGTGTTTTTCAATGTTGAGGTTGTTGTTGTTTTTCAATGTTGAGGTTGTTGTTGAATTTGTTGGTGTTTTTCAATGTTGAGGTTGTTGTTGAATTTGTTGGTGTTTTTCAAAGTTGAGGTTGTTGTTGTTTTTCAATGTTGAGGTTGTTGTTGAATTTGTTGGTGTTTTTCAATGTTGAGTTTGTTGTTGTTTTTCAATGTTGAGGTTGTTGTTGTTTTTCAATGTTGAGGTTGTTGTTGAATTTGTTGGTGTTTTTCAATGTTGAGGTTGTTGTTGTTTTTCATTGTTGAGGTTGTTGTTGAATTTGTTGGTGCTTTTCAATGTTGAGGTTGTTGTTGAATTTGTTGGCATTTTTCAATGTTGAGGTTGTTGTTGTTTTTCAATGTTGAGGTTGTTGTTGAATTTGTTGGTGTTTTTCAATGTTGAGTTTGTTGTTGAATTTGTTGGTGTTTTTCAATTTCGAGGTTGTTGTTGAATTTGTTGGTGTTTTTCAATGTTGAGGTTGTTGTTGAATTTGTTGGTGTTTTTCAATGTTGAGGTTGTTGTTGAATTTGTTGGTGTTTTTCAATGTTGAGGTTGTTGTTGTTTTTCAATGTTGAGGTCGTTGTTGAATTTGTTGGCGTTTTTCAATGTTTAGTTTGTTGTTGTTTTTCATTGTCGAGGTTGTTGTTGAATTTGTTGGTGTTTTTCAAGGTTGAGGTTGTTGTTGTTTTTCAATGTTGAGGTTGTTGTTGAATTTGTTGGTGTTTTTCAATGTTGAGGTTGTTGTTGTTTTTCAATGTTGAGGTTGTTGTTGTTTTTCAATGTTCAGGTTGTTGTTGAATTTGTTGGTGTTTTTCAATGTTGAGGTTGTTGTTGTTTTTCAATGTTGAGGTTGTTGTTGAATTTGTTGGTGTTTTTCAATGTTGAGGTTGTTGTTGTTTTTCAATGCTGAGGTTGTTGTTGAATTTGTTGGTGTTTTTCAATGTTGAGGTTGTTGTTGAATTTGTTGGTGTTTTTCAATGTTGAGGTTGTTGTTGTTTTTCAATGTTGAGGTTGTTGTTGAATTTGTTGGTGTTTTTCAATGTTTCGGTTGTTGTTGTTTTTCAATGTTGAGGTTGTTGTTGAATTTGTTGGTGTTTTTCAATGTTGAGGTTGTTGTTGAATTTGTTGGTGTTTTTCAATGTTGAGGTTGTTGTTGAATTTGTTGGTGTTTTTCAATGTTGAGGTTGTTGTTATTTTTCAATGTTGAGGTTGTTGTTGAGTTTGTTGGTGTTTTTCAATGTTGAGGTTGCTGTTGAATTTGTTGGTTTTTTCAATGTTGAGGTTGTTGTTGAATTTGTTGGTGTTTTTTCAATTTTGAGGTTGTTGGTGTTTTTCAATGTTGAGGTTGATTTTGAATTTGAGGGTGTTTTTCAATGTCGAGGTTGTTGTTTAATTTGTTGGTGTTTTTCAATTTCGAGGTTGTTGTTGAATTTGTTGTTGTTTTTCAATGTTGAAGTTGTTGTTGAATTTGTTGGTGTTTTTCAATGTTGAGGTTGTTGTTGTTTTTCAATGTTGAGGTTGTTGTTGAATTTGTTGGTGTTTTTCAATGTTGAGGTTGTTGTTGAATTTGTTGGTGTTTTTCAATGTTGATGTTGTTGTTGTTTTTCAATGTTGAGGTTGTTGTTGAATTTGTTGGTGTTTTTCAATGTTGAGTTTGTTGTTGTTTTTCAATGTTGAGGTTGTTGTTGAATTTGTTGGTGTTTTTCAATGTTGAGGTTGTTGTTGTTTTTCAATGTTGAGGTTGTTGTTGAATTTGTTGGTGTTTTTCAATGTTGAGGTTGTTGTTGTTTTTCAATGTTGAGGTTGTTGTTCAATTTGTTGGTGCTTTTCAATGTTGAGATTTTTGTTGAATTTGTTGGTGTTTTTCAATGTTGAGGTTGTTGTTGTTTTTCAATGTTGAGTTTGTTGTTGAATTTGTTGGTGTTTTTCAATGTTGAGTTTGTTGTTGAATTTGTTGGTGTTTTTCAATTTCGAGGTTGTTGTTGAATTTGTTAGTGTTTTTCAACGTTGAGGTTGTTGTTGAATTTGTTGGTGTTTTTCAATGTTGAGGTTGTTGTTGAATTTGTTGGTGTTTTTCAATGTTGAGGTTGTTGTTGTTTAGCAATGTTGAGGTTGTTGTTGTATTTGTTGGTGTTTTTCAATTTCGAGGTTGTTGTTGAATTTGTTGGTGTTTTTCAATGTTGAAGTTGTTGTTGAATTTGTTGGTGTTTTTCAATGTTGAGGTTGTTGTTGTTTTTCAATGTTGAGGTTGTTGTTGAATTTGTTGGTGTTTTTCAATGCTGAGGTTGTTGTTGTTTTTCAATGCTGAGGTTGTTGTTGAATTTGTTGGAGTTTTTCAATGTTGAGGTTGTTGTTGAATTTGTTGGTGTTTTTCAATGTTGAGGTTGTTCTTTTTCAATGTTGAGGTTGTTGTTGAATTTGTTGGTGTTTTTCAATGTTTATGTTGTTGTTGTTTTTCAATTTTGAGGTTGTTGTTGAATTTGTTGGTGTTTTTCAATGTTGAGGTTGTTGTTGAATTTGTTGGTGTTTTTCAATGTTGAGGTTGTTGTTGTTTTTAATGTTGAGGTTGCTGTTGAATTTGTTGGTGTTTTTCAATGTTGAGTTTGTTGTTGTTTTTCAATGTTGAGGTTGTTGTTGTTTTTCAATGTTGAGGTTGTTGTTGAATTTGTTGGTGTTTTTCAATGTTGAGGTTGTTGTTGTTTTTCAATGTTGAGGTTGTTGTTGAATTTGTTGGTGCTTTTCAATGTTGAGATTGTTGTTGAATTTGTTGGTGTTTTTCAATGTTGAGGTTGTTGTTGTTTTTCAATGTTGAGTTTGTTGTTCAATTTGTTGGTGTTTTTCAATGTTGAGTTTCTTGTTGAATTTGTTGGTGTTTTTCAATGTTGAGGTTGTGGTTGAATTTGTTGGTGTTTTTCAATGTTGAGGTTGTTGTTGAATTTGTTGGTGTTTTTCAATGTTGAGGTTGTTGTTGAATTTGTTGGTGTTTTTCAAAGTTGAGGTTGTTGTTGTTTTTCAATGTTGAGGTTGTTGTTGAATTTGTTGGTGTTTTTCAATGTTGAGTTTGTTGTTGTTTTTCAATGTTGAGGTTGTTGTTGTTTTTCAATGTTGAGGTTGTTGTTGAATTTGTTGGTGTTTTTCAATGTTGAGGTTGTTGTTGTTTTTCATTGTTGAGGTTGTTGTTGAATTTGTTGGTGCTTTTCAATGTTGAGGTTGTTGTTGAATTTGTTGGCATTTTTCAATGTTGAGGTTGTTGTTGTTTTTCAATGTTGAGGTTGTTGTTGAATTTGTTGGTGTTTTTCAATGTTGAGTTTGTTGTTGAATTTGTTGGTGTTTTTCAATTTCGAGGTTGTTGTTGAATTTGTTGGTGTTTTTCAATGTTGAGGTTGTTGTTGAATTTGTTGGTGTTTTTCAATGTTGAGGTTGTTGTTGAATTTGTTGGTGTTTTTCAATGTTGAGGTTGTTGTTGTTTTTCAATGTTGAGGTCGTTGTTGAATTTGTTGGCGTTTTTCAATGTTTAGTTTGTTGTTGTTTTTCATTGTCGAGGTTGTTGTTGAATTTGTTGGTGTTTTTCAAGGTTGAGGTTGTTGTTGTTTTTCAATGTTGAGGTTGTTGTTGAATTTGTTGGTGTTTTTCAATGTTGAGGTTGTTGTTGTTTTTCAATGTTGAGGTTGTTGTTGTTTTTCAATGTTCAGGTTGTTGTTGAATTTGTTGGTGTTTTTCAATGTTGAGGTTGTTGTTGTTTTTCAATGTTGAGGTTGTTGTTGAATTTGTTGGTGTTTTTCAATGTTGAGGTTGTTGTTGTTTTTCAATGCTGAGGTTGTTGTTGAATTTGTTGGTGTTTTTCAATGTTGAGGTTGTTGTTGAATTTGTTGGTGTTTTTCAATGTTGAGGTTGTTGTTGTTTTTCAATGTTGAGGTTGTTGTTGAATTTGTTGGTGTTTTTCAATGTTTCGGTTGTTGTTGTTTTTCAATGTTGAGGTTGTTGTTGAATTTGTTGGTGTTTTTCAATGTTGAGGTTGTTGTTGAATTTGTTGGTGTTTTTCAATGTTGAGGTTGTTGTTGAATTTGTTGGTGTTTTTCAATGTTGAGGTTGTTGTTATTTTTCAATGTTGAGGTTGTTGTTGAGTTTGTTGGTGTTTTTCAATGTTGAGGTTGCTGTTGAATTTGTTGGTTTTTTCAATGTTGAGGTTGTTGTTGAATTTGTTGGTGTTTTTTCAATTTTGAGGTTGTTGGTGTTTTTCAATGTTGAGGTTGATTTTGAATTTGAGGGTGTTTTTCAATGTCGAGGTTGTTGTTTAATTTGTTGGTGTTTTTCAATTTCGAGGTTGTTGTTGAATTTGTTTTTGTTTTTCAATGTTGAAGTTGTTGTTGAATTTGTTGGTGTTTTTCAATGTTGAGGTTGTTGTTGTTTTTCAATGTTGAGGTTGTTGTTGAATTTGTTGGTGTTTTTCAATGTTGAGGTTGTTGTTGAATTTGTTGGTGTTTTTCAATGTTGATGTTGTTGTTGTTTTTCAATGTTGAGGTTGTTGTTGAATTTGTTGGTGTTTTTCAATGTTGAGTTTGTTGTTGTTTTTCAATGTTGAGGTTGTTGTTGAATTTGTTGGTGTTTTTCAATGTTGAGGTTGTTGTTGTTTTTCAATGTTGAGGTTGTTGTTGAATTTGTTGGTGTTTTTCAATGTTGAGGTTGTTGTTGTTTTTCAATGTTGAGGTTGTTGTTCAATTTGTTGGTGCTTTTCAATGTTGAGATTTTTGTTGAATTTGTTGGTGTTTTTCAATGTTGAGGTTGTTGTTGTTTTTCAATGTTGAGTTTGTTGTTGAATTTGTTGGTGTTTTTCAATGTTGAGTTTGTTGTTGAATTTGTTGGTGTTTTTCAATTTCGAGGTTGTTGTTGAATTTGTTAGTGTTTTTCAACGTTGAGGTTGTTGTTGAATTTGTTGGTGTTTTTCAATGTTGAGGTTGTTGTTGAATTTGTTGGTGTTTTTCAATGTTGAGGTTGTTGTTGTTTAGCAATGTTGAGGTTGTTGTTGTATTTGTTGGTGTTTTTCAATTTCGAGGTTGTTGTTGAATTTGTTGGTGTTTTTCAATGTTGAAGTTGTTGTTGAATTTGTTGGTGTTTTTCAATGTTGAGGTTGTTGTTGTTTTTCAATGTTGAGGTTGTTGTTGAATTTGTTGGTGTTTTTCAATGCTGAGGTTGTTGTTGTTTTTCAATGCTGAGGTTGTTGTTGAATTTGTTGGAGTTTTTCAATGTTGAGGTTGTTGTTGAATTTGTTGGTGTTTTTCAATGTTGAGGTTGTTCTTTTTCAATGTTGAGGTTGTTGTTGAATTTGTTGGTGTTTTTCAATGTTTATGTTGTTGTTGTTTTTCAATTTTGAGGTTGTTGTTGAATTTGTTGGTGTTTTTCAATGTTGAGGTTGTTGTTGAATTTGTTGGTGTTTTTCAATGTTGAGGTTGTTGTTGTTTTTAATGTTGAGGTTGCTGTTGAATTTGTTGGTGTTTTTCAATGTTGAGTTTGTTGTTGTTTTTCAATGTTGAGGTTGTTGTTGTTTTTCAATGTTGAGGTTGTTGTTGAATTTGTTGGTGTTTTTCAATGTTGAGGTTGTTGTTGTTTTTCAATGTTGAGGTTGTTGTTGAATTTGTTGGTGCTTTTCAATGTTGAGATTGTTGTTGAATTTGTTGGTGTTTTTCAATGTTGAGGTTGTTGTTGTTTTTCAATGTTGAGTTTGTTGTTCAATTTGTTGGTGTTTTTCAATGTTGAGTTTCTTGTTGAATTTGTTGGTGTTTTTCAATGTTGAGGTTGTGGTTGAATTTGTTGGTGTTTTTCAATGTTGAGGTTGTTGTTGAATTTGTTGGTGTTTTTCAATGTTGAGGTTGTTGGTGTATTTCAATGTTGAGGTTGTTGTTGTATTTGTTGGTGTTTTTCAATTTCGAGGTTGTTGTTGAATTTTTTAGTGTTTTTCAATGTTGAAGTTGTTGTTGAATTTGTTGGTGTTTTTCAATGTTGAGATTGTTGTTGTTTTTCAATGCTGAGGTTGTTGTTGAATTTGTTGGTGTTTTTCAATTTCGAGGTTGTTGTTGAATTTGTTGTTGTTTTTCAATGTTGAAGTTGTTGTTGAATTTGTTGGTATTTTTCAATGTTGAGGTTGTTGTTGTTTTTCAATGTTGAGGTTGTTGTTGAATTTGTTGGTGTTTTTCAATGTTGAGGTTGTTGTTGAATTTGTTGGTCTTTTTCAATGTTGATGTTGTTGTTGTTTTTCAATGTTGAGGTTGTTGTTGAATTTGTTGGTGTTTTTCAATGTTGAGTTTGTTGTTGTTTTTCAATGTTGAGGTTGTTGTTGAATTTGTTGGTGTTTTTCAATGTTGAGGTTGTTGTTGTTTTTCAATGTTGAGGTTGTTGTTGAATTTGTTGGTGTTTTTCAATGTTGAGGTTGTTGTTGTTTTTCAATGTTGAGGTTGTTGTTGAATTTGTTGGTGCTTTTCAATGTTGAGATTGTTGTTGAATTTGTTGGTGTTTTTCAATGTTGAGGTTGTTGTTGTTTTTCAATGTTGAGTTTGTTGTTGAATTTGTTGGTGTTTTTCAATGTTGAGTTTCTTGTTGAATTTGTTGGTGTTTTTCAATTTCGAGGTTGTTGTTGAATTTGTTAGTGTTTTTCAATGTTGAGGTTGTTGTTGAATTTGTTGGTGTTTTTCAATGTTGAGGTTGTTGTTGAATTTGTTGGTGTTTTTCAATGTTGAGGTTGTTGTTGTTTTTCAATGTTGAGGTTGTTGTTGTATTTGTTGGTGTTTTTCAATTTCGAGGTTGTTGTTGAATTTGTTGGTGTTTTTCAATGTTGAAGTTGTTGTTGAATTTGTTGGTGTTTTTCAATGTTGAGGTTGTTGTTGTTTTTCAATGTTGAGGTTGTTGTTGAATTTGTTGGTGTTTTTCAATGTTGAGGTTGTTGTTGTTTTTCAATGTTGAGGTTGTTGTTGAATTTGTTGGTATTTTTCAATGTTGAGTTTGTTGTTGAATTTGTTGGTGTTTTTCAATTTCGAGGTTGTTGTTGAATTTGTTGGTGTTTTTCAAAGTTGAGGTTGTTGTTGAATTTGTTGGTGTTTTTCAATGTTGAGGTTGTTGGTGTTTTTCAATGTTGAGGTTGTTGTTGTATTTGTTGGTGTTTTTCAATTTCGAGGTTGTTGTTGAATTTTTTAGTGTTTTTCAATGTTGAAGTTGTTGTTGAATTTGTTGGTGTTTTTCAATGTTGAGATTGTTGCTGTTTTTCAATGTTGAGGTTGTTGTTGAATTTGTTGGTGTTTTTCAATGTTGAGGTTGTTGTTGTTTTTCAATGCTGAGGTTGTTGTTGAATTTGTTGGTGTTTTTCAATGTTGAGGTTGTTGTTGAATTTGTTGGTGTTTTTCAATGTTGAGGTTGTTGTTGTTTTTCAATGTTGAGGTTGTTGTTGAACTTGTTGGTGTTTTTCAATGTTTAGGCTGTTGTTGTTTTTCAATGTTGAGGTTGTTGTTGAATTTGTTGGTGTTTTTCAATGTTGAGGTTGTTGTTGAATTTGTTGGTGTTTTTCAATGTTGAGGTTGTTGTTGTTTTTCAATGTTGAGGTTGTTGTTCAATTTGTTGGTGTTTTTCAATGTTGAGTTTGTTGTTGTTTTTCAATGTTGAGGTTGTTGTTGTTTTTCAATGTTGAGGTTGTTGTTGAATTTGTTGGTGTTTTTCAATGTTGAGGTTGTTGTTGTTTTTGATTGTTGAGGTTGTTGTTGAATTTGTTGGTGCTTTTCAATGTTGAGGTTGTTGTTGAATTTGTTGGCATTTTTCAATGTTGAGGTTGTTGTTGTTTTTCAATGTTGAGGTTGCTGTTGAATTTGTTGGTGTTTTTCAATGCTGAGTTTGTTGTTGAATTTGTTGGTGTTTTTCGATTTCGAGGTTGTTGTTGAATTTGTTGGTGTTTTTCAATGTTGAGGTTGTTGTTGAATTTGTTGGTGTTTTTCAATGTTGAGATTGTTGTTGTTTTTCAATGTTGAGGTTGTTGTTGAATTTGTTGGTGTTTTTCAATGTTGAGGTTGTTGTTGTTTTTCAATGTTGAGGTTGTTGTTGAATTTGTTGGTGTTTTTCAATGTTGAGGTTGTTGTTGTTTTTCAATGTTGAGGGTGTTGTTGTATTTGTTGGTGTTTTTCAATTTCGAGGTTGTTGTTGAATTTGTTGGTGTTTTTCAATGTTGAAGTTGTTGTTGAATTTGTTGGTGTTTTTCAATGTTGAGGTTGTTGTTGAATTTGTTGGTGTTTTTCAATGTTGAGGTTGTTGTTGTTTTTCAATGTTGAGGTTGTTGTTGAATTTGTTGGTGTTTTTCAATGTTGAGGTTGTTGTTGAATTTGTTGGTGTTTTTCAATGTTGAGGTTGTTGTTGTTTTTCAATGTTGAGGTTGTTGTTGAATTTGTTGGTGTTTTTCAATGTTGAGTTTGTTGTTGTTTTTCAATGTTGAGGTTGTTGTTGTTTTTCAATGTTGAGGTTGTTGTTGAATTTGTTGGTGTTTTTCAATGTTGAGGTTGTTGTTGTTTTTCATTGTTGAGGTTGTTGTTGAATTTGTTGGTGCTTTTCAATGTTGAGGTTGTTGTTGAATTTGTTGGCATTTTTCAATGTTGAGGTTGTTGTTGTTTTTCAATGTTGAGGTTGTTGTTGAATTTGTTGGTGTTTTTCAATGTTGAGTTTGTTGTTGAATTTGTTGGTGCTTTTCAATTTCGAGGTTGTTGTTGAATTTGTTGGTGTTTTTCAATGTTGAGGTTGTTGTTGAATTTGTTGGTGTTTTTCAATGTTGAGGTTGTTGTTGAATTTGTTGGTGTTTTTCAATGTTGAGGTTGTTGTTGTTTTTCAATGTTGAGGTCGTTGTTGAATTTGTTGGTGTTTTTCAATGTTTAGTTTGTTGTTGTTTTTCATTGTCGAGGTTGTTGTTGAATTTGTTGGTGTTTTTCAAGGTTGAGGTTGTTGTTGTTTTTCAATGTTGAGGTTGTTGTTGAATTTGTTGGTGTTTTTCAATGTTGAGGTTGTTGTTGTTTTTCAATGTTGAGGTTGTTGTTGTTTTTCAATGTTCAGGTTGTTGTTGAATTTGTTGGTGTTTTTCAATGTTGAGGTTGTTGTTGTTTTTCAATGTTGAGGTTGTTGTTGAATTTGTTGGTGTTTTTCAATGTTGAGGTTGTTGTTGTTTTTCAATGCTGAGGTTGTTGTTGAATTTGTTGGTGTTTTTCAATGTTGAGGTTGTTGTTGAATTTGTTGTTGTTTTTCAATGTTGAGGTTGTTGTTGTTTTTCAATGTTGAGGTTGTTGTTGAATTTGTTGGTGTTTTTCAATGTTTCGGTTGTTGTTGTTTTTCAATGTTGTGGTTGTTGTTGAATTTGTTGGTCTTTTTCAATGTTGAGGTTGTTGTTGAATTTGTTGGTGTTTTTCAATGTTGAGGTTGTTGTTGAATTTGTTGGTGTTTTTCAATGTTGAGGTTGTTGTTATTTTTCAATGTTGAGGTTGTTGTTGAGTTTGTTCGTGTTTTTCAATGTTGAGGTTGCTGTTGAATTTGTTGGTTTTTTCAATGTTGAGGTTGTTGTTGAATTTGTTGGTGTTTTTCAATGTTGAGGTTGTTGTTGTTTTTAAATGTTGAGGTTGTTGTTGAATTTGTTGGTGTTTTTTCAATTTTGAGGTTGTTGGTGTTTTTCAATGTTGAGGTTGATTTTGAATTTGAGGGTGTTTTTCAATGTCGAGGTTGTTGTTTAATTTGTTGGTGTTTTTCAATGTTGAGGTTGTTGTTGTTTTTCAATGTTGAGGTTGTTGTTGAATTTGTTGGTGTTTTTCAATGTTGAGATTGTTGTTGTTTTTCAATGTTGAGGTTGTTGTTCAATTTGTTGGTGTTTTTAAATGTTGAGGTTGTTGTTGAATTTGCTGGTGTTTTGCAATGTTGAGGTTGTTGTTGTTTTTCAATGTTGAGGTTGTTGTTGAATTTGTTGGTGTTTTTCAATGTTGAGGTTGTTGTTGTTTTTCAATGTTGAGGTTGTTGTTGTATTTGTTGGTGTTTTTCAATTTCGAGGTTGTTGTTGAATTTGTTGTTGTTTTTCAATGTTGAAGTTGTTGTTGAATTTGTTGGTGTTTTTCAATGTTGAGGTTGTTGTTGTTTTTCAATGTTGAGGTTGTTGTTGAATTTGTTGCTGTTTTTCAATGTTGAGGTTGTTGTTGAATTTGTTGGTGTTTTTCAATGTTGATGTTGTTGTTGTTTTTCAATGTTGAGGTTGTTGTTGAATTTGTTGGTGTTTTTCAATGTTGAGTTTGTTGTTGTTTTTCAATGTTGAGGTTGTTGTTGAATTTGTTGGTGTTTTTCAATGTTGAGGTTGTTGTTGTTTTTCAATGTTGAGGTTGTTGTTGAATTTGTTGGTGTTTTTCAATGTTGAGGTTGTTGTTGTTTTTCAATGTTGAGGTTGTTGTTGAATTTGTTGGTGTTTTTCAATGCTGAGGTTGTTGTTGTATTTGTTGGTGTTTTTCAATGTTGAGTTTGTTGTTGTTTTTCAATGTTGAGGTTGTTGTTGAATTTGTTGGTGTTTTTCAATGTTGAGGTTGTTGTTGTTTTTCAATGTTGAGGTTGTTGTTGAATTTGTTGGTGTTTTTCAATGTTGAGGTTGTTGTTGTTTTTCAATGTTGAGGTTGTTGTTGAATTTGTTGGTGCTTTTCAATGTTGAGATTGTTGTTGAATTTGTTGGTGTTTTTCAATGTTGAGGTTGTTGTTGTTTTTCAATGTTGAGTTTGTTGTTGAATTTGTTGGTGTTTTTCAATGTTGAGTTTGTTGTTGAATTTGTTGGTGTTTTTCAATTTCGAGGTTGTTGTTGAATTTGTTAGTGTTTTTCAATGTTGAGGTTGTTGTTGAATTTGTTGGTGTTTTTCAATGTTGAGGTTGTTGTTGAATTTGTTGGTGTTTTTCAATGTTGAGGTTGTTGTTGTTTTTCAATGTTGAGGTTGTTGTTGTATTTGCTGGTGTTTTTCAATTTCGAGGTTGTTGTTGAATTTGTTGGTGTTTTTCAATGTTGAAGTTGTTGTTGAATTTGTTGGTGTTTTTCAATGTTGAGGTTGTTGTTGTTTTTCAATGTTGAGGTTGTTGTTGAATTTGTTGGTGTTTTTCAATGTTTATGTTGTTGTTGTTTTTCAATGTTGAGGTTGTTGTTGAATTTGTGGGTGTTTTTCAATGTTGAGGTTGTTGTTGAATTTGTTGGTGTTTTTCAATGTTGAGGTTGTTGTTGTTTTTCAATGTTGAGGTTGTTGTTGAATTTGTTGGTGTTTTTCAATGTTCAGTTTGTTGTTGTTTTTCAATGTTGAGGTTGTTGTTGTTTTTCAATGTTGAGGTTGTTGTTGAATTTGTTGGTGCTTTTCAATGTTGAGGTTGTTGTTGTTTTTCAATGTTGAGGTTGTTGTTGAATTTGTTGGTGCTTTTCAATCTTGAGATTGTTGTTGAATTTGCTGGTGTTTTTCAATGTTGAGGTTGTTGTTGTTTTTCAATGTTGAGTTTGTTGTTGAATTTGTTGGGTGTTTTTCAATGTTGAGTTTGTTGTTGAATTTGTTGGTGTTTTTCAATTTCGAGGTTGTTGTTGAATTTGTTAGTGTTTTTCAATGTTGAGGTTGTTGTTGAATTTGTTGGTGTTTTTCAATGTTGAGGTTGTTGTTGAATTTGTTGGTGTTTTTCAATGTTGAGGTTGTTGGTGTTTTTCAATGTTGAGGTTGTTGTTGTATTTGTTGGTGTTTTTCAATTTCGAGGTTGTTGTTGAATTTTTTAGTGTTTTTCAATGTTGAAGTTGTTGAATTTGTTGGTGTTTTTCAATGTTGAGATTGTTGTTGTTTTTCAATGTTGAGGTTGTTGTTGAATTTGTTGGTGTTTTTCAATGTTGAGGTTGTTGTTGTTTTTCAATGCTGAGGTTGTTGTTGAATTTGTTGGTGTTTTTCAATGTTGAGGTTGTTGTTGAATTTGTTGGTGTTTTTCAATGTTGAGGTTGTTGTTGTTTTTCAATGTTGAGGTTGTTGTTGAATTTGTTGGTGTTTTTCAATGTTGAGGTTGTTGTTGAATTTGTTGGTGTTTTTCAAAGTTGAGGTTGTTGTTGTTTTTCAATGTTGAGGTTGTTGTTGAATTTGTTGGTGTTTTTCAATGTTGAGTTTGTTGTTGTTTTTCAATGTTGAGGTTGTTGTTGTTTTTCAATGTTGAGGTTGTTGTTGAATTTGTTGGTGTTTTTCAATGTTGAGGTTGTTGTTGTTTTTCATTGTTGAGGTTGTTGTTGAATTTGTTGGTGCTTTTCAATGTTGAGGTTGTTGTTGAATTTGTTGGCATTTTTCAATGTTGAGGTTGTTGTTGTTTTTCAATGTTGAGGTTGTTGTTGAATTTGTTGGTGTTTTTCAATGTTGAGTTTGTTGTTGAATTTGTTGGTGTTTTTCAATTTCGAGGTTGTTGTTGAATTTGTTGGTGTTTTTCAATGTTGAGGTTGTTGTTGAATTTGTTGGTGTTTTTCAATGTTGAGGTTGTTGTTGAATTTGTTGGTGTTTTTCAATGTTGAGGTTGTTGTTGTTTTTCAATGTTGAGGTCGTTGTTGAATTTGTTGGCGTTTTTCAATGTTTAGTTTGTTGTTGTTTTTCATTGTCGAGGTTGTTGTTGAATTTGTTGGTGTTTTTCAAGGTTGAGGTTGTTGTTGTTTTTCAATGTTGAGGTTGTTGTTGAATTTGTTGGTGTTTTTCAATGTTGAGGTTGTTGTTGTTTTTCAATGTTGAGGTTGTTGTTGTTTTTCAATGTTCAGGTTGTTGTTGAATTTGTTGGTGTTTTTCAATGTTGAGGTTGTTGTTGTTTTTCAATGTTGAGGTTGTTGTTGAATTTGTTGGTGTTTTTCAATGTTGAGGTTGTTGTTGTTTTTCAATGCTGAGGTTGTTGTTGAATTTGTTGGTGTTTTTCAATGTTGAGGTTGTTGTTGAATTTGTTGGTGTTTTTCAATGTTGAGGTTGTTGTTGTTTTTCAATGTTGAGGTTGTTGTTGAATTTGTTGGTGTTTTTCAATGTTTCGGTTGTTGTTGTTTTTCAATGTTGAGGTTGTTGTTGAATTTGTTGGTGTTTTTCAATGTTGAGGTTGTTGTTGAATTTGTTGGTGTTTTTCAATGTTGAGGTTGTTGTTGAATTTGTTGGTGTTTTTCAATGTTGAGGTTGTTGTTATTTTTCAATGTTGAGGTTGTTGTTGAGTTTGTTGGTGTTTTTCAATGTTGAGGTTGCTGTTGAATTTGTTGGTTTTTTCAATGTTGAGGTTGTTGTTGAATTTGTTGGTGTTTTTTCAATTTTGAGGTTGTTGGTGTTTTTCAATGTTGAGGTTGATTTTGAATTTGAGGGTGTTTTTCAATGTCGAGGTTGTTGTTTAATTTGTTGGTGTTTTTCAATTTCGAGGTTGTTGTTGAATTTGTTGTTGTTTTTCAATGTTGAAGTTGTTGTTGAATTTGTTGGTGTTTTTCAATGTTGAGGTTGTTGTTGTTTTTCAATGTTGAGGTTGTTGTTGAATTTGTTGGTGTTTTTCAATGTTGAGGTTGTTGTTGAATTTGTTGGTGTTTTTCAATGTTGATGTTGTTGTTGTTTTTCAATGTTGAGGTTGTTGTTGAATTTGTTGGTGTTTTTCAATGTTGAGTTTGTTGTTGTTTTTCAATGTTGAGGTTGTTGTTGAATTTGTTGGTGTTTTTCAATGTTGAGGTTGTTGTTGTTTTTCAATGTTGAGGTTGTTGTTGAATTTGTTGGTGTTTTTCAATGTTGAGGTTGTTGTTGTTTTTCAATGTTGAGGTTGTTGTTCAATTTGTTGGTGCTTTTCAATGTTGAGATTTTTGTTGAATTTGTTGGTGTTTTTCAATGTTGAGGTTGTTGTTGTTTTTCAATGTTGAGTTTGTTGTTGAATTTGTTGGTGTTTTTCAATGTTGAGTTTGTTGTTGAATTTGTTGGTGTTTTTCAATTTCGAGGTTGTTGTTGAATTTGTTAGTGTTTTTCAACGTTGAGGTTGTTGTTGAATTTGTTGGTGTTTTTCAATGTTGAGGTTGTTGTTGAATTTGTTGGTGTTTTTCAATGTTGAGGTTGTTGTTGTTTAGCAATGTTGAGGTTGTTGTTGTATTTGTTGGTGTTTTTCAATTTCGAGGTTGTTGTTGAATTTGTTGGTGTTTTTCAATGTTGAAGTTGTTGTTGAATTTGTTGGTGTTTTTCAATGTTGAGGTTGTTGTTGTTTTTCAATGTTGAGGTTGTTGTTGAATTTGTTGGTGTTTTTCAATGCTGAGGTTGTTGTTGTTTTTCAATGCTGAGGTTGTTGTTGAATTTGTTGGAGTTTTTCAATGTTGAGGTTGTTGTTGAATTTGTTGGTGTTTTTCAATGTTGAGGTTGTTCTTTTTCAATGTTGAGGTTGTTGTTGAATTTGTTGGTGTTTTTCAATGTTTATGTTGTTGTTGTTTTTCAATTTTGAGGTTGTTGTTGAATTTGTTGGTGTTTTTCAATGTTGAGGTTGTTGTTGAATTTGTTGGTGTTTTTCAATGTTGAGGTTGTTGTTGTTTTTAATGTTGAGGTTGCTGTTGAATTTGTTGGTGTTTTTCAATGTTGAGTTTGTTGTTGTTTTTCAATGTTGAGGTTGTTGTTGTTTTTCAATGTTGAGGTTGTTGTTGAATTTGTTGGTGTTTTTCAATGTTGAGGTTGTTGTTGTTTTTCAATGTTGAGGTTGTTGTTGAATTTGTTGGTGCTTTTCAATGTTGAGATTGTTGTTGAATTTGTTGGTGTTTTTCAATGTTGAGGTTGTTGTTGTTTTTCAATGTTGAGTTTGTTGTTCAATTTGTTGGTGTTTTTCAATGTTGAGTTTCTTGTTGAATTTGTTGGTGTTTTTCAATGTTGAGGTTGTGGTTGAATTTGTTGGTGTTTTTCAATGTTGAGGTTGTTGTTGAATTTGTTGGTGTTTTTCAATGTTGAGGTTGTTGGTGTATTTCAATGTTGAGGTTGTTGTTGTATTTGTTGGTGTTTTTCAATTTCGAGGTTGTTGTTGAATTTTTTAGTGTTTTTCAATGTTGAAGTTGTTGTTGAATTTGTTGGTGTTTTTCAATGTTGAGATTGTTGTTGTTTTTCAATGCTGAGGTTGTTGTTGAATTTGTTGGTGTTTTTCAATTTCGAGGTTGTTGTTGAATTTGTTGTTGTTTTTCAATGTTGAAGTTGTTGTTGAATTTGTTGGTATTTTTCAATGTTGAGGTTGTTGTTGTTTTTCAATGTTGAGGTTGTTGTTGAATTTGTTGGTGTTTTTCAATGTTGAGGTTGTTGTTGAATTTGTTGGTCTTTTTCAATGTTGATGTTGTTGTTGTTTTTCAATGTTGAGGTTGTTGTTGAATTTGTTGGTGTTTTTCAATGTTGAGTTTGTTGTTGTTTTTCAATGTTGAGGTTGTTGTTGAATTTGTTGGTGTTTTTCAATGTTGAGGTTGTTGTTGTTTTTCAATGTTGAGGTTGTTGTTGAATTTGTTGGTGTTTTTCAATGTTGAGGTTGTTGTTGTTTTTCAATGTTGAGGTTGTTGTTGAATTTGTTGGTGCTTTTCAATGTTGAGATTGTTGTTGAATTTGTTGGTGTTTTTCAATGTTGAGGTTGTTGTTGTTTTTCAATGTTGAGTTTGTTGTTGAATTTGTTGGTGTTTTTCAATGTTGAGTTTGTTGTTGAATTTGTTGGTGTTTTTCAATTTCGAGGTTGTTGTTGAATTTGTTAGTGTTTTTCAATGTTGAGGTTGTTGTTGAATTTGTTGGTGTTTTTCAATGTTGAGGTTGTTGTTGAATTTGTTGGTGTTTTTCAATGTTGAGGTTGTTGTTGTTTTTCAATGTTGAGGTTGTTGTTGTATTTGTTGGTGTTTTTCAATTTCGAGGTTGTTGTTGAATTTGTTGGTGTTTTTCAATGTTGAAGTTGTTGTTGAATTTGTTGGTGTTTTTCAATGTTGAGGTTGTTGTTGTTTTTCAATGTTGAGGTTGTTGTTGAATTTGTTGGTGTTTTTCAATGTTGAGGTTGTTGTTGTTTTTCAATGTTGAGGTTGTTGTTGAATTTGTTGGTATTTTTCAATGTTGAGTTTGTTGTTGAATTTGTTGGTGTTTTTCAATTTCGAGGTTGTTGTTGAATTTGTTGGTGTTTTTCAAAGTTGAGGTTGTTGTTGAATTTGTTGGTGTTTTTCAATGTTGAGGTTGTTGGTGTTTTTCAATGTTGAGGTTGTTGTTGTATTTGTTGGTGTTTTTCAATTTCGAGGTTGTTGTTGAATTTTTTAGTGTTTTTCAATGTTGAAGTTGTTGTTGAATTTGTTGGTGTTTTTCAATGTTGAGATTGTTGCTGTTTTTCAATGTTGAGGTTGTTGTTGAATTTGTTGGTGTTTTTCAATGTTGAGGTTGTTGTTGTTTTTCAATGCTGAGGTTGTTGTTGAATTTGTTGGTGTTTTTCAATGTTGAGGTTGTTGTTGAATTTGTTGGTGTTTTTCAATGTTGAGGTTGTTGTTGTTTTTCAATGTTGAGGTTGTTGTTGAACTTGTTGGTGTTTTTCAATGTTTAGGCTGTTGTTGTTTTTCAATGTTGAGGTTGTTGTTGAATTTGTTGGTGTTTTTCAATGTTGAGGTTGTTGTTGAATTTGTTGGTGTTTTTCAATGTTGAGGTTGTTGTTGTTTTTCAATGTTGAGGTTGTTGTTCAATTTGTTGGTGTTTTTCAATGTTGAGTTTGTTGTTGTTTTTCAATGTTGAGGTTGTTGTTGTTTTTGATTGTTGAGGTTGTTGTTGAATTTGTTGGTGCTTTTCAATGTTGAGGTTGTTGTTGAATTTGTTGGCATTTTTCAATGTTGAGGTTGTTGTTGTTTTTCAATGTTGAGGTTGCTGTTGAATTTGTTGGTGTTTTTCAATGCTGAGTTTGTTGTTGAATTTGTTGGTGTTTTTCGATTTCGAGGTTGTTGTTGAATTTGTTGGTGTTTTTCAATGTTGAGGTTGTTGTTGAATTTGTTGGTGTTTTTCAATGTTGAGATTGTTGTTGTTTTTCAATGTTGAGGTTGTTGTTGAATTTGTTGGTGTTTTTCAATGTTGAGGTTGTTGTTGTTTTTCAATGTTGAGGTTGTTGTTGAATTTGTTGGTGTTTTTCAATGTTGAGGTTGTTGTTGTTTTTCAATGTTGAGGGTGTTGTTGTATTTGTTGGTGTTTTTCAATTTCGAGGTTGTTGTTGAATTTGTTGGTGTTTTTCAATGTTGAAGTTGTTGTTGAATTTGTTGGTGTTTTTCAATGTTGAGGTTGTTGTTGTTTTTCAATGTTGAGGTTGTTGTTGAATTTGTTGGTGTTTTTCAATGTTGAGGTTGTTGTTGTTTTTCAATGTTGAGGTTGTTATTGTATTTGTTGGTGTTTTTCAATTTCGAGGTTGTCGTTGAATTTGTTGGTGTTTTTCAATGTTGAAGTTGTTGTTGAATTTGTTGGTGTTTTTCAATGTTGAGGTTGTTGTTGTTTTTCAACGTTGAGGTTGTTGTTGAATTTGTTGGTGTTTTTCAAAGTTGAGGTTGTTGTTGTTTTTCAATGCTGAGGTTGTTGTTGAATTTGTTGGTGTTTTTCAATGTTGAGGTTGTTGTTGAATTTGTTGGTGTTTTTCAATGTTGAGGTTGTTGTTGTTTTTCCATGTTGAGGTTGTTGTTGAATTTGTTGGTGTTTTTCAATGTTTAGGTTGTTGTTGTTTTTCAATGTTGAGGTTGTTGTTGAATTTGTTGGTGTTTTTCAATGCTGAGGTTGTTGTTGAATTTGTTGGTGTTTTTCAATGTTGAGATTGTTGTTGTTTTTCAATGTTGAGGTTGTTGTTGAATTTGTTGGTGTTTTTCAATGTTGAGTTTGTTGTTGTTTTTCAATGTTAATGTTGTTGTTGAATTTGTTGGTGTTTTTCAATGTTGAGGTTGTTGTTGTTTTTCAATGTTGAGGTTGTTGTTGAATTTGTTGGTGTTTTTCAATGTTGAGGTTGTTGTTGTTTTTAAATGTTGGGGTTCTTGTTGAATTTGTTGGTATTTTTCAATTTTGAGGATGTTGTTGTTTTTCATTGTTGAGGTTGTTGTTGAATTTGTTGGTGTTTTTCAATGTTGAGGTTTTTGTTGTTTTTCAATGTTGAGGTTGTTGTTGTATTTGTTGGTGTTTTTCAATTTCGAGGTTGTTGTTGAATTTGTTGGTGTTTTTCAATGTTGAAGTTGTTGTTGAATTTGCTGGTGTTTTTCAATGTTGAGGTTGTTGTTGTTTTTCAATGTTGAGGTTGTTGTTGAATTTGTTGGTGTTTTTCAATGTTGAGGTTGTTGTTGTTTTTCAATTTGAGGTTGTTGTTGAATTTGTTGGTGTCTTTCAATGTTGAGGTTGTTGTTGAATTTGTTGGTGTTTTTCAATTTCGAGGTTGTTGTTGAATTTGTTAGTGTTTTTCAATGTTGAGCTTGTTGTTGAATTTGTTGGTGTTTTTCAATGTTGAGGTTGTTGTTGAATTTGTTGGTGTTTTTGAATGTTGAGGTTGTTGTTGTTTTTCAATGTTGAGGTTGTTGTTGAATTTGTTGGTGTTTTTCAATGTTTAGGTTGTTGTTATTTTTCAATGTTGAGGTTGTTGTTGAATTTGTTGGTGTTTTTCAATGTTGAGGTTGTTGTTGAATTTGTTGGTGTTTTTCAATGTTGAGGTTGTTGTTGTTTTTCAATGTTGAGGTTGTTGTTGAATTTGTTGGTGTTTTTCAATGTTGAGGTTGTTGTTGAATTTGTTGGTGTTTTTCAATGTTGAGGTTGTTGTTGTTTTTCAATGTTGAGGTTGTTGTTGTATTTGTTGGTTTTTTTCAATTTCGAGGTTGTTGTTGAATTTGTTGGTGTTTTTCAATGTTGAAGTTGTTGTTGAATTTGTTGGTGTTTTTCAATGTTGAGGTTGTTGTTGTTTTTCAATGTTGAGGTTGTTGTTGAATTTGTTGGTGTTTTTCAATGTTGAGGTTGTTGTTGTTTTTCAATGCTGAGGTTGTTGTTGAATTTGTTGGTATTTTTCAATGTTGAGGTTGTTGTTGAATTTCTTGGTGTTTTTCAATGTTGAGGTTGTTCTTTTTCAATGTTGAGGTTCTGTTGTTTTTCAATGTTGAGTTTGTTGTTGAATTTGTTGGTGTTTTTCAATGTTGAGTTTGTTGTTGAATTTGTTGGTGTTTTTCAATTTCGAGGTTGTTGTTGAATTTGTTGGTGTTTTTCAAAGTTGAGGTTGTTGTTGAATTTGTTGGTGTTTTTCAATGTTGAGGTTGTTGTTGTTTTTCAATGCTGAGGTTGTTGTTGAATTTGTTTGTGTTTTTCAATGTTGAGGTTGTTGTTGAATTTGTTGGTGTTTTTCAATGTTGAGGTTGTTGTTGTTTTTCAATGTTGAGGTTGTTGTTGAATTTGTTGGTGTTTTTCAATGTTTAGGTTGTTGTTGTTTTTCAATGATGAGGTTGTTGTTGAATTTGTTGGTGTTTTTCAATGTTGAGGTTGTTGTTGAATTTGTTGGTGTTTTTCAATGTTGAGGTTGTTGTTGTTTTTCAATGTTGAGGTTGTTGTTCAATTTGTTGGTGTTTTTCAATGTTGAGTTTGTTGTTGTTTTTCAATGTTGAGGTTGTTGTTGTTTTTCAATGTTGAGGTTGTTGTTGAATTTGTTGGTGTTTTTCAATGTTGAGGTTGTTGTTGTTTTTGATTGTTGAGGTTGTTGTTGAATTTGTTGGTGCTTTTCAATGTTGAGGTTGTTGTTGAATTTGTTGGCATTTCTCAATGTTGAGGTTGTTGTTGTTTTTCAATGTTGAGGTTGCTGTTGAATTTGTTGGTGTTTTTTCAATGCTGAGTTTGTTGTTGAATTTGTTGGTGTTTTTCAATTTCGAGGTTGTTGTTGAATTTGTTGGTGTTTTTCAATGTTGAGGTTGTTGGTGTTTTTCAATGTTGAGGTTGTTGTTGTATTTGTTGGTGTTTTTCAATTTCGAGGTTGTTGTTGAATTTTTTAGTGTTTTTCAATGTTGAAGTTGTTGTTGAATTTGTTGGTGTTTTTCAATGTTGAGATTGTTGTTGTTTTTCAATGTTGAGGTTGTTGTTGAATTTGTTGGTGTTTTTCAATGTTGCGGTTGTTGTTGTTTTTCAATGTTGAGGTTGTTGTTGAATTTGTTGGTGTTTTTCAATGTTGAGGTTGTTGTTGTTTTTCAATGTTGAGGTTGTTGTTGTATTTGTTGGTGTTTTTCAATTTCGAGGTTGTTGTTGAATTTGTTGGTGTTTTTCAATGTTGAAGTTGTTGTTGAATTTGTTGGTGTTTTTCAATGTTGAGGTTGTTGTTGTTTTTCAATGTTGAGGTTGTTGTTGAATTTGTTGGTGTTTTTCAATGTTGAGGTTGTTGTTGTTTTTCAATGTTGAGGTTGTTATTGTATTTGTTGGTGTTTTTCAATTTCGAGGTTGTTGTTGAATTTGTTGGTGTTTTTCAATGTTGAAGTTGTTGTTGAATTTGTTGGTGTTTTTCAATGTTGAGGTTGTTGTTGTTTTTCAACGTTGAGGTTGTTGTTGAATTTGTTGGTGTTTTTCAAAGTTGAGGTTGTTGTTGTTTTTCAATGCTGAGGTTGTTGTTGAATTTGTTGGTGTTTTTCAATGTTGAGGTTGTTGTTGAATTTGTTGGTGTTTTTCAATGTTGAGGTTGTTGTTGTTTTTCCATGTTGAGGTTGTTGTTGAATTTGTTGGTGTTTTTCAATGTTGAGGTTGTTGTTGTTTTTCAATGTTGAGGTTGTTGTTGTATTTGTTGGTGTTTTTCAATTTCGAGGTTGTTGTTGAATTTGTTAGTGTTTTTCAATGTTGAGGTTGTTGTTGAATTTGTTGGTGTTTTTCAATGTTGAGGTTGTTGTTGAATTTGTTGGTGTTTTTCAATGTTGAGGTTGTTGTTGTTTTTCAATGTTGAGGTTGTTGTTGTATTTGTTGGTGTTTTTCAATTTCGAGGTTGTTGTTGAATTTGTTGGTGTTTTTCAATGTTGAAGTTGTTGTTGAATTTGTTGGTGTTTTTCAATGTTGAGGTTGTTGTTGTTTTTCAATGTTGAGGTTGTTGTTGAATTTGTTGGTGTTTTTCAATGTTTATGTTGTTGTTGTTTTTCAATGTTGAGGTTGTTGTTGAATTTGTGGGTGTTTTTCAATGTTGAGGTTGTTGTTGAATTTGTTGGTGTTTTTCAATGTTGAGGTTGTTGTCGTTTTTCAATGTTGAGGTTGTTGTTGAATTTGTTGGTGTTTTTCAATGTTGAGTTTGTTGTTGTTTTTCAATGTTGAGGTTGTTGTTGTTTTTCAATGTTGAGGTTGTTGTTGAATTTGTTGGTGCTTTTCAATGTTGAGGTTGTTGTTGTTTTTCAATGTTGAGGTTGTTGTTGAATTTGTTGGTGCTTTTCAATGTTGAGATTGTTGTTGAATTTGTTGGTGTTTTTCAATGTTGAGATTGTTGTTGTTTTTCAATGTTGAGGTTGTTGTTCAATTTGTTGGTGTTTTTAAATTTTGAGGTTGTTGTTGAATTTGCTGGTGTTTTGCAATGTTGAGGTTGTTGTTGTTTTTCAATGTTGAGGTTGTTGTTGAATTTGTTGGTGTTTTTCAATGTTGAGGTTGTTGTTGTTTTTCAATGTTGAGGTTGTTGTTGTATTTGTTGGTGTTTTTCAATTTCGAGGTTGTTGTTGAATTTGTTGTTGTTTTTCAATGTTGAAGTTGTTGTTGAATTTGTTGGTGTTTTTCAATGTTGAGGTTGTTGTTGTTTTTCAATGTTGAGGTTGTTGTTGAATTTGTTGGTGTTTTTCAATGTTGAGGTTGTTGTTGAATTTGTTGGTGTTTTTCAATGTTGATGTTGTTGTTGTTTTTCAATGTTGAGTTTGTTGTTGAATTTGTTGGTGTTTTTCAATGTTGAGTTTGTTGTTGTTTTTCAATGTTGAGGTTGTTGTTGAATTTGTTGGTGTTTTTCAATGTTGAGGTTGTTGTTGTTTTTCAATGTTGAGGTTGTTGTTGAATTTGTTGGTGTTTTTCAATGTTGAGGTTGTTGTTGTTTTTCAATGTTGAGGTTGTTGTTGAATTTGTTGGTGCTTTTCAATGTTGAGATTGTTGTTGAATTTGTTGGTGTTTTTCAATGTTGAGGTTGTTGTTGTTTTTCAATGTTGAGTTTGTTGTTGAATTTGTTGGTGTTTTTCAATGTTGAGTTTGTTGTTGAATTTGTTGGTGTTTTTCAATTTCGAGGTTGTTGTTGAATTTGTTAGTGTTTTTCAATGTTGAGGTTGTTGTTGAATTTGTTGGTGTTTTTCAATGTTGAGGTTGTTGTTGAATTTGTTGGTGTTTTTCAATGTTGAGGTTGTTGTTGTTTTTCAATGTTGAGGTTGTTGTTGTATTTGTTGGTGTTTTTCAATTTCGAGGTTGTTGTTGAATTTGTTGGTGTTTTTCAATGTTGAAGTTGTTGTTGAATTTGTTGGTGTTTTTCAATGTTGAGGTTGTTGTTGTTTTTCAATGTTGAGGTTGTTGTTGAATTTGTTGGTGTTTTTCAATGTTTATGTTGTTGTTGTTTTTCAATGTTGAGGTTCTGGTTGAATTTGTGGGTGTTTTTCAATGTTGAGGTTGTTGTTGAATTTGTTGGTGTTTTTCAATGTTGAGGTTGTTGTTGTTTTTCAATGTTGAGGTTGTTGTTGAATTTGTTGGTGTTTTTCAATGTTGAGTTTGTTGTTGTTTTTCAATGTTGAGGTTGTTGTTGTTTTTCAATGTTGAGGTTGTTGTTGAATTTGTTGGTGCTTTTCAATGTTTAGGTTGTTGTTGTTTTTCAATGTTGAGGTTGTTGTTGAATTTGTTGGTGCTTTTCAATGTTGAGATTGTTGTTGAATTTGCTGGTGTTTTTCAATTGTTGAGGTTGTTGTTGTTTTTCAATGTTGAGTTTGTTGTTGAATTTGTTGGGTGTTTTTCAATGTTGAGTTTGTTGTTGAATTTGTTGGTGTTTTTCAATTTCGAGGTTGTTGTTGAATTTGTTAGTGTTTTTCAATGTTGAGGTTGTTGTTGAATTTGTTGGTGTTTTTCAATGTTGAGGTTGTTGTTGAATTTGTTGGTGTTTTTCAATGTTGAGGTTGTTGTTCAATTTTTTGGTGTTTTTAAATGTTGAGGTTGTTGTTGAATTTGCTGGTGTTTTGCAATGTTGAGGTTGTTGTTGTTTTTCAATGTTGAGGTTGTTGTTGAATTTGTTGGTGTTTTTCAATGTTGAGGTTGTTGTTGTTATTCAATGTTGAGGTTGTTGTTGTATTTGTTGGTGTTTTTCAATTTCGAGGTTGTTGTTGAATTTGTTGTTGTTTTTCAATGTTGAAGTTGTTGTTGAATTTGTTGGTGTTTTTCAATGTTGAGGTTGTTGTTGTTTTTCAATGTTGAGGTTGTTGTTGAATTTGTTGGTGTTTTTCAATGTTGAGGTTGTTGTTGAATTTGTTGGTGTTTTTCAATGTTGATGTTGTTGTTGTTTTTCAATGTTGAGGTTGTTGTTGAATTTGTTGGTGTTTTTCAATGTTGAGTTTGTTGTTGTTTTTCAATGTTGAGGTTGTTGTTGAATTTGTTGGTGTTTTTCAATGTTGAGGTTGTTGTTGTTTTTCAATGTTGAGGTTGTTGTTGAATTTGTTGGTGTTTTTCAATGTTGAGGTTGTTGTTGTTTTTCAATGTTGAGGTTGTTGTTGAATTTGTTGGTGCTTTTCAATGTTGAGATTGTTGTTGAATTTGTTGGTGTTTTTCAATGTTGAGGTTGTTGTTGTTTTTCAATGTTGAGTTTGTTGTTGAATTTGTTGGTGTTTTTCAATGTTGAGTTTGTTGTTGAATTTGTTGGTGTTTTTCAATTTCGAGGTTGTTGTTGAATTTGTTAGTGTTTTTCAATGTTGAGGTTGTTGTTGAATTTGTTGGTGTTTTTCAATGTTGAGGTTGTTGTTGAATTTGTTGGTGTTTTTCAATGTTGAGGTTGTTGTTGTTTTTCAATGTTGAGGTTGTTGTTGTATTTGTTGGTGTTTTTCAATTTCGAGGTTGTTGTTGAATTTGTTGGTGTTTTTCAATGTTGAAGTTGTTGTTGAATTTGTTGGTGTTTTTCAATGTTGAGGTTGTTGTTGTTTTTCAATGTTGAGGTTGTTGTTGAATTTGTTGGTGTTTTTCAATGTTTATGTTGTTGTTGTTTTTCAATGTTGAGGTTCTTGTTGAATTTGTGGGTGTTTTTCAATGTTGAGGTTGTTGTTGAATTTGTTGGTGTTTTTCAATGTTGAGGTTGTTGTTGTTTTTCAATGTTGAGGTTGTTGTTGAATTTGTTGGTGTTTTTCAATGTTGAGTTTGTTGTTGTTTTTCAATGTTGAGATTGTTGTTGTTTTTCAATGTTGAGGTTGTTGTTGAATTTGTTGGTGCTTTTCAATGTTGAGGTTGTTGTTGTTTTTCAATGTTGAGGTTGTTGTTGAATTTGTTGGTGCTTTTCAATGTTGAGATTGTTGTTGAATTTGCTGGTGTTTTTCAATTGTTGAGGTTGTTGTTGTTTTTCAATGTTGAGTTTGTTGTTGAATTTGTTGGGTGTTTTTCAATGTTGAGTTTGTTGTTGAATTTGTTGGTGTTTTTCAATTTCGAGGTTGTTGTTGAATTTGTTAGTGTTTTTCAATGTTGAGGTTGTTGTTGAATTTGTTGGTGTTTTTCAATGTTGAGGTTGTTGTTGTATTTGTTGGTGTTTTTCAATTTCGAGGTTGTTGTTGAATTTTTTAGTGTTTTTCAATGTTGAAGTTGTTGAAGTTGTTGTTGTTTTTCAATGTTGAGGTTGTTGTTGAATTTGTTGGTGTTTTTCAATGTTGAGGTTGTTGTTGAATTTGTTGGTGTTTTTCAATGTTGATGTTGTTGTTGTTTTTCAATGTTGAGGTTGTTGTTGAATTTGTTGGTGTTTTTCAATGTTGAGTTTGTTGTTGTTTTTCAATGTTGAGGTTGTTGTTGAATTTGTTGGTGTTTTTCAATGTTGATGTTGTTGTTGTTTTTCAATGTTGAGGTTGTTGTTGAATTTGTTGGTGGTTTTCAATGTTGAGTTTGTTGTTGTTTTTCAATGTTGAGGTTGTTGTTGAATTTGTTGGTGTTTTTCAATGTTGAGGTTGTTGTTGTTTTTCAATGTTGAGGTTGTTGTTGAATTTGTTGGTGTTTTTCAATGTTGAGGTTGTTGTTGTTTTTCAATGTTGAGGTTGTTGTTGAATTTGTTGGTGCTTTTCAATGTTGAGATTGTTGTTGAATTTGTTGGTGTTTTTCAATGTTGAGGTTGTTGTTGTTTTTCAATGTTGAGTTTGTTGTTGAATTTGTTGGTGTTTTTCAATGTTGAGGTTGTTGTTGTTTTTCAATGTTGAGGTTGTTGTTGAATTTGTTGGTGCTTTTCAATGTTGAGATTGTTGTTGAATTTGTTGGTGTTTTTCAATGTTGAGGTTGTTGTTGTTTTTCAATGTTGAGTTTGTTGTTGAATTTGTTGGTGTTTTTCAATGTTGAGTTTGTTGTTGAATTTGTTGGTGTTTTTCAATTTCGAGGTTGTTGTTGAATTTGTTAGTGTTTTTCAATGTTGAGGTTGTTGTTGAATTTGTTGGTGTTTTTCAATGTTGAGGTTGTTGTTGAATTTGTTGGTGTTTTTCAATGTTGAGGTTGTTGTTGTTTTTCAATGTTGAGGTTGTTGTTGTATTTGTTGGTGTTTTTCAATTTCGAGGTTGTTGTTGAATTTGTTGGTGTTTTTCAATGTTGAAGTTGTTGTTGAATTTGTTGGTGTTTTTCAATGTTGAGGTTGTTGTTGTTTTTCAATGTTGAGGTTGTTGTTGAATTTGTTGGTGTTTTTCAATGTTTATGTTGTTGTTGTTTTTCAATGTTGAGGTTCTTGTTGAATTTGTGGGTGTTTTTCAATGTTGAGGTTGTTGTTGAATTTGTTGGTGTTTTTCAATGTTGAGGTTGTTGTTGTTTTTCAATGTTGAGGTTGTTGTTGAATTTGTTGGTGTTTTTCAATGTTGAGTTTGTTGTTGTTTTTCAATGTTGAGATTGTTGTTGTTTTTCAATGTTGAGGTTGTTGTTGAATTTGTTGGTGCTTTTCAATGTTGAGGTTGTTGTTGTTTTTCAATGTTGAGGTTGTTGTTGAATTTGTTGGTGCTTTTCAATGTTGAGATTGTTGTTGAATTTGCTGGTGTTTTTCAATTGTTGAGGTTGTTGTTGTTTTTCAATGTTGAGTTTGTTGTTGAATTTGTTGGGTGTTTTTCAATGTTGAGTTTGTTGTTGAATTTGTTGGTGTTTTTCAATTTCGAGGTTGTTGTTGAATTTGTTAGTGTTTTTCAATGTTGAGGTTGTTGTTGAATTTGTTGGTGTTTTTCAATGTTGAGGTTGTTGTTGTATTTGTTGGTGTTTTTCAATTTCGAGGTTGTTGTTGAATTTTTTAGTGTTTTTCAATGTTGAAGTTGTTGAAGTTGTTGTTGTTTTTCAATGTTGAGGTTGTTGTTGAATTTGTTGGTGTTTTTCAATGTTGAGGTTGTTGTTGAATTTGTTGGTGTTTTTCAATGTTGATGTTGTTGTTGTTTTTCAATGTTGAGGTTGTTGTTGAATTTGTTGGTGTTTTTCAATGTTGAGTTTGTTGTTGTTTTTCAATGTTGAGGTTGTTGTTGAATTTGTTGGTGTTTTTCAATGTTGATGTTGTTGTTGTTGTTCAATGTTGAGGTTGTTGTTGAATTTGTTGGTGTTTTTCAATGTTGAGTTTGTTGTTGTTTTTCAATGTTGAGGTTGTTGTTGAATTTGTTGGTGTTTTTCAATGTTGAGGTTGTTGTTGTTTTTCAATGTTGAGGTTGTTGTTGAATTTGTTGGTGTTTTTCAATGTTGAGGTTGTTGTTGTTTTTCAATGTTGAGGTTGTTGTTGAATTTGTTGGTGCTTTTCAATGTTGAGATTGTTGTTGAATTTGTTGGTGTTTTTCAATGTTGAGGTTGTTGTTGTTTTTCAATGTTGAGTTTGTTGTTGAATTTGTTAGTGTTTTTCAATGTTGACTTTGTTGTTGAATTTGTTGGTGTTTTTCAATTTCGAGGTTGTTGTTGAATTTGTTAGCGTTTTTCAATGTTGAGGTTGTTGTTGAATTTGTTGGTGTTTTTCAATGTTGAGGTTGTTGTTGAATTTGTTGGTGTTTTTCAATGTTGAGGTTGTTGTTGTTTTTCAATGTTGAGGTTGTTGTTGTATTTGTTGGTGTTTTTCAATTTCGAGGTTGTTGTTGAATTTGTTGGTGTTTTTCAATGTTGAAGTTGTTGTTGAATTTGTTGGTGTTTTTCAATGTTGAGGTTGTTGTTGTTTTTCAATGTTGAGGTTGTTGTTGAATTTGTTGGTGTTTTTCAATGTTTATGTTGTTGTTGTTTTTCAATGTTGAGGTTGTTGTTGAATTTGTGGGTGTTTTTCAATGTTGAGGTTGTTGTTGAATTTGTTGGTGTTTTTCAATGTTGAGGTTGTTGTTGTTTTTCAATGTTGAGGTTGTTGTTGAATTTGTTGGTGTTTTTCAATGTTGAGTTTGTTGTTGTTTTTCAATGTTGAGGTTGTTGTTGTTTTTCAATGTTGAGGTTGTTGTTGAATTTGCTGGTGCTTTTCAATGTTGAGGTTGTTGTTGTTTTTCAATGTTGAGGTTGTTGTTGAATTTGTTGGTGCTTTTCAATGTTGAGATTGTTGTTGAATTTGCTGGTGTTTTTCAATGTTGATGTTGTTGTTGTTTTTCAATGTTGAGTTTGTTGTTGAATTTGTTGGGTGTTTTTCAATGTTGAGTTTGTTGTTGAATTTGTTGGTGTTTTTCAATTTCGAGGTTGTTGTTGAATTTGTTAGTGTTTTTCAATGTTGAGGTTGTTGTTGAATTTGTTGGTGTTTTTCAATGTTGAGGTTGTTGTTGAATTTGTTGGTGTTTTTCAATGTTGAGGTTGTTGGTGTTTTTCAATGTTGAGGTTGTTGTTGTATTTGTTGGTGTTTTTCAATTTCGAGGTTGTTGTTGAATTTTTTAGTGTTTTTCAATGTTGAAGTTGTTGAATTTGTTGGTGTTTTTCAATGTTGAGATTGTTGTTGTTTTTCAATGTTGAGGTTGTTGTTGAATTTGTTGGTGTTTTTCAATGTTGAGGTTGTTGTTGTTTTTCAATGCTGAGGTTGTTGTTGAATTTGTTGGTGTTTTTCAATGTTGAGGTTGTTGTTGAATTTGTTGGTGTTTTTCAATGTTGAGGTTGTTGTTGTTTTTCAATGTTGAGGTTGTTGTTGAATTTGTTGGTGTTTTTCAATGTTTAGGTTGTTGTTGTTTTTCAATGTTGAGGTTGTTATTGAATTTGTTGGTGTTTTTCAATGTTGAGGTTGTTGTTGAATTTGTTGGTGTTTTTCAATGTTGAGGTTGTTGTTGTTTTTCAATGTTGAGGTTGTTGTTGAATTTGTTGGTGTTTTTCAATGTTGAGTTTGTTGTTGTTTTTCAATGTTGAGGTTGTTGTTGTTTTTCAATGTTGAGGTTGTTGTTGAATTTGTTGGTGTTTTTCAATGTTGAGGTTGTTGTTGTTTTTCATTGTTGAGGTTGTTGTTGAATTTGTTGGTGCTTTTCAATGTTGAGGTTGTTGTTGAATTTGTTGGCATTTTTCAATGTTGAGGTTGTTGTTGTTTTTCAATGTTGAGGTTGTAGTTGAATTTGTTGGTGTTTTTCAATGTTGAGTTTGTTGTTGAATTTGTTGGTGTTTTTCAATTTCGAGGTTGTTGTTGAATTTGTTGGTGTTTTTCAATGTTGAGGTTGTTGTTGAATTTGTTGGTGTTTTTCAATGTTGAGGTTGTTGTTGAATTTGTTGGTGTTTTTCAATGTTGAGGTTGTTGTTGTTTTTCAATGTTGAGGTCGTTGTTGAATTTGTTGGTGTTTTTCAATGTTTAGTTTGTTGTTGTTTTTCAATGTCGAGGTTGTTGTTGAATTTGTTGGTGTTTTTCAAGGTTGAGGTTGTTGTTGTTTTTCAATGTTGAGGTTGTTGTTGAATTTGTTGGTGTTTTTCAATGTTGAGGTTGTTGTTGTTTTTCAATGTTGAGGTTGTTGTTGTTTTTCAATGTTCAGGTTGTTGTTGAATTTGTTGGTGTTTTTCAAAGTTGAGGTTGTTGTTGAATTTGTTGGTGTTTTTCAATGTTGAGGTTGTTGTTGTTTTTCAATGTTGAGGTTGTTGTTGAATTTGTTGGTGTTTTTCAATGTTGAGGTTGTTGTTGTTTTTCAATGCTGAGGTTGTTGTTGAATTTGTTGGTGTTTTTCAATGTTGAGGTTGTTGTTGAATTTGTTGGTGTTTTTCAATGTTGAGGTTGTTGTTGTTTTTCAATGTTGAGGTTGTTGTTGAATTTGTTGGTGTTTTTCAATGTTTCGGTTGTTGTTGTTTTTCAATGTTGAGGTTGTTGTTGAATTTGTTGGTGTTTTTCAATGTTGAGGTTGTTGTTGAATTTGTTGGTGTTTTTCAATGTTGAGGTTGTTGTTGAATTTGTTGGTGTTTTTCAATGTTGAGGTTGTTCTTATTTTTCAATGTTGAGGTTCTTGTTGAGTTTGTTGGTGTTTTTCAATGTTGAGGTTGCTGTTGAATTTGTTGGTTTTTTCAATGTTGAGGTTGTTGTTGAATTTGTTGGTGTTTTTCAATGTTGAGGTTGTTGTTGTTTTTAAATGTTGAGGTTGTTGTTGAATTTGTTGGTGTTTTTTCAATTTTGAGGTTGTTGGTGTTTTTCAATGTTCAGGTTGATTTTGAATTTGAGGGTGTTTTTCAATGTCGAGGTTGTTGTTTAATTTGTTGGTGTTTTTCAATGTTGAGGTTGTTGTTGTTTTTCAATGTTGAGGTTGTTGTTGAATTTGTTGGTGTTTTTCAATGTTGAGATTGTTGTTGTTTTTCAATGTTGAGGTTGTTGTTCAATTTGTTGGTGTTTTTAAATGTTGAGGTTGTTGTTGAATTTGCTGGTGTTTTGCAATGTTGAGGTTGTTGTTGTTTTTCAATGTTGAGGTTGTTGTTGAATTTGTTGGTGTTTTTCAATGTTTATGTTGTTGTTGTTTTTCAATGTTGAGGTTGTTGTTGTATTTGTTGGTGTTTTTCAATTTCGAGGTTGTTGTTGAATTTGTTGTTTTTTTTCAATGTTGAAGTTGTTGTTGAATTTGTTGGTGTTTTTCAATGTTGAGGTTGTTGTTGTTTTTCAATGTTGAGGTTGTTGTTGAATTTGTTGGTGTTTTTCAATGTTGAGGTTGTTGTTGAATTTGTTGGTGTTTTTCAATGTTGATGTTGTTGTTGTTTTTCAATGTTGAGGTTGTTGTTGAATTTGTTGGTGTTTTTCAATGTTGAGTTTGTTGTTGTTTTTCAATGTTGAGGTTGTTGTTGAATTTGTTGGTGTTTTTCAATGTTGAGGTTGTTGTTGTTTTTCAATGTTGAGGTTGTTGTTGAATTTGTTGGTGTTTTTCAATGTTGAGGTTGTTGTTGTTTTTCAATGTTGAGGTTGTTGTTCAATTTGTTGGTGCTTTTCAATGTTGAGATTTTTGTTGAATTTGTTGGTGTTTTTCAATGTTGAGGTTGTTGTTGTTTTTCAATGTTGAGTTTGTTGTTGAATTTGTTGGTGTTTTTCAATGTTGAGTTTGTTGTTGAATTTGTTGGTGTTTTTCAATTTCGAGGTTGTTGTTGAATTTGTTAGTGTTTTTCAATGTTGAGGTTGTTGTTGAATTTGTTGGTGTTTTTCAATGTTGAGGTTGTTGTTGAATTTGTTGGTGTTTTTCAATGTTGAGGTTGTTGTTGTTTTTCAATGTTGAGGTTGTTGTTGTATTTGTTGGTGTTTTTCAATTTCGAGGTTGTTGTTGAATTTGTTGGTGTTTTTCAATGTTGAAGTTGTTGTTGAATTTGTTGGTGTTTTTCAATGTTGAGGTTGTTGTTGTTTTTCAATGTTGAGGTTGTTGTTGAATTTGTTGGTGTTTTTCAATGCTGAGGTTGTTGTTGTTTTTCAATGCTGAGGTTGTTGTTGAATTTGTTGGTGTTTTTCAATGTTGAGGTTGTTGTTGAATTTGTTGGTGTTTTTCAATGTTGAGGTTGTTCTTTTTCAATGTTGAGGTTGTTGTTGAATTTGTTGGTGTTTTTCAATGTTTATGTTGTTGTTGTTTTTCAATTTTGAGGTTGTTGTTGAATTTGTTGGTGTTTTTCAATTTCGAGGTTGTTGTTGAATTTGTTAGTGTTTTTCAATGTTGAGGTTGTTGTTGAATTTGTTGGTGTTTTTCAATGTTGAGGTTGTTGTTGAATTTGTTGGTGTTTTTCAATGTTGAGGTTGTTGTTGTTTTTCAATGTTGAGGTTGTTGTTGTATTTGTTGGTGTTTTTCAATTTCGAGGTTGTTGTTGAATTTGTTGGTGTTTTTCATTGTTGAAGTTGTTGTTGAATTTGTTGGTGTTTTTCAATGTTGAGGTTGTTGTTGTTTTTCAATGTTGAGGTTGTTGTTGAATTTGTTGGTGTTTTTCAATGTTTATGTTGTTGTTGTTTTTCAATGTTGAGGTTGTTGTTGAATTTGTGGGTGTTTTTCAATGTTGAGGTTGTTGTTGAATTTGTTGGTGTTTTTCAATGTTGAGGTTGTTGTTGAATTTGTTGGTGTTTTTCAATGTTGAGTTTGTTGTTGTTTTTCAATGTTGAGGTTGTTGTTGAACTTGTTGGTGTTTTTCAATGTTGAGCTTGTTGTTGTTTTTCAATGTTGAGGTTGTTGTTGAATTTGTTGGTGTTTTTCAATGTTGAGGTTGTTGGTGTTTTTCAATGTTGAGTTTGTTGTTGAATTTGTTGGTGTTTTTCAATTTCGAGGTTGTTGTTGAATTTGTTAGTGTTTTTCAATGTTGAGGTTGTTGTTGAATTTGTTGGTGTTTTTCAATGTTGAGGTTGTTGTTGAATTTGTTGGTGTTTTTCAATGTTGAGGTTGTTGTTGTTTTTCAATGTTGAGGTTGTTGTTGTATTTGTTGGTGTTTTTCAATTTCGAGGTTGTTGTTGAATTTGTTGGTGTTTTTCAATGTTGAAGTTGTTGTTGAATTTGTTGGTGTTTTTCAATGTTGAGGTTGTTGTTGTTTTTCAATGTTGAGGTTGTTGTTGAATTTGTTGGTGTTTTTCAATGTTTATGTTGTTGTTGTTTTTCAATGTTGAGGTTCTTGTTGAATTTGTGGGTGTTTTTCAATGTTGAGGTTGTTGTTGAATTTGTTGGTGTTTTTCAATGTTGAGGTTGTTGTTGTTTTTCAATGTTGAGGTTGTTGTTGAATTTGTTGGTGTTTTTCAATGTTGAGTTTGTTGTTGTTTTTCAATGTTGAGATTGTTGTTGTTTTTCAATGTTGAGGTTGTTGTTGAATTTGTTGGTGCTTTTCAATGTTGAGGTTGTTGTTGTTTTTCAATGTTGAGGTTGTTGTTGAATTTGTTGGTGCTTTTCAATGTTGAGATTGTTGTTGAATTTGCTGGTGTTTTTCAATTGTTGAGGTTGTTGTTGTTTTTCAATGTTGAGTTTGTTGTTGAATTTGTTGGGTGTTTTTCAATGTTGAGTTTGTTGTTGAATTTGTTGGTGTTTTTCAATTTCGAGGTTGTTGTTGAATTTGTTAGTGTTTTTCAATGTTGAGGTTGTTGTTGAATTTGTTGGTGTTTTTCAATGTTGAGGTTGTTGTTGTATTTGTTGGTGTTTTTCAATTTCGAGGTTGTTGTTGAATTTTTTAGTGTTTTTCAATGTTGAAGTTGTTGAAGTTGTTGTTGTTTTTCAATGTTGAGGTTGTTGTTGAATTTGTTGGTGTTTTTCAATGTTGAGGTTGTTGTTGAATTTGTTGGTGTTTTTCAATGTTGATGTTGTTGTTGTTTTTCAATGTTGAGGTTGTTGTTGAATTTGTTGGTGTTTTTCAATGTTGAGTTTGTTGTTGTTTTTCAATGTTGAGGTTGTTGTTGAATTTGTTGGTGTTTTTCAATGTTGATGTTGTTGTTGTTGTTCAATGTTGAGGTTGTTGTTGAATTTGTTGGTGTTTTTCAATGTTGAGTTTGTTGTTGTTTTTCAATGTTGAGGTTGTTGTTGAATTTGTTGGTGTTTTTCAATGTTGAGGTTGTTGTTGTTTTTCAATGTTGAGGTTGTTGTTGAATTTGTTGGTGTTTTTCAATGTTGAGGTTGTTGTTGTTTTTCAATGTTGAGGTTGTTGTTGAATTTGTTGGTGCTTTTCAATGTTGAGATTGTTGTTGAATTTGTTGGTGTTTTTCAATGTTGAGGTTGTTGTTGTTTTTCAATGTTGAGTTTGTTGTTGAATTTGTTAGTGTTTTTCAATGTTGACTTTGTTGTTGAATTTGTTGGTGTTTTTCAATTTCGAGGTTGTTGTTGAATTTGTTAGCGTTTTTCAATGTTGAGGTTGTTGTTGAATTTGTTGGTGTTTTTCAATGTTGAGGTTGTTGTTGAATTTGTTGGTGTTTTTCAATGTTGAGGTTGTTGTTGTTTTTCAATGTTGAGCTTGTTGTTGTATTTGTTGGTGTTTTTCAATTTCGAGGTTGTTGTTGAATTTGTTGGTGTTTTTCAATGTTGAAGTTGTTGTTGAATTTGTTGGTGTTTTTCAATGTTGAGGTTGTTGTTGTTTTTCAATGTTGAGGTTGTTGTTGAATTTGTTGGTGTTTTTCAATGTTTATGTTGTTGTTGTTTTTCAATGTTGAGGTTGTTGTTGAATTTGTGGGTGTTTTTCAATGTTGAGGTTGTTGTTGAATTTGTTGGTGTTTTTCAATGTTGAGGTTGTTGTTGTTTTTCAATGTTGAGGTTGTTGTTGAATTTGTTGGTGTTTTTCAATGTTGAGTTTGTTGTTGTTTTTCAATGTTGAGGTTGTTGTTGTTTTTCAATGTTGAGGTTGTTGTTGAATTTGCTGGTGCTTTTCAATGTTGAGGTTGTTGTTGTTTTTCAATGTTGAGGTTGTTGTTGAATTTGTTGGTGCTTTTCAATGTTGAGATTGTTGTTGAATTTGCTGGTGTTTTTCAATGTTGATGTTGTTGTTGTTTTTCAATGTTGAGTTTGTTGTTGAATTTGTTGGGTGTTTTTCAATGTTGAGTTTGTTGTTGAATTTGTTGGTGTTTTTCAATTTCGAGGTTGTTGTTGAATTTGTTAGTGTTTTTCAATGTTGAGGTTGTTGTTGAATTTGTTGGTGTTTTTCAATGTTGAGGTTGTTGTTGAATTTGTTGGTGTTTTTCAATGTTGAGGTTGTTGGTGTTTTTCAATGTTGAGGTTGTTGTTGTATTTGTTGGTGTTTTTCAATTTCGAGGTTGTTGTTGAATTTTTTAGTGTTTTTCAATGTTGAAGTTGTTGAATTTGTTGGTGTTTTTCAATGTTGAGATTGTTGTTGTTTTTCAATGTTGAGGTTGTTGTTGAATTTGTTGGTGTTTTTCAATGTTGAGGTTGTTGTTGTTTTTCAATGCTGAGGTTGTTGTTGAATTTGTTGGTGTTTTTCAATGTTGAGGTTGTTGTTGAATTTGTTGGTGTTTTTCAATGTTGAGGTTGTTGTTGTTTTTCAATGTTGAGGTTGTTGTTGAATTTGTTGGTGTTTTTCAATGTTTAGGTTGTTGTTGTTTTTCAATGTTGAGGTTGTTATTGAATTTGTTGGTGTTTTTCAATGTTGAGGTTGTTGTTGAATTTGTTGGTGTTTTTCAATGTTGAGGTTGTTGTTGTTTTTCAATGTTGAGGTTGTTGTTGAATTTGTTGGTGTTTTTCAATGTTGAGTTTGTTGTTGTTTTTCAATGTTGAGGTTGTTGTTGTTTTTCAATGTTGAGGTTGTTGTTGAATTTGTTGGTGTTTTTCAATGTTGAGGTTGTTGTTGTTTTTCATTGTTGAGGTTGTTGTTGAATTTGTTGGTGCTTTTCAATGTTGAGGTTGTTGTTGAATTTGTTGGCATTTTTCAATGTTGAGGTTGTTGTTGTTTTTCAATGTTGAGGTTGTAGTTGAATTTGTTGGTGTTTTTCAATGTTGAGTTTGTTGTTGAATTTGTTGGTGTTTTTCAATTTCGAGGTTGTTGTTGAATTTGTTGGTGTTTTTCAATGTTGAGGTTGTTGTTGAATTTGTTGGTGTTTTTCAATGTTGAGGTTGTTGTTGAATTTGTTGGTGTTTTTCAATGTTGAGGTTGTTGTTGTTTTTCAATGTTGAGGTCGTTGTTGAATTTGTTGGTGTTTTTCAATGTTTAGTTTGTTGTTGTTTTTCAATGTCGAGGTTGTTGTTGAATTTGTTGGTGTTTTTCAAGGTTGAGGTTGTTGTTGTTTTTCAATGTTGAGGTTGTTGTTGAATTTGTTGGTGTTTTTCAATGTTGAGGTTGTTGTTGTTTTTCAATGTTGAGGTTGTTGTTGTTTTTCAATGTTCAGGTTGTTGTTGAATTTGTTGGTGTTTTTCAAAGTTGAGGTTGTTGTTGAATTTGTTGGTGTTTTTCAATGTTGAGGTTGTTGTTGTTTTTCAATGTTGAGGTTGTTGTTGAATTTGTTGGTGTTTTTCAATGTTGAGGTTGTTGTTGTTTTTCAATGCTGAGGTTGTTGTTGAATTTGTTGGTGTTTTTCAATGTTGAGGTTGTTGTTGAATTTGTTGGTGTTTTTCAATGTTGAGGTTGTTGTTGTTTTTCAATGTTGAGGTTGTTGTTGAATTTGTTGGTGTTTTTCAATGTTTCGGTTGTTGTTGTTTTTCAATGTTGAGGTTGTTGTTGAATTTGTTGGTGTTTTTCAATGTTGAGGTTGTTGTTGAATTTGTTGTTGTTTTTCAATGTTGAGGTTGTTGTTGAATTTGTTGGTGTTTTTCAATGTTGAGGTTGTTCTTATTTTTCAATGTTGAGGTTCTTGTTGAGTTTGTTGGTGTTTTTCAATGTTGAGGTTGCTGTTGAATTTGTTGGTTTTTTCAATGTTGAGGTTGTTGTTGAATTTGTTGGTGTTTTTCAATGTTGAGGTTGTTGTTGTTTTTAAATGTTGAGGTTGTTGTTGAATTTGTTGGTGTTTTTTCAATTTTGAGGTTGTTGGTGTTTTTCAATGTTCAGGTTGATTTTGAATTTGAGGGTGTTTTTCAATGTCGAGGTTGTTGTTTAATTTGTTGGTGTTTTTCAATGTTGAGGTTGTTGTTGTTTTTCAATGTTGAGGTTGTTGTTGAATTTGTTGGTGTTTTTCAATGTTGAGATTGTTGTTGTTTTTCAATGTTGAGGTTGTTGTTCAATTTGTTGGTGTTTTTAAATGTTGAGGTTGTTGTTGAATTTGCTGGTGTTTTGCAATGTTGAGGTTGTTGTTGTTTTTCAATGTTGAGGTTGTTGTTGAATTTGTTGGTGTTTTTCAATGTTTATGTTGTTGTTGTTTTTCAATGTTGAGGTTGTTGTTGTATTTGTTGGTGTTTTTCAATTTCGAGGTTGTTGTTGAATTTGTTGTTTTTTTTCAATGTTGAAGTTGTTGTTGAATTTGTTGGTGTTTTTCAATGTTGAGGTTGTTGTTGTTTTTCAATGTTGAGGTTGTTGTTGAATTTGTTGGTGTTTTTCAATGTTGAGGTTGTTGTTGAATTTGTTGGTGTTTTTCAATGTTGATGTTGTTGTTGTTTTTCAATGTTGAGGTTGTTGTTGAATTTGTTGGTGTTTTTCAATGTTGAGTTTGTTGTTGTTTTTCAATGTTGAGGTTGTTGTTGAATTTGTTGGTGTTTTTCAATGTTGAGGTTGTTGTTGTTTTTCAATGTTGAGGTTGTTGTTGAATTTGTTGGTGTTTTTCAATGTTGAGGTTGTTGTTGTTTTTCAATGTTGAGGTTGTTGTTCAATTTGTTGGTGCTTTTCAATGTTGAGATTTTTGTTGAATTTGTTGGTGTTTTTCAATGTTGAGGTTGTTGTTGTTTTTCAATGTTGAGTTTGTTGTTGAATTTGTTGGTGTTTTTCAATGTTGAGTTTGTTGTTGAATTTGTTGGTGTTTTTCAATTTCGAGGTTGTTGTTGAATTTGTTAGTGTTTTTCAATGTTGAGGTTGTTGTTGAATTTGTTGGTGTTTTTCAATGTTGAGGTTGTTGTTGAATTTGTTGGTGTTTTTCAATGTTGAGGTTGTTGTTGTTTTTCAATGTTGAGGTTGTTGTTGTATTTGTTGGTGTTTTTCAATTTCGAGGTTGTTGTTGAATTTGTTGGTGTTTTTCAATGTTGAAGTTGTTGTTGAATTTGTTGGTGTTTTTCAATGTTGAGGTTGTTGTTGTTTTTCAATGTTGAGGTTGTTGTTGAATTTGTTGGTGTTTTTCAATGCTGAGGTTGTTGTTGTTTTTCAATGCTGAGGTTGTTGTTGAATTTGTTGGTGTTTTTCAATGTTGAGGTTGTTGTTGAATTTGTTGGTGTTTTTCAATGTTGAGGTTGTTCTTTTTCAATGTTGAGGTTGTTGTTGAATTTGTTGGTGTTTTTCAATGTTTATGTTGTTGTTGTTTTTCAATTTTGAGGTTGTTGTTGAATTTGTTGGTGTTTTTCAATTTCGAGGTTGTTGTTGAATTTGTTAGTGTTTTTCAATGTTGAGGTTGTTGTTGAATTTGTTGGTGTTTTTCAATGTTGAGGTTGTTGTTGAATTTGTTGGTGTTTTTCAATGTTGAGGTTGTTGTTGTTTTTCAATGTTGAGGTTGTTGTTGTATTTGTTGGTGTTTTTCAATTTCGAGGTTGTTGTTGAATTTGTTGGTGTTTTTCATTGTTGAAGTTGTTGTTGAATTTGTTGGTGTTTTTCAATGTTGAGGTTGTTGTTGTTTTTCAATGTTGAGGTTGTTGTTGAATTTGTTGGTGTTTTTCAATGTTTATGTTGTTGTTGTTTTTCAATGTTGAGGTTGTTGTTGAATTTGTGGGTGTTTTTCAATGTTGAGGTTGTTGTTGAATTTGTTGGTGTTTTTCAATGTTGAGGTTGTTGTTGAATTTGTTGGTGTTTTTCAATGTTGAGTTTGTTGTTGTTTTTCAATGTTGAGGTTGTTGTTGAACTTGTTGGTGTTTTTCAATGTTGAGCTTGTTGTTGTTTTTCAATGTTGAGGTTGTTGTTGAATTTGTTGGTGTTTTTCAATGTTGAGGTTGTTGTTGTTTTTCAATGTTGAGGTTGTTGTTCAATTTGTTGGTGCTTTTCAATGTTGAGATTTTTGTTGAATTTGTTGGTGTTTTTCAATGTTGAGGTGGTTGTTGTTTTTCAATGTTGAGTTTGTTGTTGAATTTGTTGGTGTTTTTCAATGTTGAGTTTGTTGTTGAATTTGTTGGTGTTTTTCAATTTCGAGGTTGTTGTTGAATTTGTTAGTGTTTTTCAATGTTGAGGTTGTTGTTGAATTTGTTGGTGTTTTTCAATGTTGAGGTTGTTGTTGAATTTGTTGGTGTTTTTCAATGTTGAGGTTGTTGTTGTTTTTCAATGTTGAGGTTGTTGTTGTATTTGTTGGTGTTTTTCAATTTCGAGGTTGTTGTTGAATTTGTTGGTGTTTTTCAATGTTGAAGTTGTTGTTGAATTTGTTGGTGTTTTTCAATGTTGAGGTTGTTGTTGTTTTTCAATGTTGAGGTTGTTGTTGAATTTGTTGGTGTTTTTCAATGCTGAGGTTGTTGTTGTTTTTCAATGCTGAGGTTGTTGTTGAATTTGTTGGTGTTTTTCAATGTTGAGGTTGTTGTTGAATTTGTTGGTGTTTTTCAATGTTGAGGTTGTTCTTTTTCAATGTTGAGGTTGTTGTTGAATTTGTTGGTGTTTTTCAATGTTTATGTTGTTGTTGTTTTTCAATTTTGAGGTTGTTGTTGAATTTGTTGGTGTTTTTCAATTTCGAGGTTGTTGTTGAATTTGTTAGTGTTTTTCAATGTTGAGTTTGTTGTTGAATTTGTTGGTGTTTTTCAATGTTGAGGTTGTTGTTGAATTTGTTGGTGTTTTTCAATGTTGAGGTTGTTGTTGTTTTTCAATGTTGAGGTTGTTGTTGTATTTGTTGGTGTTTTTCAATTTCGAGGTTGTTGTTGAATTTGTTGGTGTTTTTCATTGTTGAAGTTGTTGTTGAATTTGTTGGTGTTTTTCAATGTTGAGGTTGTTGTTGTTTTTCAATGTTGAGGTTGTTGTTGAATTTGTTGGTGTTTTTCAATGTTTATGTTGTTGTTGTTTTTCAATGTTGAGGTTGTTGTTGAATTTGTGGGTGTTTTTCAATGTTGAGGTTGTTGTTGAATTTGTTGGTGTTTTTCAATGTTGAGGTTGTTGTTGTTTTTCAATGTTGAGGTTGTTGTTGAATTTGTTGGTGTTTTTCAATGTTGAGTTTGTTGTTGTTTTTCAATGTTGAGGTTATTGTTGTTTTTCAATGTTGAGGTTGTTGTTGAATTTGATGGTGCTTTTCAATGTTGAGGTTGTTGTTGTTTTTCAATGTTGAGGTTGTTGTTGAATTTGTTGGTGCTTTTCAATGTTGAGATTGTTGTTGAATTTGTTGGTGTTTTTCAATGTTGAGATTGTTGTTGTTTTTCAATGTTGAGGTTGTTGTTCAATTTGTTGGTGTTTTTCAATGTTGAGGTTGTTGTTGAATTTGCTGGTGTTTTGCAATGTTGAGGTTGTTGTTGTTTTTCAATGTTGAGGTTGTTGTTGAATTTGTTGGTGTTTTTCAATGTTGAGGTTGTTGTTGTTTTTCAATGTTGAGGTTGTTGTATTTGTTGGTGTTTTTCAATTTCGAGGTTGTTGTTGAATTTGTTGTTGTTTTTCAATGTTGAAGTTGTTGTTGAATTTGTTGGTGTTTTTCAATGTTGAGGTTGTTGTTGTTTTTCAATGTTGAGGTTGTTGTTGAATTTGTTGGTGTTTTTCAATGTTGAGGTTGTTGTTGAATTTGTTGGTGTTTTTCAATGTTGATGTTGTTGTTTTTCAATGTTGAGGTTGTTGTTGTATTTGTTGGTGTTTTTCAATGTTGAGTTTGTTGTTGTTTTTCAATGTTGAGGTTGTTGTTGAATTTGTTGGTGTTTTTCAATGTTGAGGTTGTTGTTGTTTTTCAATGTTGAGGTTGTTGTTGAATTTGTTGGTGTTTTTCAATGTTGAGGTTGTTGTTGTTTTTCAATGTTGAGGTTGTTGTTGAATTTGTTGGTGCTTTTCAATGTTGAGATTGTTGTTGAATTTGTTGGTGTTTTTCAATGTTGAGGTTGTTGTTGTTTTTCAATGTTGAGTTTGTTGTTGAATTTGTTGGTGTTTTTCAATGTTGAGTTTGTTGTTGAATTTGTTGGTGTTTTTCAATTTCGAGGTTGTTGTTGAATTTGTTAGTGTTTTTCAATGTTGAGGTTGTTGTTGAATTTGTTGGTGTTTTTCAATGTTGAGGTTGTTGTTGAATTTGTTGGTGTTTTTCAATGTTGAGGTTGTTGTTGTTTTTCAATGTTGAGGTTGTTGTTGTATTTGTTGGTGTTTTTCAATTTCGAGGTTGTTGTTGAATTTGTTGGTGTTTTTCAATGTTGAAGTTGTTGTTGAATTTGTTGGTGTTTTTCAATGTTGAGGTTGTTGTTGTTTTTCAATGTTGAGGTTGTTGTTGAATTTGTTGGTGTTTTTCAATGTTTATGTTGTTGTTGTTTTTCAATGTTGAGGTTGTTGTTGAATTTGTGGGTGTTTTTCAATGTTGAGGTTGTTGTTGAATTTGTTGGTGTTTTTCAATGTTGAGGTTGTTGTTGTTTTTCAATGTTGAGGTTGTTGTTGAATTTGTTGGTGTTTTTCAATGTTCAGTTTGTTGTTGTTTTTCAATGTTGAGGTTGTTGTTGTTTTTCAATGTTGAGGTTGTTGTTGAATTTTTTGGTGCTTTTCAATGTTGAGGTTGTTGTTGTTTTTCAATGTTGAGGTTGTTGTTGAATTTGTTGGTGCTTTTCAATCTTGAGATTGTTGTTGAATTTGCTGGTGTTTTTCAATGTTGAGGTTGTTGTTGTTTTTCAATGTTGAGTTTGTTGTTGAATTTGTTGGGTGTTTTTCAATGTTGAGTTTGTTGTTGAATTTGTTGGTGTTTTTCAATTTCGAGGTTGTTGTTGAATTTGTTAGTGTTTTTCAATGTTGAGGTTGTTGTTGAATTTGTTGGTGTTTTTCAATGTTGAGGTTGTTGTTGAATTTGTTGGTGTTTTTCAATGTTGAGGTTGTTGGTGTTTTTCAATGTTGAGGTTGTTGTTGTATTTGTTGGTGTTTTTCAATTTCGAGGTTGTTGTTGAATTTTTTAGTGTTTTTCAATGTGGAAGTTGTTGAATTTGTTGGTGTTTTTCAATGTTGAGATTGTTGTTGTTTTTCAATGTTGAGGTTGTTGTTGAATTTGTTGGTGTTTTTCAATGTTGAGGTTGTTGTTGTTTTTCAATGCTGAGGTTGTTGTTGAATTTGTTGGTGTTTTTCAATGTTGAGGTTGTTGTTGAATTTGTTGGTGTTTTTCAATGTTGAGGTTGTTGTTGTTTTTCAATGTTGAGGTTGTTGTTGAATTTGTTGGTGTTTTTCAATGTTGAGGTTGTTGTTGAATTTGTTGGTGTTTTTCAATGTTGAGGTTGTTGTTGTTTTTCAATGTTGAGGTTGTTGTTGAATTTGTTGGTGTTTTTCAATGTTGAGTTTGTTGTTGTTTTTCAATGTTGAGGTTGTTGTTGTTTTTCAATGTTGAGGTTGTTGTTGAATTTGTTGGTGTTTTTCAATGTTGAGGTTGTTGTTGTTTTTCATTGTTGAGGTTGTTGTTGAATTTGTTGGTGCTTTTCAATGTTGAGGTTGTTGTTGAATTTGTTGGCATTTTTCAATGTTGAGGTTGTTGTTGTTTTTCAATGTTGAGGTTGTTGTTGAATTTGTTGGTGTTTTTCAATGTTGAGTTTGTTGTTGAATTTGTTGGTGTTTTTCAATTTCGAGGTTGTTGTTGAATTTGTTGGTGTTTTTCAATGTTGAGGTTGTTGTTGAATTTGTTGGTGTTTTTCAATGTTGAGGTTGTTGTTGAATTTGTTGGTGTTTTTCAATGTTGAGGTTGTTGTTGTTTTTCAATGTTGAGGTCGTTGTTGAATTTGTTGGTGTTTTTCAATGTTTAGTTTGTTGTTGTTTTTCATTGTCGAGGTTGTTGTTGAATTTGTTGGTGTTTTTCAAGGTTGAGGTTGTTGTTGTTTTTCAATGTTGAGGTTGTTGTTGAATTTGTTGGTGTTTTTCAATGTTGAGGTTGTTGTTGTTTTTCAATGTTGAGGTTGTTGTTGTTTTTCAATGTTCAGGTTGTTGTTGAATTTGTTGGTGTTTTTCAATGTTGAGGTTGTTGTTGTTTTTCAATGTTGAGGTTGTTGTTGAATTTGTTGGTGTTTTTCAATGTTGAGGTTGTTGTTGTTTTTCAATGCTGAGGTTGTTGTTGAATTTGTTGGTGTTTTTCAATGTTGAGGTTGTTGTTGAATTTGTTGGTGTTTTTCAATGTTGAGGTTGTTGTTGTTTTTCAATGTTGAGGTTGTTGTTGAATTTGTTGGTGTTTTTCAATGTTTCGGTTGTTGTTGTTTTTCAATGTTGTGGTTGTTGTTGAATTTGTTGGTGTTTTTCAATGTTGAGGTTGTTGTTGAATTTGTTGGTGTTTTTCAATGTTGAGGTTGTTGTTGAATTTGTTGGTGTTTTTCAATGTTGAGGTTGTTGTTATTTTTCAATGTTGAGGTTGTTGTTGAGTTTGTTGGTGTTTTTCAATGTTGAGGTTGCTGTTGAATTTGTTGGTTTTTTCAATGTTGAGGTTGTTGTTGAATTTGTTGGTGTTTTTCAATGTTGAGGTTGTTGTTGTTTTTAAATGTTGAGGTTGTTGTTGAATTTGTTGGTGTTTTTCAATGTTGAGTTTGTTGTTGAATTTGTTGGTGTTTTTCAATTTCGAGGTTGTTGTTGAATTTGTTGGTGTTTTTCAATGTTGAGGTTGTTGATGAATTTGTTGGTGTTTTTCAATGTTGAGGTTGTTGTTGAATTTGTTGGTGTTTTTCAATGTTGAGGTTGTTGTTGTTTTTCAATGTTGAGGTCGTTGTTGAATTTGTTGGTGTTTTTCAATGTTTAGTTTGTTGTTGTTTTTCAATGTCGAGGTTGTTGTTGAATTTGTTGGTGTTTTTCAAGGTTGAGGTTGTTGTTGTTTTTCAATGTTGAGGTTGTTGTTGAATTTGTTGGTGTTTTTCAATGTTGAGGTTGTTGTTGTTTTTCAATGTTGAGGTTGTTGTTGTTTTTCAATGTTCAGGTTGTTGTTGAATTTGTTGGTGTTTTTCAATGTTGAAGTTGTTGTTGAATTTGTTGGTGTTTTTCAATGTTGAGGTTGTTGTTGTTTTTCAATGTTGAGGTTGTTGTTGAATTTGTTGGTGTTTTTCAATGTTTATGTTGTTGTTGTTTTTCAATGTTGAGGTTGTTGTTGAATTTGTGGGTGTTTTTCAATGTTGAGGTTGTTGTTGAATTTGTTGGTGTTTTTCAATGTTGAGGTTGTTGTTGTTTTTCAATGTTGAGGTTGTTGTTGAATTTGTTGGTGTTTTTCAATGTTCAGTTTGTTGTTGTTTTTCAATGTTGAGGTTGTTGTTGTTTTTCAATGTTGAGGTTGTTGTTGAATTTTTTGGTGCTTTTCAATGTTGAGGTTGTTGTTGTTTTTCAATGTTGAGGTTGTTGTTGAATTTGTTGGTGCTTTTCAATCTTGAGATTGTTGAATTTGCTGGTGTTTTTCAATGTTGAGGTTGTTGTTGTTTTTCAAGGTTGAGTTTGTTGTTGAATTTGTTGGGTGTTTTTCAATGTTGAGTTTGTTGTTGAATTTGTTGGTGTTTTTCAATTTCGAGGTTGTTGTTGAATTTGTTAGTGTTTTTCAATGTTGAGGTTGTTGTTGAATTTGTTGGTGTTTTTCAATGTTGAGGTTGTTGTTGAATTTGTTGGTGTTTTTCAATGTTGAGGTTGTTGGTGTTTTTCAATGTTGAGGTTGTTGTTGTATTTGTTGGTGTTTTTCAATTTCGAGGTTGTTGTTGAATTTTTTAGTGTTTTTCAATGTTGAAGTTGTTGAATTTGTTGGTGTTTTTCAATGTTGAGATTGTTGTTGTTTTTCAATGTTGAGGTTGTTGTTGAATTTGTTGGTGTTTTTCAATGTTGAGGTTGTTGTTGTTTTTCAATGCTGAGGTTGTTGTTGAATTTGTTGGTGTTTTTCAATGTTGAGGTTGTTGTTGAATTTGTTGGTGTTTTTCAATGTTGAGGTTGTTGTTGTTTTTCAATGTTGAGGTTGTTGTTGAATTTGTTGGTGTTTTTCAATGTTGAGGTTGTTGTTGAATTTGTTGGTGTTTTTCAATGTTGAGGTTGTTGTTGTTTTTCAATGTTGAGGTTGTTGTTGAATTTGTTGGTGTTTTTCAATGTTGAGTTTGTTGTTGTTTTTCAATGTTGAGGTTGTTGTTGTTTTTCAATGTTGAGGTTGTTGTTGAATTTGTTGGTGTTTTTCAATGTTGAGGTTGTTGTTGTTTTTCATTGTTGAGGTTGTTGTTGAATTTGTTGGTGCTTTTCAATGTTGAGGTTGTTGTTGAATTTGTTGGCATTTTTCAATGTTGAGGTTGTTGTTGTTTTTCAATGTTGAGGTTGTTGTTGAATTTGTTGGTGTTTTTCAATGTTGAGTTTGTTGTTGAATTTGTTGGTGTTTTTCAATTTCGAGGTTGTTGTTGAATTTGTTGGTGTTTTTCAATGTTGAGGTTGTTGTTGAATTTGTTGGTGTTTTTCAATGTTGAGGTTGTTGTTGAATTTGTTGGTGTTTTTCAATGTTGAGGTTGTTGTTGTTTTTCAATGTTGAGGTCGTTGTTGAATTTGTTGGTGTTTTTCAATGTTTAGTTTGTTGTTGTTTTTCATTGTCGAGGTTGTTGTTGAATTTGTTGGTGTTTTTCAAGGTTGAGGTTGTTGTTGTTTTTCAATGTTGAGGTTGTTGTTGAATTTGTTGGTGTTTTTCAATGTTGAGGTTGTTGTTGTTTTTCAATGTTGAGGTTGTTGTTGTTTTTCAATGTTCAGGTTGTTGTTGAATTTGTTGGTGTTTTTCAATGTTGAGGTTGTTGTTGTTTTTCAATGTTGAGGTTGTTGTTGAATTTGTTGGTGTTTTTCAATGTTGAGGTTGTTGTTGTTTTTCAATGCTGAGGTTGTTGTTGAATTTGTTGGTGTTTTTCAATGTTGAGGTTGTTGTTGAATTTGTTGGTGTTTTTCAATGTTGAGGTTGTTGTTGTTTTTCAATGTTGAGGTTGTTGTTGAATTTGTTGGTGTTTTTCAATGTTTCGGTTGTTGTTGTTTTTCAATGTTGTGGTTGTTGTTGAATTTGTTGGTGTTTTTCAATGTTGAGGTTGTTGTTCAATTTGTTGGTGTTTTTCAATGTTGAGGTTGTTGTTGAATTTGTTGGTGTTTTTCAATGTTGAGGTTGTTGTTATTTTTCAATGTTGAGGTTGTTGTTGAGTTTGTTGGTGTTTTTCAATGTTGAGGTTGCTGTTGAATTTGTTGGTTTTTTCAATGTTGAGGTTGTTGTTGAATTTGTTGGTGTTTTTCAATGTTGAGGTTGTTGTTGTTTTTAAATGTTGAGGTTGTTGTTGAATTTGTTGGTGTTTTTCAATGTTGAGTTTGTTGTTGAATTTGTTGGTGTTTTTCAATTTCGAGGTTGTTGTTGAATTTGTTGGTGTTTTTCAATGTTGAGGTTGTTGTTGAATTTGTTGGTGTTTTTCAATGTTGAGGTTGTTGTTGAATTTGTTGGTGTTTTTCAATGTTGAGGTTGTTGTTGTTTTTCAATGTTGAGGTCGTTGTTGAATTTGTTGGTGTTTTTCAATGTTTAGTTTGTTGTTGTTTTTCAATGTCGAGGTTGTTGTTGAATTTGTTGGTGTTTTTCAAGGTTGAGGTTGTTGTTGTTTTTCAATGTTGAGGTTGTTGTTGAATTTGTTGGTGTTTTTCAATGTTGAGGTTGTTGTTGTTTTTCAATGTTGAGGTTGTTGTTGTTTTTCAATGTTCAGGTTGTTGTTGAATTTGTTGGTGTTTTTCAAAGTTGAGGTTGTTGTTGAATTTGTTGGTGTTTTTCAATGTTGAGGTTGTTGTTGTTTTTCAATGTTGAGGTTGTTGTTGAATTTGTTGGTGTTTTTCAATGTTGAGGTTGTTGTTGTTTTTCAATGCTGAGGTTGTTGTTGAATTTGTTGGTGTTTTTCAATGTTGAGGTTGTTGTTGAATTTGTTGGTGTTTTTCAATGTTGAGGTTGTTGTTGTTTTTCAATGTTGAGGTTGTTGTTGAATTTGTTGGTGTTTTTCAATGTTTCGGTTGTTGTTGTTTTTCAATGTTGAGGTTGTTGTTGAATTTGTTGGTGTTTTTCAATGTTGAGGTTGTTGTTGAATTTGTTGGTGTTTTTCAATGTTGAGGTTGTTGTTGAATTTGTTGGTGTTTTTCAATGTTGAGGTTGTTCTTATTTTTCAATGTTGAGGTTCTTGTTGAGTTTGTTGGTGTTTTTCAATGTTGAGGCTGCTGTTGAATTTGTTGGTTTTTTCAATGTTGAGGTTGTTGTTGAATTTGTTGGTGTTTTTCAATGTTGAGGTTGTTGTTGTTTTTAAATGTTGAGGTTGTTGTTGAATTTGTTGGTGTTTTTTCAATTTTGAGGTTGTTGGTGTTTTTCAATGTTCAGGTTGATTTTGAATTTGAGGGTGTTTTTCAATGTCGAGGTTGTTGTTTAATTTGTTGGTGTTTTTCAATGTTGAGGTTGTTGTTGTTTTTCAATGTTGAGGTTGTTGTTGAATTTGTTGGTGTTTTTCAATGTTGAGATTGTTGTTGTTTTTCAATGTTGAGGTTGTTGTTCAATTTGTTGGTGTTTTTAAATGTTGAGGTTGTTGTTGAATTTGCTGGTGTTTTGCAATGTTGAGGTTGTTGTTGTTTTTCAATGTTGAGGTTGTTGTTGAATTTGTTGGTGTTTTTCAATGTTGAGGTTGTTGTTGTTTTTCAATGTTGAGGTTGTTGTTGTATTTGTTGGTGTTTTTCAATTTCGAGGTTGTTGTTGAATTTGTTGTTTTTTTTCAATGTTGAAGTTGTTGTTGAATTTGTTGGTGTTTTTCAATGTTGAGGTTGTTGTTGTTTTTCAATGTTGAGGTTGTTGTTGAATTTGTTGGTGTTTTTCAATGTTGAGGTTGTTGTTGAATTTGTTGGTGTTTTTCAATGTTGATGTTGTTGTTGTTTTTCAATGTTGAGGTTGTTGTTGAATTTGTTGGTGTTTTTCAATGTTGAGTTTGTTGTTGTTTTTCAATGTTGAGGTTGTTGTTGAATTTGTTGGTGTTTTTCAATGTTGAGGTTGTTGTTGTTTTTCAATGTTGAGGTTGTTGTTGAATTTGTTGGTGTTTTTCAATGTTGAGGTTGTTGTTGTTTTTCAATGTTGAGGTTGTTGTTCAATTTGTTGGTGCTTTTCAATGTTGAGATTTTTGTTGAATTTGTTGGTGTTTTTCAATGTTGAGGTTGTTGTTGTTTTTCAATGTTGAGTTTGTTGTTGAATTTGTTGGTGTTTTTCAATGTTGAGTTTGTTGTTGAATTTGTTGGTGTTTTTCAATTTCGAGGTTGTTGTTGAATTTGTTAGTGTTTTTCAATGTTGAGGTTGTTGTTGAATTTGTTGGTGTTTTTCAATGTTGAGGTTGTTGTTGAATTTGTTGGTGTTTTTCAATGTTGAGGTTGTTGTTGTTTTTCAATGTTGAGGTTGTTGTTGTATTTGTTGGTGTTTTTCAATTTCGAGGTTGTTGTTGAATTTGTTGGTGTTTTTCAATGTTGAAGTTGTTGTTGAATTTGTTGGTGTTTTTCAATGTTGAGGTTGTTGTTGTTTTTCAATGTTGAGGTTGTTGTTGAATTTGTTGGTGTTTTTCAATGCTGAGGTTGTTGTTGTTTTTCAATGCTGAGGTTGTTGTTGAATTTGTTGGTGTTTTTCAATGTTGAGGTTGTTGTTGAATTTGTTGGTGTTTTTCAATGTTGAGGTTGTTCTTTTTCAATGTTGAGGTTGTTGTTGAATTTGTTGGTGTTTTTCAATGTTTATGTTGTTGTTGTTTTTCAATTTTGAGGTTGTTGTTGAATTTGTTGGTGTTTTTCAATTTCGAGGTTGTTGTTGAATTTGTTAGTGTTTTTCAATGTTGAGGTTGTTGTTGAATTTGTTGGTGTTTTTCAATGTTGAGGTTGTTGTTGAATTTGTTGGTGTTTTTCAATGTTGAGGTTGTTGTTGTTTTTCAATGTTGAGGTTGTTGTTGTATTTGTTGGTGTTTTTCAATTTCGAGGTTGTTGTTGAATTTGTTGGTGTTTTTCATTGTTGAAGTTGTTGTTGAATTTGTTGGTGTTTTTCAATGTTGAGGTTGTTGTTGTTTTTCAATGTTGAGGTTGTTGTTGAATTTGTTGGTGTTTTTCAATGTTTATGTTGTTGTTGTTTTTCAATGTTGAGGTTGTTGTTGAATTTGTGGGTGTTTTTCAATGTTGAGGTTGTTGTTGAATTTGTTGGTGTTTTTCAATGTTGAGGTTGTTGTTGAATTTGTTGGTGTTTTTCAATGTTGAGTTTGTTGTTGTTTTTCAATGTTGAGGTTGTTGTTGAACTTGTTGGTGTTTTTCAATGTTGAGGTTGTTGTTGTTTTTCAATGTTGGGGTTGTTGTTGAATTTGTTGGTGTTTTTCAATGTTGAGGTTGTTGTTGTTTTTCAATGTTGAGGTTGTTGTTCAATTTGTTGGTGCTTTTCAATGTTGAGATTTTTGTTGAATTTGTTGGTGTTTTTCAATGTTGAGGTTGTTGTTGTTTTTCAATGTTGAGTTTGTTGTTGAATTTGTTGGTGTTTTTCAATGTTGAGTTTGTTGTTGAATTTGTTGGTGTTTTTCAATTTCGAGGTTGTTGTTGAATTTGTTAGTGTTTTTCAATGTTGAGGTTGTTGTTGAATTTGTTGGTGTTTTTCAATGTTGAGGTTGTTGTTGAATTTGTTGGTGTTTTTCAATGTTGAGGTTGTTGTTGTTTTTCAATGTTGAGGTTGTTGTTGTATTTGTTGGTGTTTTTCAATTTCGAGGTTGTTGTTGAATTTGTTGGTGTTTTTCAATGTTGAAGTTGTTGTTGAATTTGTTGGTGTTTTTCAATGTTGAGGTTGTTGTTGTTTTTCAATGTTGAGGTTGTTGTTGAATTTGTTGGTGTTTTTCAATGCTGAGGTTGTTGTTGTTTTTCAATGCTGAGGTTGTTGTTGAATTTGTTGGTGTTTTTCAATGTTGAGGTTGTTGTTGAATTTGTTGGTGTTTTTCAATGTTGAGGTTGTTCTTTTTCAATGTTGAGGTTGTTGTTGAATTTGTTGGTGTTTTTCAATGTTTATGTTGTTGTTGTTTTTCAATTTTGAGGTTGTTGTTGAATTTGTTGGTGTTTTTCAATTTCGAGGTTGTTGTTGAATTTGTTAGTGTTTTTCAATGTTGAGTTTGTTGTTGAATTTGTTGGTGTTTTTCAATGTTGAGGTTGTTGTTGAATTTGTTGGTGTTTTTCAATGTTGAGGTTGTTGTTGTTTTTCAATGTTGAGGTTGTTGTTGTATTTGTTGGTGTTTTTCAATTTCGAGGTTGTTGTTGAATTTGTTGGTGTTTTTCAATGTTGAAGTTGTTGTTGAATTTGTTGGTGTTTTTCAATGTTAAGGTTGTTGTTGTTTTTCAATGTTGAGGTTGTTGTTGAATTTGTTGGTGTTTTTCAAGGTTTATGTTGTTGTTGTTTTTCAATGTTGAGGTTGTTGTTGAATTTGTGGGTGTTTTTCAATGTTGAGGTTGTTGTTGAATTTGTTGGTGTTTTTCAATGTTGAGGTTGTTGTTGTTTTTCAATGTTGAGGTTGTTGTTGAATTTGTTGGTGTTTTTCAATGTTGAGTTTGTTGTTGTTTTTCAATGTTGAGGTTGTTGTTGTTTTTCAATGTTGAGGTTGTTGTTGAATTTGATGGTGCTTTTCAATGTTGAGGTTGTTGTTGTTTTTCAATGTTGAGGTTGTTGTTGAATTTGTTGGTGCTTTTCAATGTTGAGATTGTTGTTGAATTTGTTGGTGTTTTTCAATGTTGAGATTGTTGTTGTTTTTCAATGTTGAGGTTGTTGTTCAATTTGTTGGTGTTTTTCAATGTTGAGGTTGTTGTTGAATTTGCTGGTGTTTTGCAATGTTGAGGTTGTTGTTGTTTTTCAATGTTGAGGTTGTTGTTGAATTTGTTGGTGTTTTTCAATGTTGAGGTTGTTGTTGTTTTTCAATGTTGAGGTTGTTGTATTTGTTGGTGTTTTTCAATTTCGAGGTTGTTGTTGAATTTGTTGTTGTTTTTCAATGTTGAAGTTGTTGTTGAATTTGTTGGTGTTTTTCAATGTTGAGGTTGTTGTTGTTTTTCAATGTTGAGGTTGTTGTTGAATTTGTTGGTGTTTTTCAATGTTGAGGTTGTTGTTGAATTTGTTGGTGTTTTTCAATGTTGATGTTGTTGTTTTTCAATGTTGAGGTTGTTGTTGTATTTGTTGGTGTTTTTCAATGTTGAGTTTGTTGTTGTTTTTCAATGTTGAGGTTGTTGTTGAATTTGTTGGTGTTTTTCAATGTTGAGGTTGTTGTTGTTTTTCAATGTTGAGGTTGTTGTTGAATTTGTTGGTGTTTTTCAATGTTGAGGTTGTTGTTGTTTTTCAATGTTGAGGTTGTTGTTGAATTTGTTGGTGCTTTTCAATGTTGAGATTGTTGTTGAATTTGTTGGTGTTTTTCAATGTTGAGGTTGTTGTTGTTTTTCAATGTTGAGTTTGTTGTTGAATTTGTTGGTGTTTTTCAATGTTGAGTTTGTTGTTGAATTTGTTGGTGTTTTTCAATTTCGAGGTTGTTGTTGAATTTGTTAGTGTTTTTCAATGTTGAGGTTGTTGTTGAATTTGTTGGTGTTTTTCAATGTTGAGGTTGTTGTTGAATTTGTTGGTGTTTTTCAATGTTGAGGTTGTTGTTGTTTTTCAATGTTGAGGTTGTTGTTGAATTTGTTGGTGTTTTTCAATGTTGAGGTTGTTGTTGAATTTGTTGGTGTTTTTCAATGTTGAGGTTGTTGTTGAATTTGTTGGTGTTTTTCAATGTTGAGGTTGTTGTTGTTTTTCAATGTTGAGGTTGTTGTTGTATTTGTTGGTGTTTTTCAATTTCGAGGTTGTTGTTGAATTTGTTGTTGTTTTTCAATGTTGAAGTTGTTGTTGAATTTGTTGGTGTTTTTCAATGTTGAGGTTGTTGTTGTTTTTCAATGTTGAGGTTGTTGTTGAATTTGTTGGTGTTTTTCAATGTTGAGGTTGTTGTTGAATTTGTTGGTGTTTTTCAATGTTGATGTTGTTGTTTTTCAATGTTGAGGTTGTTGTTGTATTTGTTGGTGTTTTTCAATGTTGAGTTTGTTGTTGTTTTTCAATGTTGAGGTTGTTGTTGAATTTGTTGGTGTTTTTCAATGTTGAGGTTGTTGTTGTTTTTCAATGTTGAGGTTGTTGTTGAATTTGTTGGTGTTTTTCAATGTTGAGGTTGTTGTTGTTTTTCAATGTTGAGGTTGTTGTTGAATTTGTTGGTGCTTTTCAATGTTGAGATTGTTGTTGAATTTGTTGGTGTTTTTCAATGTTGAGGTTGTTGTTGTTTTTCAATGTTGAGTTTGTTGTTGAATTTGTTGGTGTTTTTCAATGTTGAGTTTGTTGTTGAATTTGTTGGTGTTTTTCAATTTCGAGGTTGTTGTTGAATTTGTTAGTGTTTTTCAATGTTGAGGTTGTTGTTGAATTTGTTGGTGTTTTTCAATGTTGAGGTTGTTGTTGAATTTGTTGGTGTTTTTCAATGTTGAGGTTGTTGTTGTTTTTCAATGTTGAGGTTGTTGTTGTATTTGTTGGTGTTTTTCAATTTCGAGGTTGTTGTTGAATTTGTTGGTGTTTTTCAATGTTGAAGTTGTTGTTGAATTTGTTGGTGTTTTTCAATGTTGAGGTTGTTGTTGTTTTTCAATGTTGAGGTTGTTGTTGAATTTGTTGGTGTTTTTCAATGTTTATGTTGTTGTTGTTTTTCAATGTTGAGGTTGTTGTTGAATTTGTGGGTGTTTTTCAATGTTGAGGTTGTTGTTGAATTTGTTGGTGTTTTTCAATGTTGAGGTTGTTGTTGTTTTTCAATGTTGAGGTTGTTGTTGAATTTGTTGGTGTTTTTCAATGTTCAGTTTGTTGTTGTTTTTCAATGTTGAGGTTGTTGTTGTTTTTCAATGTTGAGGTTGTTGTTGAATTTTTTGGTGCTTTTCAATGTTGAGGTTGTTGTTGTTTTTCAATGTTGAGGTTGTTGTTGAATTTGTTGGTGCTTTTCAATCTTGAGATTGTTGTTGAATTTGCTGGTGTTTTTCAATGTTGAGGTTGTTGTTGTTTTTCAATGTTGAGTTTGTTGTTGAATTTGTTGGGTGTTTTTCAATGTTGAGTTTGTTGTTGAATTTGTTGGTGTTTTTCAATTTCGAGGTTGTTGTTGAATTTGTTAGTGTTTTTCAATGTTGAGGTTGTTGTTGAATTTGTTGGTGTTTTTCAATGTTGAGGTTGTTGTTGAATTTGTTGGTGTTTTTCAATGTTGAGGTTGTTGGTGTTTTTCAATGTTGAGGTTGTTGTTGTATTTGTTGGTGTTTTTCAATTTCGAGGTTGTTGTTGAATTTTTTAGTGTTTTTCAATGTTGAAGTTGTTGAATTTGTTGGTGTTTTTCAATGTTGAGATTGTTGTTGTTTTTCAATGTTGAGGTTGTTGTTGAATTTGTTGGTGTTTTTCAATGTTGAGGTTGTTGTTGTTTTTCAATGCTGAGGTTGTTGTTGAATTTGTTGGTGTTTTTCAATGTTGAGGTTGTTGTTGAATTTGTTGGTGTTTTTCAATGTTGAGGTTGTTGTTGTTTTTCAATGTTGAGGTTGTTGTTGAATTTGTTGGTGTTTTTCAATGTTGAGGTTGTTGTTGAATTTGTTGGTGTTTTTCAATGTTGAGGTTGTTGTTGTTTTTCAATGTTGAGGTTGTTGTTGAATTTGTTGGTGTTTTTCAATGTTGAGTTTGTTGTTGTTTTTCAATGTTGAGGTTGTTGTTGTTTTTCAATGTTGAGGTTGTTGTTGAATTTGTTGGTGTTTTTCAATGTTGAGGTTGTTGTTGTTTTTCATTGTTGAGGTTGTTGTTGAATTTGTTGGTGCTTTTCAATGTTGAGGTTGTTGTTGAATTTGTTGGCATTTTTCAATGTTGAGGTTGTTGTTGTTTTTCAATGTTGAGGTTGTTGTTGAATTTGTTGGTGTTTTTCAATGTTGAGTTTGTTGTTGAATTTGTTGGTGTTTTTCAATTTCGAGGTTGTTGTTGAATTTGTTGGTGTTTTTCAATGTTGAGGTTGTTGTTGAATTTGTTGGTGTTTTTCAATGTTGAGGTTGTTGTTGAATTTGTTGGTGTTTTTCAATGTTGAGGTTGTTGTTGTTTTTCAATGTTGAGGTCGTTGTTGAATTTGTTGGTGTTTTTCAATGTTTAGTTTGTTGTTGTTTTTCATTGTCGAGGTTGTTGTTGAATTTGTTGGTGTTTTTCAAGGTTGAGGTTGTTGTTGTTTTTCAATGTTGAGGTTGTTGTTGAATTTGTTGGTGTTTTTCAATGTTGAGGTTGTTGTTGTTTTTCAATGTTGAGGTTGTTGTTGTTTTTCAATGTTCAGGTTGTTGTTGAATTTGTTGGTGTTTTTCAATGTTGAGGTTGTTGTTGTTTTTCAATGTTGAGGTTGTTGTTGAATTTGTTGGTGTTTTTCAATGTTGAGGTTGTTGTTGTTTTTCAATGCTGAGGTTGTTGTTGAATTTGTTGGTGTTTTTCAATGTTGAGGTTGTTGTTGAATTTGTTGGTGTTTTTCAATGTTGAGGTTGTTGTTGTTTTTCAATGTTGAGGTTGTTGTTGAATTTGTTGGTGTTTTTCAATGTTTCGGTTGTTGTTGTTTTTCAATGTTGTGGTTGTTGTTGAATTTGTTGGTGTTTTTCAATGTTGAGGTTGTTGTTGAATTTGTTGGTGTTTTTCAATGTTGAGGTTGTTGTTGAATTTGTTGGTGTTTTTCAATGTTGAGGTTGTTGTTATTTTTCAATGTTGAGGTTGTTGTTGAGTTTGTTGGTGTTTTTCAATGTTGAGGTTGCTGTTGAATTTGTTGGTTTTTTCAATGTTGAGGTTGTTGTTGAATTTGTTGGTGTTTTTCAATGTTGAGGTTGTTGTTGTTTTTAAATGTTGAGGTTGTTGTTGAATTTGTTGGTGTTTTTTCAATTTTGAGGTTGTTGGTGTTTTTCAATGTTGAGGTTGATTTTGAATTTGAGGGTGTTTTTCAATGTCGAGGTTGTTGTTTAATTTGTTGGTGTTTTTCAATGTTGAGGTTGTTGTTGTTTTTCAATGTTGAGGTTGTTGTTGAATTTGTTGGTGTTTTTCAATGTTGAGATTGTTGTTGTTTTTCAATGTTGAGGTTGTTGTTCAATTTGTTGTTGTTTTTAAATGTTGAGGTTGTTGTTGAATTTGCTGGTGTTTTGCAATGTTGAGGTTGTTGTTGTTTTTCAATGTTGAGGTTGTTGTTGAATTTGTTGGTGTTTTTCAATGTTGAGGTTGTTGTTGTTTTTCAATGTTGAGGTTGTTGTTGTACTTGTTGGTGTTTTTCAATTTCGAGGTTGTTGTTGAATTTGTTGTTGTTTTTCAATGTTGAAGTTGTTGTTGAATTTGTTGGTGTTTTTCAATGTTGAGGTTGTTGTTGTTTTTCAATGTTGAGGTTGTTGTTGAATTTGTTGGTGTTTTTCAATGTTGAGGTTGTTGTTGAATTTGTTGGTGTTTTTCAATGTTGATGTTGTTGTTGTTTTTCAATGTTGAGGTTGTTGTTGAATTTGTTGGTGTTTTTCAATGTTGAGTTTGTTGTTGTTTTTCAATGTTGAGGTTGTTGTTGAATTTGTTGGTGTTTTTCAATGTTGAGGTTGTTGTTGTTTTTCAATGTTGAGGTTGTTGTTGAATTTGTTGGTGTTTTTCAATGTTGAGGTTGTTGTTGTTTTTCAATGTTGAGGTTGTTGTTGAATTTGTTGGTGTTTTTCAATGCTGAGGTTGTTGTTGTATTTGTTGGTGTTTTTCAATGTTGAGTTTGTTGTTGTTTTTCAATGTTGAGGTTGTTGTTGAATTTGTTGGTGTTTTTCAATGTTGAGGTTGTTGTTGTTTTTCAATGTTGAGGTTGTTGTTGAATTTGTTGGTGTTTTTCAATGTTGAGGTTGTTGTTGTTTTTCAATGTTGAGGTTGTTGTTGAATTTGTTGGTGCTTTTCAATGTTGAGATTGTTGTTGAATTTGTTGGTGTTTTTCAATGTTGAGGTTGTTGTTGTTTTTCAATGTTGAGTTTGTTGTTGAATTTGTTGGTGTTTTTCAATGTTGAGTTTGTTGTTGAATTTGTTGGTGTTTTTCAATTTCGAGGTTGTTGTTGAATTTGTTAGTGTTTTTCAATGTTGAGGTTGTTGTTGAATTTGTTGGTGTTTTTCAATGTTGAGGTTGTTGTTGAATTTGTTGGTGTTTTTCAATGTTGAGGTTGTTGTTGTTTTTCAATGTTGAGGTTGTTGTTGTATTTGTTGGTGTTTTTCAATTTCGAGGTTGTTGTTGAATTTGTTGGTGTTTTTCAATGTTGAAGTTGTTGTTGAATTTGTTGGTGTTTTTCAATGTTGAGGTTGTTGTTGTTTTTCAATGTTGAGGTTGTTGTTGAATTTGTTGGTGTTTTTCAATGTTTATGTTGTTGTTGTTTTTCAATGTTGAGGTTGTTGTTGAATTTGTGGGTGTTTTTCAATGTTGAGGTTGTTGTTGAATTTGTTGGTGTTTTTCAATGTTGAGGTTGTTGTTGTTTTTCAATGTTGAGGTTGTTGTTGAATTTGTTGGTGTTTTTCAATGTTCAGTTTGTTGTTGTTTTTCAATGTTGAGGTTGTTGTTGTTTTTCAATGTTGAGGTTGTTGTTGAATTTGTTGGTGCTTTTCAATGTTGAGGTTGTTGTTGTTTTTCAATGTTGAGGTTGTTGTTGAATTTGTTGGTGCTTTTCAATCTTGAGATTGTTGTTGAATTTGCTGGTGTTTTTCAATGTTGAGGTTGTTGTTGTTTTTCAATGTTGAGTTTGTTGTTGAATTTGTTGGGCGTTTTTCAATGTTGAGTTTGTTGTTGAATTTGTTGGTGTTTTTCAATTTCGAGGTTGTTGTTGAATTTGTTAGTGTTTTTCAATGTTGAGGTTGTTGTTGAATTTGTTGGTGTTTTTCAATGTTGAGGTTGTTGTTGAATTTGTTGGTGTTTTTCAATGTTGAGGTTGTTGGTGTTTTTCAATGTTGAGGTTGTTGTTGTATTTGTTGGTGTTTTTCAATTTCGAGGTTGTTGTTGAATTTTTTAGTGTTTTTCAATGTTGAAGTTGTTGAATTTGTTGGTGTTTTTCAATGTTGAGATTGTTGTTGTTTTTCAATGTTGAGGTTGTTGTTGAATTTGTTGGTGTTTTTCAATGTTGAGGTTGTTGTTGTTTTTCAATGCTGAGGTTGTTGTTGAATTTGTTGGTGTTTTTCAATGTTGAGGTTGTTGTTGAATTTGTTGGTGTTTTTCAATGTTGAGGTTGTTGTTGTTTTTCAATGTTGAGGTTGTTGTTGAATTTGTTGGTGTTTTTCAATGTTGAGGTTGTTGTTGAATTTGTTGGTGTTTTTCAAAGTTGAGGTTGTTGTTGTTTTTCAATGTTGAGGTTGTTGTTGAATTTGTTGGTGTTTTTCAATGTTGAGTTTGTTGTTGTTTTTCAATGTTGAGGTTGTTGTTGTTTTTCAATGTTGAGGTTGTTGTTGAATTTGTTGGTGTTTTTCAATGTTGAGGTTGTTGTTGTTTTTCATTGTTGAGGTTGTTGTTGAATTTGTTGGTGCTTTTCAATGTTGAGGTTGTTGTTGAATTTGTTGGCATTTTTCAATGTTGAGGTTGTTGTTGTTTTTCAATGTTGAGGTTGTTGTTGAATTTGTTGGTGTTTTTCAATGTTGAGTTTGTTGTTGAATTTGTTGGTGTTTTTCAATTTCGAGGTTGTTGTTGAATTTGTTGGTGTTTTTCAATGTTGAGGTTGTTGTTGAATTTGTTGGTGTTTTTCAATGTTGAGGTTGTTGTTGAATTTGTTGGTGTTTTTCAATGTTGAGGTTGTTGTTGTTTTTCAATGTTGAGGTCGTTGTTGAATTTGTTGGCGTTTTTCAATGTTTAGTTTGTTGTTGTTTTTCATTGTCGAGGTTGTTGTTGAATTTGTTGGTGTTTTTCAAGGTTGAGGTTGTTGTTGTTTTTCAATGTTGAGGTTGTTGTTGAATTTGTTGGTGTTTTTCAATGTTGAGGTTGTTGTTGTTTTTCAATGTTGAGGTTGTTGTTGTTTTTCAATGTTCAGGTTGTTGTTGAATTTGTTGGTGTTTTTCAATGTTGAGGTTGTTGTTGTTTTTCAATGTTGAGGTTGTTGTTGAATTTGTTGGTGTTTTTCAATGTTGAGGTTGTTGTTGTTTTTCAATGCTGAGGTTGTTGTTGAATTTGTTGGTGTTTTTCAATGTTGAGGTTGTTGTTGAATTTGTTGGTGTTTTTGAATGTTGAGGTTGTTGTTGTTTTTCAATGTTGAGGTTGTTGTTGAATTTGTTGGTGTTTTTCAATGTTTAGGTTGTTGTTGTTTTTCAATGTTGAGGTTGTTGTTGAATTTGTTGGTGTTTTTCAATGTTGAGGTTGTTGTTGAATTTGTTGGTGTTTTTCAATGTTGAGGTTGTTGTTGAATTTGTTGGTGTTTTTCAATGTTGAGGTTGTTGTTATTTTTCAATGTTGAGGTTGTTGTTGAGTTTGTTGGTGTTTTTCAATGTTGAGGTTGCTGTTGAATTTGTTGGTTTTTTCAATGTTGAGGTTGTTGTTGAATTTGTTGGTGTTTTTCAATGTTGAGGTTGTTGTTGTTTTTAAATGTTGAGGTTGTTGTTGAATTTGTTGGTGTTTTTTCAATTTTGAGGTTGTTGGTGTTTTTCAATGTTGAGGTTGATTTTGAATTTGAGGGTGTTTTTCAATGTCGAGGTTGTTGTTTAATTTGTTGGTGTTTTTCAATGTTGAGGTTGTTGTTGTTTTTCAATGTTGAGGTTGTTGTTGAATTTGTTGGTGTTTTTCAATGTTGAGATTGTTGTTGTTTTTCAATGTTGAGGTTGTTGTTCAATTTGTTGGTGTTTTTAAATGTTGAGGTTGTTGTTGAATTTGCTGGTGTTTTGCAATGTTGAGGTTGTTGTTGTTTTTCAATGTTGAGGTTGTTGTTGAATTTGTTGGTGTTTTTCAATGTTGAGGTTGTTGTTGTTTTTCAATGTTGAGGTTGTTGTTGTATTTGTTGGTGTTTTTCAATTTCGAGGTTGTTGTTGAATTTGTTGTTGTTTTTCAATGTTGAAGTTGTTGTTGAATTTGTTGGTGTTTTTCAATGTTGAGGTTGTTGTTGTTTTTCAATGTTGAGGTTGTTGTTGAATTTGTTGGTGTTTTTCAATGTTGAGGTTGTTGTTGAATTTGTTGGTGTTTTTCAATGTTGATGTTGTTGTTGTTTTTCAATGTTGAGGTTGTTGTTGAATTTGTTGGTGTTTTTCAATGTTGAGTTTGTTGTTGTTTTTCAATGTTGAGGTTGTTGTTGAATTTGTTGGTGTTTTTCAATGTTGAGGTTGTTGTTGTTTTTCAATGTTGAGGTTGTTGTTGAATTTGTTGGTGTTTTTCAATGTTGAGGTTGTTGTTGTTTTTCAATGTTGAGGTTGTTGTTCAATTTGTTGGTGCTTTTCAATGTTGAGATTTTTGTTGAATTTGTTGGTGTTTTTCAATGTTGAGGTTGTTGTTGTTTTTCAATGTTGAGTTTGTTGTTGAATTTGTTGGTGTTTTTCAATGTTGAGTTTGTTGTTGAATTTGTTGGTGTTTTTCAATTTCGAGGTTGTTGTTGAATTTGTTAGTGTTTTTCAATGTTGAGGTTGTTGTTGCATTTGTTGGTGTTTTTCAATGTTGAGGTTGTTGTTGAATTTGTTGGTGTTTTTCAATGTTGAGGTTGTTGTTGTTTAGCAATGTTGAGGTTGTTGTTGTATTTGTTGGTGTTTTTCAATTTCGAGGTTGTTGTTGAATTTGTTGGTGTTTTTCAATGTTGAAGTTGTTGTTGAATTTGTTGGTGTTTTTCAATGTTGAGGTTGTTGTTGTTTTTCAATGTTGAGGTTGTTGTTGAATTTGTTGGTGTTTTTCAATGCTGAGGTTGTTGTTGTTTTTCAATGCTGAGGTTGTTGTTGAATTTGTTGGAGTTTTTCAATGTTGAGGTTGTTGTTGAATTTGTTGGTGTTTTTCAATGTTGAGGTTGTTCTTTTTCAATGTTGAGGTTGTTGTTGAATTTGTTGGTGTTTTTCAATGTTTATGTTGTTGTTGTTTTTCAATTTTGAGGTTGTTGTTGAATTTGTTGGTGTTTTTCAATGTTGAGGTTGTTGTTGAATTTGTTGGTGTTTTTCAATGTTGAGGTTGTTGTTGTTTTTAATGTTGAGGTTGCTGTTGAATTTGTTGGTGTTTTTCAATGTTGAGTTTGTTGTTGTTTTTCAATGTTGAGGTTGTTGTTGTTTTTCAATGTTGAGGTTGTTGTTGAATTTGTTGGTGTTTTTCAATGTTGAGGTTGTTGTTGTTTTTCAATGTTGAGGTTGTTGTTGAATTTGTTGGTGCTTTTCAATGTTGAGATTGTTGTTGAATTTGTTGGTGTTTTTCAATGTTGAGGTTGTTGTTGTTTTTCAATGTTGAGTTTGTTGTTCAATTTGTTGGTGTTTTTCAATGTTGAGTTTCTTGTTGAATTTGTTGGTGTTTTTCAATTTCGAGGTTGTGGTTGAATTTGTTAGTGTTTTTCAATGTTGAGGTTGTTGTTGAATTTGTTGGTGTTTTTCAATGTTGAGGTTGTTGTTGAATTTGTTGGTGTTTTTCAATGTTGAGGTTGTTGGTGTATTTCAATGTTGAGGTTGTTGTTGTATTTGTTGGTGTTTTTCAATTTCGAGGTTGTTGTTGAATTTTTTAGTGTTTTTCAATGTTGAAGTTGTTGTTGAATTTGTTGGTGTTTTTCAATGTTGAGATTGTTGTTGTTTTTCAATGCTGAGGTTGTTGTTGAATTTGTTGGTGTTTTTCAATTTCGAGGTTGTTGTTGAATTTGTTGTTGTTTTTCAATGTTGAAGTTGTTGTTGAATTTGTTGGTATTTTTCAATGTTGAGGTTGTTGTTGTTTTTCAATGTTGAGGTTGTTGTTGTTTTTCAATGTTGAGGTTGTTGTTGAATTTGTTGGTGTTTTTCAATGTTGAGATTGTTGTTGTTTTTCAATGTTGAGGTTGTTGTTCAATTTGTTGGTGTTTTTAAATGTTGAGGTTGTTGTTGAATTTGCTGGTGTTTTGCAATGTTGAGGTTGTTGTTGTTTTTCAATGTTGAGGTTGTTGTTGAATTTGTTGGTGTTTTTCAATGTTGAGGTTGTTGTTGTTTTTCAATGTTGAGGTTGTTGTTGTATTTGTTGGTGTTTTTCAATTTCGAGGTTGTTGTTGAATTTGTTGTTGTTTTTCAATGTTGAAGTTGTTGTTGAATTTGTTGGTGTTTTTCAATGTTGAGGTTGTTGTTGTTTTTCAATGTTGAGGTTGTTGTTGAATTTGTTGGTGTTTTTCAATGTTGAGGTTGTTGTTGAATTTGTTGGTGTTTTTCAATGTTGATGTTGTTGTTGTTTTTCAATGTTGAGGTTGTTGTTGAATTTGTTGGTGTTTTTCAATGTTGAGTTTGTTGTTGTTTTTCAATGTTGAGGTTGTTGTTGAATTTGTTGGTGTTTTTCAATGTTGAGGTTGTTGTTGTTTTTCAATGTTGAGGTTGTTGTTGAATTTGTTGGTGTTTTTCAATGTTGAGGTTGTTGTTGTTTTTCAATGTTGAGGTTGTTGTTCAATTTGTTGGTGCTTTTCAATGTTGAGATTTTTGTTGAATTTGTTGGTGTTTTTCAATGTTGAGGTTGTTGTTGTCTTTCAATGTTGAGTTTGTTGTTGAATTTGTTGGTGTTTTTCAATGTTGAGTTTGTTGTTGAATTTGTTGGTGTTTTTCAATTTCGAGGTTGTTGTTGAATTTGTTAGTGTTTTTCAATGTTGAGGTTGTTGTTGAATTTGTTGGTGTTTTTCAATGTTGAGGTTGTTGTTGAATTTGTTGGTGTTTTTCAATGTTGAGGTTGTTGTTGTTTAGCAATGTTGAGGTTGTTGTTGTATTTGTTGGTGTTTTTCAATTTCGAGGTTGTTGTTGAATTTGTTGGTGTTTTTCAATGTTGAAGTTGTTGTTGAATTTGTTGGTGTTTTTCAATGTTGAGGTTGTTGTTGTTTTTCAATGTTGAGGTTGTTGTTGAATTTGTTGGTGTTTTTCAATGCTGAGGTTGTTGTTGTTTTTCAATGCTGAGGTTGTTGTTGAATTTGTTGGAGTTTTTCAATGTTGAGGTTGTTGTTGAATTTGTTGGTGTTTTTCAATGTTGAGGTTGTTCTTTTTCAATGTTGAGGTTGTTGTTGAATTTGTTGGTGTTTTTCAATGTTTATGTTGTTGTTGTTTTTCAATTTTGAGGTTGTTGTTGAATTTGTTGGTGTTTTTCAATGTTGAGGTTGTTGTTGAATTTGTTGGTGTTTTTCAATGTTGAGGTTGTTGTTGTTTTTAATGTTGAGGTTGCTGTTGAATTTGTTGGTGTTTTTCAATGTTGAGTTTGTTGTTGTTTTTCAATGTTGAGGTTGTTGTTGTTTTTCAATGTTGAGGTTGTTGTTGAATTTGTTGGTGTTTTTCAATGTTGAGGTTGTTGTTGTTTTTCAATGTTGAGGTTGTTGTTGAATTTGTTGGTGCTTTTCAATGTTGAGATTGTTGTTGAATTTGTTGGTGTTTTTCAATGTTGAGGTTGTTGTTGTTTTTCAATGTTGAGTTTGTTGTTCAATTTGTTGGTGTTTTTCAATGTTGAGTTTCTTGTTGAATTTGTTGGTGTTTTTCAATTTCGAGGTTGTGGTTGAATTTGTTAGTGTTTTTCAATGTTGAGGTTGTTGTTGAATTTGTTGGTGTTTTTCAATGTTGAGGTTGTTGTTGAATTTGTTGGTGTTTTTCAATGTTGAGGTTGTTGGTGTATTTCAATGTTGAGGTTGTTGTTGTATTTGTTGGTGTTTTTCAATTTCGAGGTTGTTGTTGAATTTTTTAGTGTTTTTCAATGTTGAAGTTGTTGTTGAATTTGTTGGTGTTTTTCAATGTTGAGATTGTTGTTGTTTTTCAATGCTGAGGTTGTTGTTGAATTTGTTGGTGTTTTTCAATTTCGAGGTTGTTGTTGAATTTGTTGTTGTTTTTCAATGTTGAAGTTGTTGTTGAATTTGTTGGTATTTTTCAATGTTGAGGTTGTTGTTGTTTTTCAATGTTGAGGTTGTTGTTGTTTTTCAATGTTGAGGTTGTTGTTGAATTTGTTGGTGTTTTTCAATGTTGAGATTGTTGTTGTTTTTCAATGTTGAGGTTGTTGTTCAATTTGTTGGTGTTTTTAAATGTTGAGGTTGTTGTTGAATTTGCTGGTGTTTTGCAATGTTGAGGTTGTTGTTGTTTTTCAATGTTGAGGTTGTTGTTGAATTTGTTGGTGTTTTTCAATGTTGAGGTTGTTGTTGTTTTTCAATGTTGAGGTTGTTGTTGTATTTGTTGGTGTTTTTCAATTTCGAGGTTGTTGTTGAATTTGTTGTTGTTTTTCAATGTTGAAGTTGTTGTTGAATTTGTTGGTGTTTTTCAATGTTGAGGTTGTTGTTGTTTTTCAATGTTGAGGTTGTTGTTGAATTTGTTGGTGTTTTTCAATGTTGAGGTTGTTGTTGAATTTGTTGGTGTTTTTCAATGTTGATGTTGTTGTTGTTTTTCAATGTTGAGGTTGTTGTTGAATTTGTTGGTGTTTTTCAATGTTGAGTTTGTTGTTGTTTTTCAATGTTGAGGTTGTTGTTGAATTTGTTGGTGTTTTTCAATGTTGAGGTTGTTGTTGTTTTTCAATGTTGAGGTTGTTGTTGAATTTGTTGGTGTTTTTCAATGTTGAGGTTGTTGTTGTTTTTCAATGTTGAGGTTGTTGTTCAATTTGTTGGTGCTTTTCAATGTTGAGATTTTTGTTGAATTTGTTGGTGTTTTTCAATGTTGAGGTTGTTGTTGTCTTTCAATGTTGAGTTTGTTGTTGAATTTGTTGGTGTTTTTCAATGTTGAGTTTGTTGTTGAATTTGTTGGTGTTTTTCAATTTCGAGGTTGTTGTTGAATTTGTTAGTGTTTTTCAATGTTGAGGTTGTTGTTGAATTTGTTGGTGTTTTTCAATGTTGAGGTTGTTGTTGAATTTGTTGGTGTTTTTCAATGTTGAGGTTGTTGTTGTTTAGCAATGTTGAGGTTGTTGTTGTATTTGTTGGTGTTTTTCAATTTCGAGGTTGTTGTTGAATTTGTTGGTGTTTTTCAATGTTGAAGTTGTTGTTGAATTTGTTGGTGTTTTTCAATGTTGAGGTTGTTGTTGTTTTTCAATGTTGAGGTTGTTGTTGAATTTGTTGGTGTTTTTCAATGCTGAGGTTGTTGTTGTTTTTCAATGCTGAGGTTGTTGTTGAATTTGTTGGAGTTTTTCAATGTTGAGGTTGTTGTTGAATTTGTTGGTGTTTTTCAATGTTGAGGTTGTTCTTTTTCAATGTTGAGGTTGTTGTTGAATTTGTTGGTGTTTTTCAATGTTTATGTTGTTGTTGTTTTTCAATTTTGAGGTTGTTGTTGAATTTGTTGGTGTTTTTCAATGTTGAGGTTGTTGTTGAATTTGTTGGTGTTTTTCAATGTTGAGGTTGTTGTTGTTTTTAATGTTGAGGTTGCTGTTGAATTTGTTGGTGTTTTTCAATGTTGAGTTTGTTGTTGTTTTTCAATGTTGAGGTTGTTGTTGTTTTTCAATGTTGAGGTTTGTTGTTGAATTTGTTGGTGTTTTTCAATGTTGAGGTTGTTGTTGTTTTTCAATGTTGAGGTTGTTGTTGAATTTGTTGGTGCTTTTCAATGTTGAGATTGTTGTTGAATTTGTTGGTGTTTTTCAATGTTGAGGTTGTTGTTGTTTTTCAATGTTGAGTTTGTTGTTCAATTTGTTGGTGTTTTTCAATGTTGAGTTTCTTGTTGAATTTGTTGGTGTTTTTCAATTTCGAGGTTGTGGTTGAATTTGTTAGTGTTTTTCAATGTTGAGGTTGTTGTTGAATTTGTTGGTGTTTTTCAATGTTGAGGTTGTTGTTGAATTTGTTGGTGTTTTTCAATGTTGAGGTTGTTGGTGTATTTCAATGTTGAGGTTGTTGTTGTATTTGTTGGTGTTTTTCAATTTCGAGGTTGTTGTTGAATTTTTTAGTGTTTTTCAATGTTGAAGTTGTTGTTGAATTTGTTGGTGTTTTTCAATGTTGAGATTGTTGTTGTTTTTCAATGCTGAGGTTGTTGTTGAATTTGTTGGTGTTTTTCAATTTCGAGGTTGTTGTTGAATTTGTTGTTGTTTTTCAATGTTGAAGTTGTTGTTGAATTTGTTGGTATTTTTCAATGTTGAGGTTGTTGTTGTTTTTCAATGTTGAGGTTGTTGTTGAATTTGTTGGTGTTTTTCAATGTTGAGGTTGTTGTTGAATTTGTTGGTCTTTTTCAATGTTGATGTTGTTGTTGTTTTTCAATGTTGAGGTTGTTGTTGAATTTGTTGGTGTTTTTCAATGTTGAGTTTGTTGTTGTTTTTCAATGTTGAGGTTGTTGTTGAATTTGTTGGTGTTTTTCAATGTTGAGGTTGTTGTTGTTTTTCAATGTTGAGGTTGTTGTTGAATTTGTTGGTGTTTTTCAATGTTGAGGTTGTTGTTGTTTTTCAATGTTGAGGTTGTTGTTGAATTTGTTGGTGCTTTTCAATGTTGAGATTGTTGTTGAATTTGTTGGTGTTTTTCAATGTTGAGGTTGTTGTTGTTTTTCAATGTTGAGTTTGTTGTTGAATTTGTTGGTGTTTTTCAATGTTGAGTTTGTTGTTGAATTTGTTGGTGTTTTTCAATTTCGAGGTTGTTGTTGAATTTGTTAGTGTTTTTCAATGTTGAGGTTGTTGTTGAATTTGTTGGTGTTTTTCAATGTTGAGGTTGTTGTTGAATTTGTTGGTGTTTTTCAATGTTGAGGTTGTTGTTGTTTTTCAATGTTGAGGTTGTTGTTGTATTTGTTGGTGTTTTTCAATTTCGAGGTTGTTGTTGAATTTGTTGGTGTTTTTCAATGTTGAAGTTGTTGTTGAATTTGTTGGTGTTTTTCAATGTTGAGGTTGTTGTTGTTTTTCAATGTTGAGGTTGTTGTTGAATTTGTTGGTGTTTTTCAATGTTGAGGTTGTTGTTGTTTTTCAATGTTGAGGTTGTTGTTGAATTTGTTGGTATTTTTCAATGTTGAGTTTGTTGTTGAATTTGTTGGTGTTTTTCAATTTCGAGGTTGTTGTTGAATTTGTTGGTGTTTTTCAAAGTTGAGGTTGTTGTTGAATTTGTTGGTGTTTTTCAATGTTGAGGTTGTTGGTGTTTTTCAATGTTGAGGTTGTTGTTGTATTTGTTGGTGTTTTTCAATTTCGAGGTTGTTGTTGAATTTTTTAGTGTTTTTCAATGTTGAAGTTGTTGTTGAATTTGTTGGTGTTTTTCAATGTTGAGATTGTTGCTGTTTTTCAATGTTGAGGTTGTTGTTGAATTTGTTGGTGTTTTTCAATGTTGAGGTTGTTGTTGTTTTTCAATGCTGAGGTTGTTGTTGAATTTGTTGGTGTTTTTCAATGTTGAGGTTGTTGTTGAATTTGTTGGTGTTTTTCAATGTTGAGGTTGTTGTTGTTTTTCAATGTTGAGGTTGTTGTTGAATTTGTTGGTGTTTTTCAATGTTTAGGTTGTTGTTGTTTTTCAATGTTGAGGTTGTTGTTGAATTTGTTGGTGTTTTTCAATGTTGAGGTTGTTGTTGAATTTGTTGGTGTTTTTCAATGTTGAGGTTGTTGTTGTTTTTCAATGTTGAGGTTGTTGTTCAATTTGTTGGTGTTTTTCAATGTTGAGTTTGTTGTTGTTTTTCAATGTTGAGGTTGTTGTTGTTTTTCAATGTTGAGGTTGTTGTTGAATTTGTTGGTGTTTTTCAATGTTGAGGTTGTTGTTGTTTTTGATTGTTGAGGTTGTTGTTGAATTTGTTGGTGCTTTTCAATGTTGAGGTTGTTGTTGAATTTGTTGGCATTTTTCAATGTTGAGGTTGTTGTTGTTTTTCAATGTTGAGGTTGCTGTTGAATTTGTTGGTGTTTTTCAATGCTGAGTTTGTTGTTGAATTTGTTGGTGTTTTTCGATTTCGAGGTTGTTGTTGAATTTGTTGGTGTTTTTCAATGTTGAGGTTGTTGGTGTTTTTCAATGTTGAGGTTGTTGTTGTATTTGTTGGTGTTTTTCAATTTCGAGGTTGTTGTTGAATTTTTTAGTGTTTTTCAATGTTGAAGTTGTTGTTGAATTTGTTGGTGTTTTTCAATGTTGAGATTGTTGTTGTTTTTCAATGTTGAGGTTGTTGTTGAATTTGTTGGTGTTTTTCAATGTTGAGGTTGTTGTTGTTTTTCAATGTTGAGGTTGTTGTTGAATTTGTTGGTGTTTTTCAATGTTGAGGTTGTTGTTGTTTTTCAATGTTGAGGGTGTTGTTGTATTTGTTGGTGTTTTTCAATTTCGAGGTTGTTGTTGAATTTGTTGGTGTTTTTCAATGTTGAAGTTGTTGTTGAATTTGTTGGTGTTTTTCAATGTTGAGGTTGTTGTTGTTTTTCAATGTTGAGGTTGTTGTTGAATTTGTTGGTGTTTTTCAATGTTGAGGTTGTTGTTGTTTTTCAATGTTGAGGTTGTTATTGTATTTGTTGGTGTTTTTCAATTTCGAGGTTGTCGTTGAATTTGTTGGTGTTTTTCAATGTTGAAGTTGTTGTTGAATTTGTTGGTGTTTTTCAATGTTGAGGTTGTTGTTGTTTTTCAACGTTGAGGTTGTTGTTGAATTTGTTGGTGTTTTTCAAAGTTGAGGTTGTTGTTGTTTTTCAATGCTGAGGTTGTTGTTGAATTTGTTGGTGTTTTTCAATGTTGAGGTTGTTGTTGAATTTGTTGGTGTTTTTCAATGTTGAGGTTGTTGTTGTTTTTCCATGTTGAGGTTGTTGTTGAATTTGTTGGTGTTTTTCAATGTTGAGTTTGTTGTTGTTTTTCAATGTTAATGTTGTTGTTGAATTTGTTGGTGTTTTTCAATGTTGAGGTTGTTGTTGTTTTTCAATGTTGAGGTTGTTGTTGAATTTGTTGGTGTTTTTCAATGTTGAGGTTGTTGTTGTTTTTAAATGTTGGGGTTCTTGTTGAATTTGTTGGTATTTTTCAATTTTGAGGATGTTGTTGTTTTTCATTGTTGAGGTTGTTGTTGAATTTGTTGGTGTTTTTCAATGTTGAGGTTTTTGTTGTTTTTCAATGTTGAGGTTGTTGTTGTATTTGTTGGTGTTTTTCAATTTCGAGGTTGTTGTTGAATTTGTTGGTGTTTTTCAATGTTGAAGTTGTTGTTGAATTTGCTGGTGTTTTTCAATGTTGAGGTTGTTGTTGTTTTTCAATGTTGAGGTTGTTGTTGAATTTGTTGGTGTTTTTCAATGTTGAGGTTGTTGTTGTTTTTCAATTTGAGGTTGTTGTTGAATTTGTTGGTGTCTTTCAATGTTGAGGTTGTTGTTGAATTTGTTGGTGTTTTTCAATTTCGAGGTTGTTGTTGAATTTGTTAGTGTTTTTCAATGTTGAGCTTGTTGTTGAATTTGTTGGTGTTTTTCAATGTTGAGGTTGTTGTTGAATTTGTTGGTGTTTTTGAATGTTGAGGTTGTTGTTGTTTTTCAATGTTGAGGTTGTTGTTGAATTTGTTGGTGTTTTTCAATGTTTAGGTTGTTGTTGTTTTTCAATGTTGAGGTTGTTGTTGAATTTGTTGGTGTTTTTCAATGTTGAGGTTGTTGTTGTTTTTCAATGTTGAGTTTGTTGTTGAATTTGTTGGTGTTTTTCAATGTTGAGTTTGTTGTTGAATTTGTTGGTGTTTTTCAATTTCGAGGTTGTTGTTGAATTTGTTAGTGTTTTTCAATGTTGAGGTTGTTGTTGAATTTGTTGGTGTTTTTCAATGTTGAGGTTGTTGTTGAATTTGTTGGTGTTTTTCAATGTTGAGGTTGTTGTTGTTTTTCAATGTTGAGGTTGTTGTTGTATTTGTTGGTGTTTTTCAATTTCGAGGTTGTTGTTGAATTTGTTGGTGTTTTTCAATGTTGAAGTTGTTGTTGAATTTGTTGGTGTTTTTCAATGTTGAGGTTGTTGTTGTTTTTCAATGTTGAGGTTGTTGTTGAATTTGTTGGTGTTTTTCAATGTTGAGGTTGTTGTTGTTTTTCAATGTTGAGGTTGTTGTTGAATTTGTTGGTATTTTTCAATGTTGAGTTTGTTGTTGAATTTGTTGGTGTTTTTCAATTTCGAGGTTGTTGTTGAATTTGTTGGTGTTTTTCAAAGTTGAGGTTGTTGTTGAATTTGTTGGTGTTTTTCAATGTTGAGGTTGTTGGTGTTTTTCAATGTTGAGGTTGTTGTTGTATTTGTTGGTGTTTTTCAATTTCGAGGTTGTTGTTGAATTTTTTAGTGTTTTTCAATGTTGAAGTTGTTGTTGAATTTGTTGGTGTTTTTCAATGTTGAGATTGTTGCTGTTTTTCAATGTTGAGGTTGTTGTTGAATTTGTTGGTGTTTTTCAATGTTGAGGTTGTTGTTGTTTTTCAATGCTGAGGTTGTTGTTGAATTTGTTGGTGTTTTTCAATGTTGAGGTTGTTGTTGAATTTGTTGGTGTTTTTCAATGTTGAGGTTGTTGTTGTTTTTCAATGTTGAGGTTGTTGTTGAATTTGTTGGTGTTTTTCAATGTTTAGGTTGTTGTTGTTTTTCAATGTTGAGGTTGTTGTTGAATTTGTTGGTGTTTTTCAATGTTGAGGTTGTTGTTGAATTTGTTGGTGTTTTTCAATGTTGAGGTTGTTGTTGTTTTTCAATGTTGAGGTTGTTGTTCAATTTGTTGGTGTTTTTCAATGTTGAGTTTGTTGTTGTTTTTCAATGTTGAGGTTGTTGTTGTTTTTCAATGTTGAGGTTGTTGTTGAATTTGTTGGTGTTTTTCAATGTTGAGGTTGTTGTTGTTTTTGATTGTTGAGGTTGTTGTTGAATTTGTTGGTGCTTTTCAATGTTGAGGTTGTTGTTGAATTTGTTGGCATTTTTCAATGTTGAGGTTGTTGTTGTTTTTCAATGTTGAGGTTGCTGTTGAATTTGTTGGTGTTTTTCAATGCTGAGTTTGTTGTTGAATTTGTTGGTGTTTTTCGATTTCGAGGTTGTTGTTGAATTTGTTGGTGTTTTTCAATGTTGAGGTTGTTGGTGTTTTTCAATGTTGAGGTTGTTGTTGTATTTGTTGGTGTTTTTCAATTTCGAGGTTGTTGTTGAATTTTTTAGTGTTTTTCAATGTTGAAGTTGTTGTTGAATTTGTTGGTGTTTTTCAATGTTGAGATTGTTGTTGTTTTTCAATGTTGAGGTTGTTGTTGAATTTGTTGGTGTTTTTCAATGTTGAGGTTGTTGTTGTTTTTCAATGTTGAGGTTGTTGTTGAATTTGTTGGTGTTTTTCAATGTTGAGGTTGTTGTTGTTTTTCAATGTTGAGGGTGTTGTTGTATTTGTTGGTGTTTTTCAATTTCGAGGTTGTTGTTGAATTTGTTGGTGTTTTTCAATGTTGAAGTTGTTGTTGAATTTGTTGGTGTTTTTCAATGTTGAGGTTGTTGTTGTTTTTCAATGTTGAGGTTGTTGTTGAATTTGTTGGTGTTTTTCAATGTTGAGGTTGTTGTTGTTTTTCAATGTTGAGGTTGTTATTGTATTTGTTGGTGTTTTTCAATTTCGAGGTTGTCGTTGAATTTGTTGGTGTTTTTCAATGTTGAAGTTGTTGTTGAATTTGTTGGTGTTTTTCAATGTTGAGGTTGTTGTTGTTTTTCAACGTTGAGGTTGTTGTTGAATTTGTTGGTGTTTTTCAAAGTTGAGGTTGTTGTTGTTTTTCAATGCTGAGGTTGTTGTTGAATTTGTTGGTGTTTTTCAATGTTGAGGTTGTTGTTGAATTTGTTGGTGTTTTTCAATGTTGAGGTTGTTGTTGTTTTTCCATGTTGAGGTTGTTGTTGAATTTGTTGGTGTTTTTCAATGTTGAGTTTGTTGTTGTTTTTCAATGTTAATGTTGTTGTTGAATTTGTTGGTGTTTTTCAATGTTGAGGTTGTTGTTGTTTTTCAATGTTGAGGTTGTTGTTGAATTTGTTGGTGTTTTTCAATGTTGAGGTTGTTGTTGTTTTTAAATGTTGGGGTTCTTGTTGAATTTGTTGGTATTTTTCAATTTTGAGGATGTTGTTGTTTTTCATTGTTGAGGTTGTTGTTGAATTTGTTGGTGTTTTTCAATGTTGAGGTTTTTGTTGTTTTTCAATGTTGAGGTTGTTGTTGTATTTGTTGGTGTTTTTCAATTTCGAGGTTGTTGTTGAATTTGTTGGTGTTTTTCAATGTTGAAGTTGTTGTTGAATTTGCTGGTGTTTTTCAATGTTGAGGTTGTTGTTGTTTTTCAATGTTGAGGTTGTTGTTGAATTTGTTGGTGTTTTTCAATGTTGAGGTTGTTGTTGTTTTTCAATTTGAGGTTGTTGTTGAATTTGTTGGTGTCTTTCAATGTTGAGGTTGTTGTTGAATTTGTTGGTGTTTTTCAATTTCGAGGTTGTTGTTGAATTTGTTAGTGTTTTTCAATGTTGAGCTTGTTGTTGAATTTGTTGGTGTTTTTCAATGTTGAGGTTGTTGTTGAATTTGTTGGTGTTTTTGAATGTTGAGGTTGTTGTTGTTTTTCAATGTTGAGGTTGTTGTTGAATTTGTTGGTGTTTTTCAATGTTTAGGTTGTTGTTGTTTTTCAATGTTGAGGTTGTTGTTGAATTTGTTGGTGTTTTTCAATGTTGAGGTTGTTGTTGAATTTGTTGGTGTTTTTCAATGTTGAGGTTGTTGTTGTTTTTCAATGTTGAGGTTGTTGTTGAATTTGTTGGTGTTTTTCAATGTTGAGGTTGTTGTTGAATTTGTTGGTGTTTTTCAATGTTGAGGTTGTTGTTGTTTTTCAATGTTGAGGTTGTTGTTGTATTTGTTGGTGTTTTTCAATTTCGAGGTTGTTGTTGAATTTGTTGGTGTTTTTCAATGTTGAAGTTGTTGTTGAATTTGTTGGTGTTTTTCAATGTTGAGGTTGTTGTTGTTTTTCAATGTTGAGGTTGTTGTTGAATTTGTTGGTGTTTTTCAATGTTGAGGTTGTTGTTGTTTTTCAATGCTGAGGTTGTTGTTGAATTTGTTGGTATTTTTCAATGTTGAGGTTGTTGTTGAATTTCTTGGTGTTTTTCAATGTTGAGGTTGTTCTTTTTCAATGTTGAGGTTTTTGTTGTTTTTCAATGTTGAGTTTGTTGTTGAATTTGTTGGTGTTTTTCAATGTTGAGTTTGTTGTTGAATTTGTTGGTGTTTTTCAATTTCGAGGTTGTTGTTGAATTTGTTGGTGTTTTTCAAAGTTGAGGTTGTTGTTGAATTTGTTGGTGTTTTTCAATGTTGAGGTTGTTGTTGTTTTTCAATGCTGAGGTTGTTGTTGAATTTGTTTGTGTTTTTCAATGTTGAGGTTGTTGTTGAATTTGTTGGTGTTTTTCAATGTTGAGGTTGTTGTTGTTTTTCAATGTTGAGGTTGTTGTTGAATTTGTTGGTGTTTTTCAATGTTTAGGTTGTTGTTGTTTTTCAATGTTGAGGTTGTTGTTGAATTTGTTGGTGTTTTTCAATGTTGAGGTTGTTGTTGAATTTGTTGGTGTTTTTCAATGTTGAGGTTGTTGTTGTTTTTCAATGTTGAGGTTGTTGTTCAATTTGTTGGTGTTTTTCAATGTTGAGTTTGTTGTTGTTTTTCAATGTTGAGGTTGTTGTTGTTTTTCAATGTTGAGGTTGTTGTTGAATTTGTTGGTGTTTTTCAATGTTGAGGTTGTTGTTGTTTTTGATTGTTGAGGTTGTTGTTGAATTTGTTGGTGCTTTTCAATGTTGAGGTTGTTGTTGAATTTGTTGGCATTTCTCAATGTTGAGGTTGTTGTTGTTTTTCAATGTTGAGGTTGCTGTTGAATTTGTTGGTGTTTTTTCAATGCTGAGTTTGTTGTTGAATTTGTTGGTGTTTTTCAATTTCGAGGTTGTTGTTGAATTTGTTGGTGTTTTTCAATGTTGAGGTTGTTGGTGTTTTTCAATGTTGAGGTTGTTGTTGTATTTGTTGGTGTTTTTCAATTTCGAGGTTGTTGTTGAATTTTTTAGTGTTTTTCAATGTTGAAGTTGTTGTTGAATTTGTTGGTGTTTTTCAATTTCGAGGTTGTTGTTGAATTTGTTGGTGTTTTTCAAAGTTGAGGTTGTTGTTGAATTTGTTGGTGTTTTTCAATGTTGAGGTTGTTGGTGTTTTTCAATGTTGAGGTTGTTGTTGTATTTGTTGGTGTTTTTCAATTTCGAGGTTGTTGTTGAATTTTTTAGTGTTTTTCAATGTTGAAGTTGTTGTTGAATTTGTTGGTGTTTTTCAATGTTGAGATTGTTGCTGTTTTTCAATGTTGAGGTTGTTGTTGAATTTGTTGGTGTTTTTCAATGTTGAGGTTGTTGTTGTTTTTCAATGCTGAGGTTGTTGTTGAATTTGTTGGTGTTTTTCAATGTTGAGGTTGTTGTTGAATTTGTTGGTGTTTTTCAATGTTGAGGTTGTTGTTGTTTTTCAATGTTGAGGTTGTTGTTGAATTTGTTGGTGTTTTTCAATGTTTAGGTTGTTGTTGTTTTTCAATGTTGAGGTTGTTGTTGAATTTGTTGGTGTTTTTCAATGTTGAGGTTGTTGTTGAATTTGTTGGTGTTTTTCAATGTTGAGGTTGTTGTTGTTTTTCAATGTTGAGGTTGTTGTTCAATTTGTTGGTGTTTTTCAATGTTGAGTTTGTTGTTGTTTTTCAATGTTGAGGTTGTTGTTGTTTTTCAATGTTGAGGTTGTTGTTGAATTTGTTGGTGTTTTTCAATGTTGAGGTTGTTGTTGTTTTTGATTGTTGAGGTTGTTGTTGAATTTGTTGGTGCTTTTCAATGTTGAGGTTGTTGTTGAATTTGTTGGCATTTTTCAATGTTGAGGTTGTTGTTGTTTTTCAATGTTGAGGTTGCTGTTGAATTTGTTGGTGTTTTTCAATGCTGAGTTTGTTGTTGAATTTGTTGGTGTTTTTCGATTTCGAGGTTGTTGTTGAATTTGTTGGTGTTTTTCAATGTTGTGGTTGTTGGTGTTTTTCAATGTTGAGGTTGTTGTTGTATTTGTTGGTGTTTTTCAATTTCGAGGTTGTTGTTGAATTTTTTAGTGTTTTTCAATGTTGAAGTTGTTGTTGAATTTGTTGGTGTTTTTCAATGTTGAGATTGTTGTTGTTTTTCAATGTTGAGGTTGTTGTTGAATTTGTTGGTGTTTTTCAATGTTGAGGTTGTTGTTGTTTTTCAATGTTGAGGTTGTTGTTGAATTTGTTGGTGTTTTTCAATGTTGAGGTTGTTGTTGTTTTTCAATGTTGAGGGTGTTGTTGTATTTGTTGGTGTTTTTCAATTTCGAGGTTGTTGTTGAATTTGTTGGTGTTTTTCAATGTTGAAGTTGTTGTTGAATTTGTTGGTGTTTTTCAATGTTGAGGTTGTTGTTGTTTTTCAATGTTGAGGTTGTTGTTGAATTTGTTGGTGTTTTTCAATGTTGAGGTTGTTGTTGTTTTTCAATGTTGAGGTTGTTATTGTATTTGTTGGTGTTTTTCAATTTCGAGGTTGTCGTTGAATTTGTTGGTGTTTTTCAATGTTGAAGTTGTTGTTGAATTTGTTGGTGTTTTTCAATGTTGAGGTTGTTGTTGTTTTTCAACGTTGAGGTTGTTGTTGAATTTGTTGGTGTTTTTCAAAGTTGAGGTTGTTGTTGTTTTTCAATGCTGAGGTTGTTGTTGAATTTGTTGGTGTTTTTCAATGTTGAGGTTGTTGTTGAATTTGTTGGTGTTTTTCAATGTTGAGGTTGTTGTTGTTTTTCCATGTTGAGGTTGTTGTTGAATTTGTTGGTGTTTTTCAATGTTGAGTTTGTTGTTGTTTTTCAATGTTAATGTTGTTGTTGAATTTGTTGGTGTTTTTCAATGTTGAGGTTGTTGTTGTTTTTCAATGTTGAGGTTGTTGTTGAATTTGTTGGTGTTTTTCAATGTTGAGGTTGTTGTTGTTTTTAAATGTTGGGGTTCTTGTTGAATTTGTTGGTATTTTTCAATTTTGAGGATGTTGTTGTTTTTCATTGTTGAGGTTGTTGTTGAATTTGTTGGTGTTTTTCAATGTTGAGGTTTTTGTTGTTTTTCAATGTTGAGGTTGTTGTTGTATTTGTTGGTGTTTTTCAATTTCGAGGTTGTTGTTGAATTTGTTGGTGTTTTTCAATGTTGAAGTTGTTGTTGAATTTGCTGGTGTTTTTCAATGTTGAGGTTGTTGTTGTTTTTCAATGTTGAGGTTGTTGTTGAATTTGTTGGTGTTTTTCAATGTTGAGGTTGTTGTTGTTTTTCAATTTGAGGTTGTTGTTGAATTTGTTGGTGTCTTTCAATGTTGAGGTTGTTGTTGAATTTGTTGGTGTTTTTCAATTTCGAGGTTGTTGTTGAATTTGTTAGTGTTTTTCAATGTTGTGCTTGTTGTTGAATTTGTTGGTGTTTTTCAATGTTGAGGTTGTTGTTGAATTTGTTGGTGTTTTTGAATGTTGAGGTTGTTGTTGTTTTTCAATGTTGAGGTTGTTGTTGAATTTGTTGGTGTTTTTCAATGTTTAGGTTGTTGTTGTTTTTCAATGTTGAGGTTGTTGTTGAATTTGTTGGTGTTTTTCAATGTTGAGGTTGTTGTTGAATTTGTTGGTGTTTTTCAATGTTGAGGTTGTTGTTGTTTTTCAATGTTGAGGTTGTTGTTGAATTTGTTGGTGTTTTTCAATGTTGAGGTTGTTGTTGAATTTGTTGGTGTTTTTCAATGTTGAGGTTGTTGTTGTTTTTCAATGTTGAGGTTGTTGTTGTATTTGTTGGTGTTTTTCAATTTCGAGGTTGTTGTTGAATTTGTTGGTGTTTTTCAATGTTGAAGTTGTTGTTGAATTTGTTGGTGTTTTTCAATGTTGAGGTTGTTGTTGTTTTTCAATGTTGAGGTTGTTGTTGAATTTGTTGGTGTTTTTCAATGTTGAGGTTGTTGTTGTTTTTCAATGCTGAGGTTGTTGTTGAATTTGTTGGTATTTTTCAATGTTGAGGTTGTTGTTGAATTTCTTGGTGTTTTTCAATGTTGAGGTTGTTCTTTTTCAATGTTGAGGTTTTTGTTGTTTTTCAATGTTGAGTTTGTTGTTGAATTTGTTGGTGTTTTTCAATGTTGAGTTTGTTGTTGAATTTGTTGGTGTTTTTCAATTTCGAGGTTGTTGTTGAATTTGTTGGTGTTTTTCAAAGTTGAGGTTGTTGTTGAATTTGTTGGTGTTTTTCAATGTTGAGGTTGTTGTTGTTTTTCAATGCTGAGGTTGTTGTTGAATTTGTTTGTGTTTTTCAATGTTGAGGTTGTTGTTGAATTTGTTGGTGTTTTTCAATGTTGAGGTTGTTGTTGTTTTTCAATGTTGAGGTTGTTGTTGAATTTGTTGGTGTTTTTCAATGTTTAGGTTGTTGTTGTTTTTCAATGTTGAGGTTGTTGTTGAATTTGTTGGTGTTTTTCAATGTTGAGGTTGTTGTTGAATTTGTTGGTGTTTTTCAATGTTGAGGTTGTTGTTGTTTTTCAATGTTGAGGTTGTTGTTCAATTTGTTGGTGTTTTTCAATGTTGAGTTTGTTGTTGTTTTTCAATGTTGAGGTTGTTGTTGTTTTTCAATGTTGAGGTTGTTGTTGAATTTGTTGGTGTTTTTCAATGTTGAGGTTGTTGTTGTTTTTGATTGTTGAGGTTGTTGTTGAATTTGTTGGTGCTTTTCAATGTTGAGGTTGTTGTTGAATTTGTTGGCATTTCTCAATGTTGAGGTTGTTGTTGTTTTTCAATGTTGAGGTTGCTGTTGAATTTGTTGGTGTTTTTTCAATGCTGAGTTTGTTGTTGAATTTGTTGGTGTTTTTCAATTTCGAGGTTGTTGTTGAATTTGTTGGTGTTTTTCAATGTTGAGGTTGTTGGTGTTTTTCAATGTTGAGGTTGTTGTTGTATTTGTTGGTGTTTTTCAATTTCGAGGTTGTTGTTGAATTTTTTAGTGTTTTTCAATGTTGAAGTTGTTGTTGAATTTGTTGGTGTTTTTCAATGTTGAGATTGTTGTTGTTTTTCAATGTTGAGGTTGTTGTTGAATTTGTTGGTGTTTTTCAATGTTGAGGTTGTTGTTGTTTTTCAATGTTGAGGTTGTTGTTGAATTTGTTGGTGTTTTTCAATGTTGAGGTTGTTGTTGTTTTTCAATGTTGAGGTTGTTGTTGTATTTGTTGGTGTTTTTCAATTTCGAGGTTGTTGTTGAATTTGTTGGTGTTTTTCAATGTTGAAGTTGTTGTTGAATTTGTTGGTGTTTTTCAATGTTGAGGTTGTTGTTGTTTTTCAATGTTGAGGTTGTTGTTGAATTTGTTGGTGTTTTTCAATGTTGAGGTTGTTGTTGTTTTTCAATGTTGAGGTTGTTATTGTATTTGTTGGTGTTTTTCAATTTCGAGGTTGTCGTTGAATTTGTTGGTGTTTTTCAATGTTGAAGTTGTTGTTGAATTTGTTGGTGTTTTTCAATGTTGAGGTTGTTGTTGTTTTTCAACGTTGAGGTTGTTGTTGAATTTGTTGGTGTTTTTCAAAGTTGAGGTTGTTGTTGTTTTTCAATGCTGAGGTTGTTGTTGAATTTGTTGGTGTTTTTCTATGTTGAGGTTGTTGTTGAATTTGTTGGTGTTTTTCAATGTTGAGGTTGTTGTTGTTTTTCCATGTTGAGGTTGTTGTTGAATTTGTTGGTGTTTTTCAATGTTGAGGTTGTTGTTGTTTTTCAATGTTGAGGTTGTTGTTGTATTTGTTGGTGTTTTTCAATTTCGAGGTTGTTGTTGAATTTGTTGGTGTTTTTCAATGTTGAAGTTGTTGTTGAATTTGCTGGTGTTTTTCAATGTTGAGGTTGTTGTTGTTTTTCAATGTTGAGGTTGTTGTTGAATTTGTTGGTGTTTTTCAATGTTGAGGTTGTTGTTGTTTTTCAATTTGAGGTTGTTGTTGAATTTGTTGGTGTCTTTCAATGTTGAGGTTGTTGTTGAATTTGTTGGTGTTTTTCAATTTCGAGGTTGCTGTTGAATTTGTTAGTGTTTTTCAATGTTGAGCTTGTTGTTGAATTTGTTGGTGTTTTTCAATGTTGAGGTTGTTGTTGAATTTGTTGGTGTTTTTGAATGTTGAGGTTGTTGTTGTTTTTCAATGTTGAGGTTGTTGTTGAATTTGTTGGTGTTTTTCAATGTTTAGGTTGTTGTTGTTTTTCAATGTTGAGGTTGTTGTTGAATTTGTTGGTGTTTTTCAATGTTGAGGTTGTTGTTGAATTTGTTGGTGTTTTTCAATGTTGAGGTTGTTGTTGTTTTTCAATGTTGAGGTTGATGTTGAATTTGTTGATGTTTTTCAATGTTGAGGTTGTTGTTGAATTTGTTGGTGTTTTTCAATGTTGAGGTTGTTGTTGTTTTTCAATGTTGAGGTTGTTGTTGTATTTGTTGGTGTTTTTCAATTTCGAGGTTGTTGTTGAATTTGTTGGTGTTTTTCAATGTTGAAGTTGTTGTTGAATTTGTTGGTGTTTTTCAATGTTGAGGTTGTTGTTGTTTTTCAATGTTGAGGTTGTTGTTGAATTTGTTGGTGTTTTTCAATGTTGAGGTTGTTGTTGTTTTTCAATGCTGAGGTTGTTGTTGAATTTGTTGGTATTTTTCAATGTTGAGGTTGTTGTTGAATTTCTTGGTGTTTTTCAATGTTGAGATTGTTCTTTTTCAATGTTGAGGTTGTTGTTGTTTTTCAATGTTGAGTTTGTTGTTGAGGTTGTTGGTGTTTTTCAATGTTGAGGTTGTTGTTGTATTTGTTGGTGTTTTTCAATTTCGAGGTTGTTGTTGAATTTTTTAGTGTTTTTCAATGTTGAAGTTGTTGTTGAATTTGTTGGTGTTTTTCAATGTTGAGATTGTTGCTGTTTTTCAATGTTGAGGTTGTTGTTGAATTTGTTGGTGTTTTTCAATGTTGAGGTTGTTGTTGTTTTTCAATGCTGAGGTTGTTGTTGAATTTGTTTGTGTTTTTCAATGTTGAGGTTGTTGTTGAATTTGTTGGTGTTTTTCAATGTTGAGGTTGTTGTTGTTTTTCAATGTTGAGGTTGTTGTTGAATTTGTTGGTGTTTTTCAATGTTTAGGTTGTTGTTGTTTTTCAATGTTGAGGTTGTTGTTGAATTTGTTGGTGTTTTTCAATGTTGAGGTTGTTGTTGAATTTGTTGGTGTTTTTCAATGTTGAGGTTGTTGTTGTTTTTCAATGTTGAGGTTGTTGTTCAATTTGTTGGTGTTTTTCAATGTTGAGTTTGTTGTTGTTTTTCAATGTTGAGGTTGTTGTTGTTTTTCAATGTTGAGGTTGTTGTTGAATTTGTTGGCATTTTTCAATGTTGAGGTTGTTGTTGTTTTTCAATGTTGAGGTTGCTGTTGAATTTGTTGGTGTTTTTCAATGCTGAGTTTGTTGTTGAATTTGTTGGTGTTTTTCAATTTCGAGGTTGTTGTTGAATTTGTTGGTGTTTTTCAATGTTGAGGTTGTTGGTGTTTTTCAATGTTGAGGTTGTTGTTGTATTTGTTGGTGTTTTTCAATTTCGAGGTTGTTGTTGAATTTTTTAGTGTTTTTCAATGTTGAAGTTGTTGTTGAATTTGTTGGTGTTTTTCAATGTTGAGATTGTTGTTGTTTTTCAATGTTGAGGTTGTTGTTGAATTTGTTGGTGTTTTTCAATGTTGAGGTTGTTGTTGTTTTTCAATGTTGAGGTTGTTGTTGAATTTGTTGGTGTTTTTCAATGTTGAGGTTGTTGTTGTTTTTCAATGTTGAGGTTGTTGTTGTATTTGTTGGTGTTTTTCAATTTCGAGGTTGTTGTTGAATTTGTTGGTGTTTTTCAATGTTGAAGTTGTTGTTGAATTTGTTGGTGTTTTTCAATGTTGAGGTTGTTGTTGTTTTTCAATGTTGAGGTTGTTGTTGAATTTGTTGGTGTTTTTCAATGTTGAGGTTGTTGTTGTTTTTCAATGTTGAGGTTGTTATTGTATTTGTTGGTGTTTTTCAATTTCGAGGTTGTCGTTGAATTTGTTGGTTTTTTTCAGTGTTGAAGTTGTTGTTGAATTTGTTGTTGTTTTTCAACGTTGAGGTTGTTGTTGAATTTGTTGGTGTTTTTCAAAGTTGAGGTTGTTGTTGTTTTTCAATGCTGAGGTTGTTGTTGAATTTGTTGGTGTTTTTCAATGTTGAGGTTGTTGTTGAATTTGTTGGTGTTTTTCAATGTTGAGGTTGTTGTTGTTTTTCCATGTTGAGGTTGTTGTTGAATTTGTTGGTGTTTTTCAATGTTTAGGTTGTTGTTGGTTTTCAATGTTGAGGTTGTTGTTGAATTTGTTGGTGTTTTTCAATGCAGAGGTTGTTGTTGAATTTGTTGGTGTTTTTCAATGTTGAGGTTGTTGTTGTTTTTCAATGTTGAGGTTGTTGTTGAATTTGTTGGTGTTTTTCAATGTTGAATTTGTTGTTGTTTTTCAATGTTAATGTTGTTGTTGAATTTGTTGGTGTTTTTCAATGTTGAGGTTGTTGTTGTTTTTCAATGTTGAGGTTGTTGTTGAATTTGTTGGTGTTTTTCAATGTTGAGGTTGTTGTTGTTTTTAAATGTTGGGGTTCTTGTTGAATTTGTTGGTATTTTTCAATTTTGAGGATGTTGTTGTTTTTCATTGTTGAGGTTGTTGTTGAATTTGTTGGTGTTTTTCAATGTTGAGGTTTTTGTTGTTTTTCAATGTTGAGGTTGTTGTTGTATTTGTTGGTGTTTTTCAATTTCGAGGTTGTTGTTGAATTTGTTGGTGTTTTTCAATGTTGAAGTTGTTGTTGAATTTGCTGGTGTTTTTCAATGTTGAGGTTGTTGTTGTTTTTCAATGTTGAGGTTGTTGTTGAATTTGTTGGTGCTTTTCAATGTTGAGGTTGTTGTTGTTTTTCAATTTGAGGTTGTTGTTGAATTTGTTGGTGTCTTTCAATGTTGAGGTTGTTGTTGAATTTGTTGGTGTTTTTCAATTTCGAGGTTGTTGTTGAATTTGTTAGTGTTTTTCAATGTTGAGCTTGTTGTTGAATTTGTTGGTGTTTTTCAATGTTGAGGTTGTTGTTGAATTTGTTGGTGTTTTTGAATGTTGAGGTTGTTGTTGTTTTTCAATGTTGAGGTTGTTGTTGAATTTGTTGGTGTTTTTCAATGTTTAGGTTGTTGTTGTTTTTCAATGTTGAGGTTGTTGTTGAATTTGTTGGTGTTTTTCAATGTTGAGGTTGTTGTTGAATTTGTTGGTGTTTTTCAATGTTGAGGTTGTTGTTGTTTTTCAATGTTGAGGTTGTTGTTGAATTTGTTGGTGTTTTTCAATGTTGAGTTTGTTGTTGTTTTTCAATGTTGATGTTGTTGTTGTTTTTCAATGTTGAGGTTGTTGTTGTATTTGTTGGTGTTTTTCAATTTCGAGGTTGTTGTTGAATTTGTTGGTGTTTTTCAATGTTGAAGTTGTTGTTGAATTTCCTGGTGTTTTTCAATGTTGAGGTTGTTGTTGTTTTTCAATGTTGAGGTTGTTGTTGAATTTGTTGGTGTTTTTCAATGTTGAGGTTGTTGTTGTTTTTCAATGCTGAGGTTGTTGTTGAATTTGTTGGTGTTTTTCAATGTTGAGGTTGTTGTTGAATTTGTTGGTGTTTTTCAATGTTGAGGTTGTTGTTGTTTTTCAATGTTGAGGTTGTTGTTGAATTTGTTGGTGTTTTTCAATGTTGAGGTTGTTGTTGTTTTTCAATGTTGAGGTTGTTGTTGAATTTGTTGGTGTTTTTCAATGTTGAGGTTGTTGTTGAATTTGTTGGTGTTTTTCAATGTTGAGGTTGTTGTTGAATTTGTTGGTGTTTTTCAATGTTGAGGTTGTTGTTATTTTTCAATGTTGAGGTTGTTGTTGAGTTTGTTGGTGTTTTTCAATGTTGAGGTTGCTGTTGAATTTGTTGGTTTTTTCAATGTTGAGGTTGTTGTTGAATTTGTTGGTGTTTTTGAATGTTGAGGTTGTTGTTGTTTTTAAATGTTGAGGTTGTTGTTGAATTTTTTGGTGTTTTTTCAATTTTGAGGTTGTTGGTTTTTTTCAATGTTGAGGTTGATTTTGAATTTGAGGGTGTTTTTCAATGTCTAGGTTGTTGTTTAATTGGTTGGTGTTTTTCAATGTTGAGGTTGTTGTTGTTTTTCAATGTTGAGGTTGTTGTTGAATTTGTTGGTGTTTTTCAATGTTGAGATTGTTGTTGTTTTTCAATGTTGAGGTTGTTGTTCAATTTGTTGGTGTTTTTAAATGTTGAGGGTGTTGTTGAATTTGCTGGTGTTTTGCAATGTTGAGGTTGTTGTTGTTTTTCAATGTTGAGGTTGTTGTTGAATTTGTTGGTGTTTTTCAATGTTGAGGTTGTTGTTGTTTTCAATGTTGAGGTTGTTGTTGTATTTGTTGGTGTTTTTCAATTTCGAGGTTGTTGTTGAATTTGTTGTTGTTTTTCAATGTTGAAGTTGTTGTTGAATTTGTTGGTGTTTTTCAATGTTGAGGTTGTTGTTGTTTTTCAATGTTGAGGTTGTTGTTGAATTTGTTGGTGTTTTTCAATGTTGATGTTGTTGTTGTTTTTCAATGTTGAGGTTGTTGTTGAATTTGTTGGTGTTTTTCAATGTTGAGTTTGTTGTTGTTTTTCAATGTTGAGGTTGTTGTTGAATTTGTTGGTGTTTTTCAATGTTGAGGTTGTTGTTGTTTTTCAATGTTGAGGTTGTTGTTGAATTTGTTGGTGTTTTTCAATGTTGAGGTTGTTGTTTTTCAATGTTGAGGTTGTTGTTGAATTTGTTGGTGCTTTTCAATGTTGAGATTGTTGTTGAATTTGTTGGTGTTTTTCAATGTTGAGGTTGTTGTTGTTTTTCAATGTTGAGTTTGTTGTTGAATTTGTTGGTGTTTTTCAATGTTGAGTTTGTTGTTGAATTTGTTGGTGTTTTTCAATTTCGAGGTTGTTGTTGAATTTGTTAGTGTTTTTCAATGTTGAGGTTGTTGTTGAATTTGTTGGTGTTTTTCAATGTTGAGGTTGTTGTTGAATTTGTTGTTGTTTTTCAATGTTGAGGTTGTTGTTGTTTTTCAATGTTGAGGTTGTTGTTGAATTTGTTGGTGTTTTTCAATGTTGAGGTTGTTGTTGTTTTTGATTGTTGAGGTTGTTGTTGAATTTGTTGGTGCTTTTCAATGTTGAGGTTGTTGTTGAATTTGTTGGCATTTTTCAATGTTGAGGTTGTTGTTGTTTTTCAATGTTGAGGTTGCTGTTGAATTTGTTGGAGTTTTTAAATGCTGAGTTTGTTGTTGAATTTGTTGGTGTTTTTCGATTTCGAGGTTGTTGTTGAATTTGTTGGTGTTTTTCAATGTTGAGGTTGTTGGTGTTTTTCAATGTTGAGGTTGTTGTTGTATTTGTTGGTGTTTTTCAATTTCGAGGTTGTTGTTGAATTTTTTAGTGTTTTTCAATGTTGAAGTTGTTGTTGAATTTGTTGGTGTTTTTCAATGTTGAGATTGTTGTTGTTTTTCAATGTTGAGGTTGTTGTTGAATTTGTTGGTGTTTTTCAATGTTGAGGTTGTTGTTGTTTTTCAATGTTGAGGTTGTTGTTGAATTTGTTGGTGTTTTTCAATGTTGAGGTTGTTGTTGTTTTTCAATGTTGAGGGTGTTGTTGTATTTGTTGGTGTTTTTCAATTTCGAGGTTGTTGTTGAATTTGTTGGTGTTTTTCAATGTTGAAGTTGTTGTTGAATTTGTTGGTGTTTTTCAATGTTGAGGTTGTTGTTGTTTTTCAATGTTGAGGTTGTTGTTGAATTTGTTGGTGTTTTTCAATGTTGAGGTTGTTGTTGTTTTTCAATGTTGAGGTTGTTATTGTATTTGTTGGTGTTTTTCAATTTCGAGGTTGTCGTTGAATTTGTTGGTGTTTTTCAATGTTGAAGTTGTTGTTGAATTTGTTGGTGTTTTTCAATGTTGAGGTTGTTGTTGTTTTTCAACGTTGAGGTTGTTGTTGAATTTGTTGGTGTTTTTCAAAGTTGAGGTTGTTGTTGTTTTTCAATGCTGAGGTTGTTGTTGAATTTGTTGGTGTTTTTCAATGTTGAGGTTGTTGTTGAATTTGTTGGTGTTTTTCAATGTTGAGGTTGTTGTTGTTTTTCCATGTTGAGGTTGTTGTTGAATTTGTTGGTGTTTTTCAATGTTGAGTTTGTTGTTGTTTTTCAATGTTAATGTTGTTGTTGAATTTGTTGGTGTTTTTCAATGTTGAGGTTGTTGTTGTTTTTCAATGTTGAGGTTGTTGTTGAATTTGTTGGTGTTTTTCAATGTTGAGGTTGTTGTTGTTTTTAAATGTTGGGGTTCTTGTTGAATTTGTTGGTATTTTTCAATTTTGAGGATGTTGTTGTTTTTCATTGTTGAGGTTGTTGTTGAATTTGTTGGTGTTTTTCAATGTTGAGGTTTTTGTTGTTTTTCAATGTTGAGGTTGTTGTTGTATTTGTTGGTGTTTTTCAATTTCGAGGTTGTTGTTGAATTTGTTGGTGTTTTTCAATGTTGAAGTTGTTGTTGAATTTGCTGGTGTTTTTCAATGTTGAGGTTGTTGTTGTTTTTCAATGTTGAGGTTGTTGTTGAATTTGTTGGTGTTTTTCAATGTTGAGGTTGTTGTTGTTTTTCAATTTGAGGTTGTTGTTGAATTTGTTGGTGTCTTTCAATGTTGAGGTTGTTGTTGAATTTGTTGGTGTTTTTCAATTTCGAGGTTGTTGTTGAATTTGTTAGTGTTTTTCAATGTTGAGCTTGTTGTTGAATTTGTTGGTGTTTTTCAATGTTGAGGTTGTTGTTGAATTTGTTGGTGTTTTTGAATGTTGAGGTTGTTGTTGTTTTTCAATGTTGAGGTTGTTGTTGAATTTGTTGGTGTTTTTCAATGTTTAGGTTGTTGTTGTTTTTCAATGTTGAGGTTGTTGTTGAATTTGTTGGTGTTTTTCAATGTTGAGGTTGTTGTTGAATTTGTTGGTGTTTTTCAATGTTGAGGTTGTTGTTGTTTTTCAATGTTGAGGTTGTTGTTGAATTTGTTGGTGTTTTTCAATGTTGAGGTTGTTGTTGAATTTGTTGGTGTTTTTCAATGTTGAGGTTGTTGTTGTTTTTCAATGTTGAGGTTGTTGTTGTATTTGTTGGTGTTTTTCAATTTCGAGGTTGTTGTTGAATTTGTTGGTGTTTTTCAATGTTGAAGTTGTTGTTGAATTTGTTGTTGTTTTTCAATGTTGAGGTTGTTGTTGAATTTGTTGGTGTTTTTCAATGTTGAGGTTGTTGTTGTTTTTCAATGCTGAGGTTGTTGTTGAATTTGTTGGTATTTTTCAATGTTGAGGTTGTTGTTGAATTTCTTGGTGTTTTTCAATGTTGAGGTTGTTCTTTTTCAATGTTGAGGTTTTTGTTGTTTTTCAATGTTGAGTTTGTTGTTGAATTTGTTGGTGTTTTTCAATGTTGAGTTTGTTGTTGAATTTGTTGGTGTTTTTCAATTTCGAGGTTGTTGTTGAATTTGTTGGTGTTTTTCAAAGTTGAGGTTGTTGTTGAATTTGTTGGTGTTTTTCAATGTTGAGGTTGTTGTTGTTTTTCAATGCTGAGGTTGTTGTTGAATTTGTTTGTGTTTTTCAATGTTGAGGTTGTTGTTGAATTTGTTGGTGTTTTTCAATGTTGAGGTTGTTGTTGTTTTTCAATGTTGAGGTTGTTGTTGAATTTGTTGGTGTTTTTCAATGTTTAGGTTGTTGTTGTTTTTCAATGTTGAGGTTGTTGTTGAATTTGTTGGTGTTTTTCAATGTTGAGGTTGTTGTTGAATTTGTTGGTGTTTTTCAATGTTGAGGTTGTTGTTGTTTTTCAATGTTGAGGTTGTTGTTCAATTTGTTGGTGTTTTTCAATGTTGAGTTTGTTGTTGTTTTTCAATGTTGAGGTTGTTGTTGTTTTTCAATGTTGAGGTTGTTGTTGAATTTGTTGGTGTTTTTCAATGTTGAGGTTGTTGTTGTTTTTGATTGTTGAGGTTGTTGTTGAATTTGTTGGTGCTTTTCAATGTTGAGGTTGTTGTTGAATTTGTTGGCATTTCTCAATGTTGAGGTTGTTGTTGTTTTTCAATGTTGAGGTTGCTGTTGAATTTGTTGGTGTTTTTTCAATGCTGAGTTTGTTGTTGAATTTGTTGGTGTTTTTCAATTTCGAGGTTGTTGTTGAATTTGTTGGTGTTTTTCAATGTTGAGGTTGTTGGTGTTTTTCAATGTTGAGGTTGTTGTTGTATTTGTTGGTGTTTTTCAATTTCGAGGTTGTTGCTGAATTTTTTAGTGTTTTTCAATGTTGAAGTTGTTGTTGAATTTGTTGGTGTTTTTCAATGTTGAGATTGTTGTTGTTTTTCAATGTTGAGGTTGTTGTTGAATTTGTTGGTGTTTTTCAATGTTGAGGTTGTTGTTGTTTTTCAATGTTGAGGTTGTTGTTGAATTTGTTGGTGTTTTTCAATGTTGAGGTTGTTGTTGTTTTTCAATGTTGAGGTTGTTGTTGTATTTGTTGGTGTTTTTCAATTTCGAGGTTGTTGTTGAATTTGTTGGTGTTTTTCAATGTTGAAGTTGTTGTTGAATTTGTTGGTGTTTTTCAATGTTGAGGTTGTTGTTGTTTTTCAATGTTGAGGTTGTTGTTGAATTTGTTGGTGTTTTTCAATGTTGAGGTTGTTGTTGTTTTTCAATGTTGAGGTTGTTATTGTATTTGTTGGTGTTTTTCAATTTCGAGGTTGTCGTTGAATTTGTTGGTGTTTTTCAATGTTGAAGTTGTTGTTGAATTTGTTGGTGTTTTTCAATGTTGAGGTTGTTGTTGTTTTTCAACGTTGAGGTTGTTGTTGAATTTGTTGGTGTTTTTCAAAGTTGAGGTTGTTGTTGTTTTTCAATGCTGAGGTTGTTGTTGAATTTGTTGGTGTTTTTCTATGTTGAGGTTGTTGTTGAATTTGTTGGTGTTTTTCAATGTTGAGGTTGTTGTTGTTTTTCCATGTTGAGGTTGTTGTTGAATTTGTTGGTGTTTTTCAATGTTGAGGTTGTTGTTGTTTTTCAATGTTGAGGTTGTTGTTGTATTTGTTGGTGTTTTTCAATTTCGAGGTTGTTGTTGAATTTGTTGGTGTTTTTCAATGTTGAAGTTGTTGTTGAATTTGCTGGTGTTTTTCAATGTTGAGGTTGTTGTTGTTTTTCAATGTTGAGGTTGTTGTTGAATTTGTTGGTGTTTTTCAATGTTGAGGTTGTTGTTGTTTTTCAATTTGAGGTTGTTGTTGAATTTGTTGGTGTCTTTCAATGTTGAGGTTGTTGTTGAATTTGTTGGTGTTTTTCAATTTCGAGGTTGCTGTTGAATTTGTTAGTGTTTTTCAATGTTGAGCTTGTTGTTGAATTTGTTGGTGTTTTTCAATGTTGAGGTTGTTGTTGAATTTGTTGGTGTTTTTGAATGTTGAGGTTGTTGTTGTTTTTCAATGTTGAGGTTGTTGTTGAATTTGTTGGTGTTTTTCAATGTTTAGGTTGTTGTTGTTTTTCAATGTTGAGGTTGTTGTTGAATTTGTTGGTGTTTTTCAATGTTGAGGTTGTTGTTGAATTTGTTGGTGTTTTTCAATGTTGAGGTTGTTGTTGTTTTTCAATGTTGAGGTTGATGTTGAATTTGTTGATGTTTTTCAATGTTGAGGTTGTTGTTGAATTTGTTGGTGTTTTTCAATGTTGAGGTTGTTGTTGTTTTTCAATGTTGAGGTTGTTGTTGTATTTGTTGGTGTTTTTCAATTTCGAGGTTGTTGTTGAATTTGTTGGTGTTTTTCAATGTTGAAGTTGTTGTTGAATTTGTTGGTGTTTTTCAATGTTGAGGTTGTTGTTGTTTTTCAATGTTGAGGTTGTTGTTGAATTTGTTGGTGTTTTTCAATGTTGAGGTTGTTGTTGTTTTTCAATGCTGAGGTTGTTGTTGAATTTGTTGGTATTTTTCAATGTTGAGGTTGTTGTTGAATTTCTTGGTGTTTTTCAATGTTGAGGTTGTTCTTTTTCAATGTTGAGGTTGTTGTTGTTTTTCAATGTTGAGTTTGTTGTTGAGGTTGTTGGTGTTTTTCAATGTTGAGGTTGTTGTTGTATTTGTTGGTGTTTTTCAATTTCGAGGTTGTTGTTGAATTTTTTAGTGTTTTTCAATGTTGAAGTTGTTGTTGAATTTGTTGGTGTTTTTCAATGTTGAGATTGTTGCTGTTTTTCAATGTTGAGGTTGTTGTTGAATTTGTTGGTGTTTTTCAATGTTGAGGTTGTTGTTGTTTTTCAATGCTGAGGTTGTTGTTGAATTTGTTTGTGTTTTTCAATGTTGAGGTTGTTGTTGAATTTGTTGGTGTTTTTCAATGTTGAGGTTGTTGTTGTTTTTCAATGTTGAGGTTGTTGTTGAATTTGTTGGTGTTTTTCAATGTTTAGGTTGTTGTTGTTTTTCAATGTTGAGGTTGTTGTTGAATTTGTTGGTGTTTTTCAATGTTGAGGTTGTTGTTGAATTTGTTGGTGTTTTTCAATGTTGAGGTTGTTGTTGTTTTTCAATGTTGAGGTTGTTGTTCAATTTGTTGGTGTTTTTCAATGTTGAGTTTGTTGTTGTTTTTCAATGTTGAGGTTGTTGTTGTTTTTCAATGTTGAGGTTGTTGTTGAATTTGTTGGCATTTTTCAATGTTGAGGTTGTTGTTGTTTTTCAATGTTGAGGTTGCTGTTGAATTTGTTGGTGTTTTTCAATGCTGAGTTTGTTGTTGAATTTGTTGGTGTTTTTCAATTTCGAGGTTGTTGTTGAATTTGTTGGTGTTTTTCAATGTTGAGGTTGTTGGTGTTTTTCAATGTTGAGGTTGTTGTTGTATTTGTTGGTGTTTTTCAATTTCGAGGTTGTTGTTGAATTTTTTAGTGTTTTTCAATGTTGAAGTTGTTGTTGAATTTGTTGGTGTTTTTCAATGTTGAGATTGTTGTTGTTTTTCAATGTTGAGGTTGTTGTTGAATTTGTTGGTGTTTTTCAATGTTGAGGTTGTTGTTGTTTTTCAATGTTGAGGTTGTTGTTGAATTTGTTGGTGTTTTTCAATGTTGAGGTTGTTGTTGTTTTTCAATGTTGAGGTTGTTGTTGTATTTGTTGGTGTTTTTCAATTTCGAGGTTGTTGTTGAATTTGTTGGTGTTTTTCAATGTTGAAGTTGTTGTTGAATTTGTTGGTGTTTTTCAATGTTGAGGTTGTTGTTGTTTTTCAATGTTGAGGTTGTTGTTGAATTTGTTGGTGTTTTTCAATGTTGAGGTTGTTGTTGTTTTTCAATGTTGAGGTTGTTATTGTATTTGTTGGTGTTTTTCAATTTCGAGGTTGTCGTTGAATTTGTTGGTTTTTTTCAGTGTTGAAGTTGTTGTTGAATTTGTTGTTGTTTTTCAACGTTGAGGTTGTTGTTGAATTTGTTGGTGTTTTTCAAAGTTGAGGTTGTTGTTGTTTTTCAATGCTGAGGTTGTTGTTGAATTTGTTGGTGTTTTTCAATGTTGAGGTTGTTGTTGAATTTGTTGGTGTTTTTCAATGTTGAGGTTGTTGTTGTTTTTCCATGTTGAGGTTGTTGTTGAATTTGTTGGTGTTTTTCAATGTTTAGGTTGTTGTTGGTTTTCAATGTTGAGGTTGTTGTTGAATTTGTTGGTGTTTTTCAATGCTGAGGTTGTTGTTGAATTTGTTGGTGTTTTTCAATGTTGAGGTTGTTGTTGTTTTTCAATGTTGAGGTTGTTGTTGAATTTGTTGGTGTTTTTCAATGTTGAATTTGTTGTTGTTTTTCAATGTTAATGTTGATGTTGAATTTGTTGGTGTTTTTCAATGTTGAGGTTGTTGTTGTTTTTCAATGTTGAGGTTGTTGTTGAATTTGTTGGTGTTTTTCAATGTTGAGGTTGTTGTTGTTTTTAAATGTTGGGGTTCTTGTTGAATTTGTTGGTATTTTTCAATTTTGAGGATGTTGTTGTTTTTCATTGTTGAGGTTGTTGTTGAATTTGTTGGTGTTTTTCAATGTTGAGGTTTTTGTTGTTTTTCAATGTTGAGGTTGTTGTTGTATTTGTTGGTGTTTTTCAATTTCGAGGTTGTTGTTGAATTTGTTGGTGTTTTTCAATGTTGAAGTTGTTGTTGAATTTGCTGGTGTTTTTCAATGTTGAGGTTGTTGTTGTTTTTCAATGTTGAGGTTGTTGTTGAATTTGTTGGTGCTTTTCAATGTTGAGGTTGTTGTTGTTTTTCAATTTGAGGTTGTTGTTGAATTTGTTGGTGTCTTTCAATGTTGAGGTTGTTGTTGAATTTGTTGGTGTTTTTCAATTTCGAGGTTGTTGTAGAATTTGTTAGTGTTTTTCAATGTTGAGCTTGTTGTTGAATTTGTTGGTGTTTTTCAATGTTGAGGTTGTTGTTGAATTTGTTGGTGTTTTTCAATGTTTAGGTTGTTGTTGTTTTTCAATGTTGAGGTTGTTGTTGAATTTGTTGGTGTTTTTCAATGTTGAGGTTGTTGTTGAATTTGTTGGTGTTTTTCAATGTTGAGGTTGTTGTTGTTTTTCAATGTTGAGGTTGTTGTTGAATTTGTTGGTGTTTTTCAATGTTGAGTTTGTTGTTGTTTTTCAATGTTGATGTTGTTGTTGTTTTTCAATGTTGAGGTTGTTGTTGTATTTGTTGGTGTTTTTCAATTTCGAGGTTGTTGTTGAATTTGTTGGTGTTTTTCAATGTTGAAGTTGTTGTTGAATTTCCTGGTGTTTTTCAATGTTGAGGTTGTTGTTGTTTTTCAATGTTGAGGTTGTTGTTGAATTTGTTGGTGTTTTTCAATGTTGAGGTTGTTGTTGTTTTTCAATGCTGAGGTTGTTGTTGAATTTGTTGGTGTTTTTCAATGTTGAGGTTGTTGTTGAATTTGTTGGTGTTTTTCAATGTTGAGGTTGTTGTTGTTTTTCAATGTTGAGGTTGTTGTTGAATTTGTTGGTGTTTTTCAATGTTGAGGTTGTTGTTGTTTTTCAATGTTGAGGTTGTTGTTGAATTTGTTGGTGTTTTTCAATGTTGAGGTTGTTGTTGAATTTGTTGGTGTTTTTCAATGTTGAGGTTGTTGTTGAATTTGTTGGTGTTTTTCAATGTTGAGGTTGTTGTTATTTTTCAATGTTGAGGTTGTTGTTGAGTTTGTTGGTGTTTTTCAATGTTGAGGTTGCTGTTGAATTTGTTGGTTTTTTCAATGTTGAGGTTGTTGTTGAATTTGTTGGTGTTTTTGAATGTTGAGGTTGTTGTTGTTTTTAAATGTTGAGGTTGTTGTTGAATTTTTTGGTGTTTTTTCAATTTTGAGGTTGTTGGTTTTTTTCAATGTTGAGGTTGATTTTGAATTTGAGGGTGTTTTTCAATGTCTAGGTTGTTGTTTAATTGGTTGGTGTTTTTCAATGTTGAGGTTGTTGTTGTTTTTCAATGTTGAGGTTGTTGTTGAATTTGTTGGTGTTTTTCAATGTTGAGATTGTTGTTGTTTTTCAATGTTGAGGTTGTTGTTCAATTTGTTGGTGTTTTTAAATGTTGAGGGTGTTGTTGAATTTGCTGGTGTTTTGCAATGTTGAGGTTGTTGTTGTTTTTCAATGTTGAGGTTGTTGTTGAATTTGTTGGTGTTTTTCAATGTTGAGGTTGTTGTTGTTTTCAATGTTGAGGTTGTTGTTGTATTTGTTGGTGTTTTTCAATTTCGAGGTTGTTGTTGAATTTGTTGTTGTTTTTCAATGTTGAAGTTGTTGTTGAATTTGTTGGTGTTTTTCAATGTTGAGGTTGTTGTTGTTTTTCAATGTTGAGGTTGTTGTTGAATTTGTTGGTGTTTTTCAATGTTGATGTTGTTGTTGTTTTTCAATGTTGAGGTTGTTGTTGAATTTGTTGGTGTTTTTCAATGTTGAGTTTGTTGTTGTTTTTCAATGTTGAGGTTGTTGTTGAATTTGTTGGTGTTTTTCAATGTTGAGGTTGTTGTTGTTTTTCAATGTTGAGGTTGTTGTTGAATTTGTTGGTGTTTTTCAATGTTGAGGTTGTTGTTTTTCAATGTTGAGGTTGTTGTTGAATTTGTTGGTGCTTTTCAATGTTGAGATTGTTGTTGAATTTGTTGGTGTTTTTCAATGTTGAGGTTGTTGTTGTTTTTCAATGTTGAGTTTGTTGTTGAATTTGTTGGTGTTTTTCAATGTTGAGTTTGTTGTTGAATTTGTTGGTGTTTTTCAATTTCGAGGTTGTTGTTGAATTTGTTAGTGTTTTTCAATGTTGAGGTTGTTGTTGAATTTGTTGGTGTTTTTCAATGTTGAGGTTGTTGTTGAATTTGTTGGTGTTTTTCAATGTTGAGGTTGTTGTTGTTTTTCAATGTTGAGTTTGTTGTTGTTTTTCAATGTTGAGGTTGTTGTTGTTTTTCAATGTTGAGGTTGTTGTTGAATTTGTTGGTGCTTTTCAATGTTGAGGTTGTTGTTGTTTTTCAATGTTGAGGTTGTTGTTGAATTTGTTGGTGCTTTTCAATGTTGAGATTGTTGTTGAATTTGTTGGTGTTTTTCAATGTTGAGGTTGTTGTTGTTTTTCAATGTTGAGTTTGTTGTTGAATTTGTTGGTGTTTTTCAATGTTGAGTTTGTTGTTGAATTTGTTGGTGTTTTTCAATTTCGAGGTTGTTGTTGAATTTGTTAGTGTTTTTCAATGTTGACGTTGTTGTTGAATTTGTTGATGTTTTTCAATGTTGAGGTTGTTGTTGAATTTGTTGGTGTTTTTCAATGTTGAGGTTGTTGGTGTTTTTCAATGTTGAGGTTGTTGTTGTATTTGTTGGTGTTTTTCAATTTCGAGGTTGTTGTTGAATTTTTTAGTGTTTTTCAATGTTGAAGTTGTTGTTGAATTTGTTGGTGTTTTTCAATGTTGAGATTGTTGTTGTTTTTCAATGTTGAGGTTGTTGTTGAATTTGTTGGTGTTTTTCAATGTTGAGGTTGTTGTTGTTTTTCAATGCTGAGGTTGTTGTTGAATTTGTTGGTGTTTTTCAATGTTGAGGTTGTTGTTGAATTTGTTGGTGTTTTTCAATGTTGAGGTTGTTGTTGTTTTTCAATGTTGAGGTTGTTGTTGAATTTGTTGGTGTTTTTCAATGATTAGGTTGTTGTTGTTTTTCAATGTTGAGGTTGTTGTTGAATTTGTTGGTGTTTTTCAATGTTGAGGTTGTTGTTGAATTTGTTGGTGTTTTTCAATGTTGAGGTTGTTGTTGTTTTTCAATGTTGAGGTTGTTGTTCAATTTGTTGGTGTTTTTCAATGTTGAGTTTGTTGTTGTTTTTCAATGTTGAGGTTGTTGTTGTTTTTCAATGTTGAGGTTGTTGTTGAATTTGTTGGTGTTTTTCAATGTTGAGGTTGTTGTTGTTTTTCATTGTTGAGGTTGTTGTTGAATTTGTTGGTGCTTTTCAATGTTGAGGTTGTTGTTGAATTTGTTGGCATTTTTCAATGTTGAGGTTGTTGTTGTTTTTCAATGTTGAGGTTGCTGTTGAATTTGTTGGTGTTTTTCAATGTTGAGTTTGTTGTTGAATTTGTTGGTGTTTTTCAATTTCGAGGTTGTTGTTGAATTTGTTGGTGTTTTTCAATGTTGAGGTTGTTGGTGTTTTTCAATGTTGAGGTTGTTGTTCTATTTGTTGGTGTTTTTCAATTTCGAGGTTGTTGTTGAATTTTTTAGTGTTTTTCAATGTTGAAGTTGTTGTTGAATTTGTTGGTGTTTTTCAATGTTGAGATTGTTGTTGTTTTTCAATGTTGAGGTTGTTGTTGAATTTGTTGGTGTTTTTCAATGTTGAGGTTGTTGTTGCTTTTCAATGTTGAGGTTGTTGTTGAATTTGTTGCTGTTTTTCAATGTTGAGGTTGTTGTTGTTTTTCAATGTTGAGGTTGTTGTTGTATTTGTTGGTGTTTTTCAATTTCGAGGTTGTTGTTGAATTTGTTGGTGTTTTTCAATGTTGAAGTTGTTGTTGAATTTGTTGGTGTTTTTCAATGTTGAGGTTGTTGTTGTTTTTCAATGTTGAGGTTGTTGTTGAATTTGTTGGTGTTTTTCAATGTTGAGGTTGTTGTTGTTTTTCAATGTTGAGGTTGTTGTTGTATTTGTTGGTGTTTTTCAATTTCGAGGTTGTCGTTGAATTTGTTGGTGTTTTTCAATGTTGAAGTTGTTGTTGAATTTGTTGGTGTTTTTCAATGTTGAGGTTGTTGTTGTTTTTCAACGTTGAGGTTGTTGTTGAATTTGTTGGTGTTTTTCAAAGTTGAGGTTGTTGTTGTTTTTCAATGCTGAGGTTGTTGTTGAATTTGTTGGTGTTTTTCAATGTTGAGGTTGTTGTTGAATTTGTTGGTGTTTTTCAATGTTGAGGTTGTTGTTGTTTTTCCATGTTGAGGTTGTTGTTGAATTTGTTGGTGTTTTTCAATGTTTAGGTTGTTGTTGTTTTTCAATGTTGAGGTTGTTGTTGAATTTGTTGGTGTTTTTCAATGTTGAGGTTGTTGTTGAATTTGTTGGTGTTTTTCAATGTTGAGGTTGTTGTTGTTTTTCAATGTTGAGGTTGTTGTTCAATTTGTTGGTGTTTTTCAATGTTGAGTTTGTTGTTGTTTTTCAATGTTAAGGTTGTTGTTGAATTTGTTGGTGTTTTTCAATGTTGAGGTTGTTGTTGTTTTTCAATGTTGAGGTTGTTGTTGAATTTGTTGGTGTTTTTCAATGTTGAGGTTGTTGTTGTTTTTAAATGTTGGGGTTGTTGTTGAATTTGTTGGTATTTTTCAATTTTGAGGATGTTGTTGTTTTTCAATGTTGAGGTTGTTGTTGAATTTGTTGGTGTTTTTCAATGTTGAGGTTTTTGTTGTTTTTCAATGTTGAGGTTGTTGTTGTATTTGTTGGTGTTTTTCAATTTCGAGGTTGTTGTTGAATTTGTTGGTGTTTTTCAATGTTGAAGTTGTTGTTGAATTTGCTGGTGTTTTTCAATGTTGAAGTTGTTGTTGTTTTTCAATGTTGAGGTTGTTGTTGAATTTGTTGGTGTTTTTCAATGTTGAGGTTGTTGTTGTTTTTCAATTTGAGGTTGTTGTTGAATTTGTTGGTGTCTTTCAATGTTGAGGTTGTTGTTGAATTTGTTGGTGTTTTTCATTTTCGAGGTTGTTGTTGAATTTGTTAGTGTTTTTCAATGTTCAGCTTGTTGTTGAATTTGTTGGTGTTTTTCAATGTTGAGGTTGTTGTTGAATTTGTTGGTGTTTTTCAATGTTGAGGTTGTTGTTGTTTTTCAATGTTGTGGTTGTTGTTGAATTTGTTGGTGTTTTTCAATGTTTAGGTTGTTGTTGTTTTTCAATGTTGAGGTTGTTGTTGAATTTGTTGGTGTTTTTCAATGTTGAGGTTGTTGTTGAATTTGTTGGTGTTTTTCAATGTTGAGGTTGTTGTTGTTTTTCAATGTTGAGGTTGTTGTTGAATTTGTTGGTGTTTTTCAATGTTGAGTTTGTTGTTGTTTTTCAATGTTGATGTTGTTGTTGTTTTTCAATGTTGAGGTTGTTGTTGTATTTGTTGGTGTTTTTCAATTTCGAGGTTGTTGTTGAATTTGTTGGTGTTTTTCAATGTTGAGGTTGTTGTTGTTTTTCAATGTTGAGGTTGTTGTTGAATTTGTTGGTGTTTTTCAATGTTTCGGTTGTTGTTGTTTTTCAATGTTGAGGTTGTTGTTGAATTTGTTGGTGTTTTTCAATGTTGAGGTTGTTGTTGAATTTGTTGGTGTTTTTCAATGTTGAGGTTGTTGTTGAATTTGTTGGTGTTTTTCAATGTTGAGGTTGTTGTTATTTTTCAATGTTGAGGTTGTTGTTGAGTTTGTTGGTGTTTTTCAATGTTGAGGTTGCTGTTGAATTTGTTGGTTTTTTCAATGTTGAGGTTGTTGTTGAATTTGTTGGTGTTTTTGAATGTTGAGGTTGTTGTTGTTTTTAAATGTTGAGGTTGTTGTTGAATTTGTTGGTGTTTTTTCAATTTTGAGGTTGTTGGTTTTTTTCAATGTTGAGGTTGATTTTGAATTTGAGGGTATTTTTCAATGTCGAGGTTGTTGTTTAATTTGTTGGTGTTTTTCAATGTTGAGGTTGTTGTTGTTTTTCAATGTTGAGGTTGTTGTTGAATTTGTTGGTGTTTTTCAATGTTGAGATTGTTGTTGTTTTTCAATGTTGAGGTTGTTGTTCAATTTGTTGGTGTTTTTAAATGTTGAGGTTGTTGTTGAATTTGCTGGTGTTTTGCAATGTTGAGGTTGTTGTTGTTTTTCAATGTTGAGGTTGTTGTTGAATTTGTTGGTGTTTTTCAATGTTGAGGTTGTTGTTGTTTTTCAATGTTGAGGTTGTTGTTGTATTTGTTGGTGTTTTTCAATTTCGAGGTTGTTGTTGAATTTGTTGTTGTTTTTCAATGTTGAAGTTGTTGTTGAATTTGTTGGTGTTTTTCAATGTTGAGGTTGTTGTTGTTTTTCAATGTTGAGGTTGTTGTTGAATTTGTTGGTGTTTTTCAATGTTGATGTTGTTGTTGTTTTTCAATGTTGAGGTTGTTGTTGAATTTGTTGGTGTTTTTCAATGTTGAGTTTGTTGTTGTTTTTCAATGTTGAGGTTGTTGTTGAATTTGTTGGTGTTTTTCAATGTTGAGGTTGTTGTTGTTTTTCAATGTTGAGGTTGTTGTTGAATTTGTTGGTGTTTTTCAATGTTGAGGTTGTTGTTGTATTTGTTGGTGTTTTTCAATTTCGAGGTTGTTGTTGAATTTTTTAGTGTTTTTCAATGTTGAAGTTGTTGTTGAATTTGTTGGTGTTTTTCAATGTTGAGATTGTTGTTGTTTTTCAATGTTGAGGTTGTTGTTGAATTTGTTGTTGTTTTTCAATGTTGAGGTTGTTGTTGTTTTTCAATGTTGAGGTTGTTGTTGAATTTGTTGCTGTTTTTCAATGTTGAGGTTATTGTTGTTTTTCAATGTTGAGGTTGTTGTTGTATTTGTTGGTGTTTTTCAATTTCGAGGTTGTTGTTGAATTTGTTGGTGTTTTTCAATGTTGAAGTTGTTGTTGAATTTGTTGGTGTTTTTCAATGTTGAGGTTGTTGTTGTTTTTCAATGTTGAGGTTGTTGTTGAATTTGTTGGTGTTTATCAATGTTGAGGTTGTTGTTGTTTTTCAATGTTGAGGTTGTTATTGTATTTGTTGGTGTTTTTCAATTTCGAGGTTGTCGTTGAATTTGTTGGTGTTTTTCAATGTTGAGGTTGTTGTTGAATTTGCTGGTGTTTTGCAATGTTGAGGTTGTTGTTGTTTTTCAATGTTGAGGTTGTTGTTGAATTTGTTGGTGTTTTTCAATGTTGAGGTTGTTGTTGTTTTTCAATGTTGAGGTTGTTGTTGTATTTGTTGGTGTTTTTCAATTTCGAGGTTGTTGTTGAATTTGTTGTTGTTTTTCAATGTTGAAGTTGTTGTTGAATTTGTTGGTGTTTTTCAATGTTGAGGTTGTTGTTGTTTTTCAATGTTGAGGTTGTTGTTGAATTTGTTGGTGTTTTTCAATGTTGATGTTGTTGTTGTTTTTCAATGTTGAGGTTGTTGTTGAATTTGTTGGTGTTTTTCAATGTTGAGTTTGTTGTTGTTTTTCAATGTTGAGGTTGTTGTTGAATTTGTTGGTGTTTTTCAATGTTGAGGTTGTTGTTGTTTTTCAATGTTGAGGTTGTTGTTGAATTTGTTGGTGTTTTTCAATGTTGAGGTTGTTGTTGTTTTTCAATGTTGAGGTTGTTGTTGAATTTGTTGGTGCTTTTCAATGTTGAGATTGTTGTTGAATTTGTTGGTGTTTTTCAATGTTGAGGTTGTTGTTGTTTTTCAATGTTGAGTTTGTTGTTGAATTTGTTGGTGTTTTTCAATGTTGAGTTTGTTGTTGAATTTGTTGGTGTTTTTCAATTTCGAGGTTGTTGTTGAATTTGTTAGTGTTTTTCAATGTTGAGGTTGTTGTTGAATTTGTTGGTGTTTTTCAATGTTGAGGTTGTTGTTGAATTTGTTGGTGATTTTCAATGTTGAGGTTGTTGTTGTTTTTCAATGTTGAGTTTGTTGTTGTTTTTCAATGTTGAGGTTGTTGTTGTTTTTCAATGTTGAGGTTGTTGTTGAATTTGTTGGTGTTTTTCAATGTTGAGGTTGTTGTTGTTTTTCATTGTTGAGGTTGTTGTTGAATTTGTTGGTGCTTTTCAATGTTGAGGTTGTTGTTGTTTTTCAATGCTGAGGTTGTTGTTGAATTTGTTGGTGTTTTTCAATGTTGAGGTTGTTGTTGAATTTGTTGGTGTTTTTCAATGTTGAGGTTGTTGTTGTTTTTCAATGTTGAGGTTGTTTTTGAATTTGTTGGTGTTTTTCAATGTTTAGGTTGTTGTTGTTTTTCAATGTTGAGGTTGTTGTTGAATTTGTTGGTGTTTTTCAATGTTGAGGTTGTTGTTGAATTTGTTGGTGTTTTTCAATGTTGAGGTTGTTGTTGTTTTTCAATGTTGAGGTTCTTGTTCAATTTGTTGGTGTTTTTCAATGTTGAGTTTGTTGTTGTGTTTCAATGTTGAGGTTGTTGTTGTTTTTCAATGTTGAGGTTGTTGTTGAATTTGTTGGTGTTTTTCAATGTTGAGGTTGTTGTTGTTTTTCATTGTTGAGGTTGTTGTTGAATTTGTTGGTGCTTTTCAATGTTGAGGTTGTTGTTGAATTTGTTGGCATTTTTCAATGTTGAGGTTGTTGTTGTTTTTCAATGTTGAGGTTGCTGTTGAATTTGTTGGTGTTTTTCAATGTTGAGTTTGTTGTTGAATTTGTTGGTGTTTTTCAATTTCGAGGTTGTTGTTGAATTTGTTGGTGTTTTTCAATGTTGAGGTTGTTGGTGTTTTTCAATGTTGAGGTTGTTGTTGTATTTGTTGGTGTTTTTCAATTTCGAGGTTGTTGTTGAATTTTTTAGTGTTTTTCAATGTTGAAGTTGTTGTTGAATTTGTTGGTGTTTTTCAATGTTGAGATTGTTGTTGTTTTTCAATGTTGAGGTTGTTGTTGAATTTGTTGGTTTTTTTCAATGTTGAGGTTGTTGTTGTTTTTCAATGTTGAGGTTGTTGTTGAATTTGTTGCTGTTTTTCAATGTTGAGGTTGTTGTTGTTTTTCAATGTTGAGGTTGTTGTTGTATTTGTTGGTGTTTTTCAATTTCGAGGTTGTTGTTGAATTTGTTGGTGTTTTTCAATGTTGAAGTTGTTGTTGAATTTGTTGGTGTTTTTCAATGTTGAGGTTGTTGTTGTTTTTCAATGTTGAGGTTGTTGTTGTTTTTCAATGTTGAGGTTGTTGTTGTTTTTCAATGTTGAGGTTGTTGTTGAATTTGTTGGTGCTTTTCAATGTTGAGGTTGTTGTTGTTTTTCAATGTTGAGGTTGTTGTTGAATTTGTTGGTGCTTTTCAATGTTGAGATTGTTGTTGAATTTGTTGGTGTTTTTCAATGTTGAGGTTGTTGTTGTTTTTCAATGTTGAGTTTGTTGTTGAATTTGTTGGTGTTTTTCAATGTTGAGTTTGTTGTTGAATTTGTTGGTGTTTTTCAATTTCGAGGTTGTTGTTGAATTTGTTAGTGTTTTTCAATGTTGAGGTTGTTGTTGAATTTGTTGGTGTTTTTCAATGTTGAGGTTGTTGTTGAATTTGTTGGTGTTTTTCAATGTTGAGGTTGTTGGTGTTTTTCAATGTTGAGGTTGTTGTTGTATTTGTTGGTGTTTTTCAATTTCGAGGTTGTTGTTGAATTTTTTAGTGTTTTTCAATGTTGAAGTTGTTGTTGAATTTGTTGGTGTTTTTCAATGTTGAGATTTTTGTTGTTTTTCAATGTTGAGGTTGTTGTTGAATTTGTTGGTGTTTTTCAATGTTGAGGTTGTTGTTGTTTTTCAATGCTGAGGTTGTTGTTGAATTTGTTGGTGTTTTTCAATGTTGAGGTTGTTGTTGAATTTGTTGGTGTTTTTCAATGCTGAGGTTGTTGTTGTTTTTCAATGTTGAGGTTGTTGTTGAATTTGTTGGTGTTTTTCAATGTTTAGGTTGTTGTTGTTTTTCAATGTTGAGGTTGTTGTTGAATTTGTTGGTGTTTTTCAATGTTGAGGTTGTTGTTGAATTTGTTGGTGTTTTTCAATGTTGAGGTTGTTGTTGTTTTTCAATGTTGAGGTTGTTGTTCAATTTGTTGGTGTTTTTCAATGTTGAGTTTGTTGTTGTTTTTCAATGTTGAGGTTGTTGTTGTTTTTCAATGTTGAGGTTGTTGTTGAATTTGTTGGTGTTTTTCAATGTTGAGGTTGTTGTTGTTTTTCATTGTTGAGGTTGTTGTTGAATTTGTTGGTGCTTTTCAATGTTGAGGTTGTTGTTGAATTTGTTGGCATTTTTCAATGTTGAGGTTGTTGTTGTTTTTCAATGTTGAGGTTGCTGTTGAATTTGTTGGTGTTTTTCAATGTTGAGTTTGTTGTTGAATTTGTTGGTGTTTTTCAATTTCGAAGTTGTTGTTGAATTTGTTGGTGTTTTTCAATGTTGAGGTTGTTGGTGTTTTTCAATGTTGGGGTTGTTGTTGTATTTGTTGGTGTTTTTCAATTTCGAGGTTGTTGTTGAATTTTTTAGTGTTTTTCAATGTTGAAGTTGTTGTTGAATTTGTTGGTGTTTTTCAATGTTGAGATTGTTGTTGTTTTTCAATGTTGAGGTTGTTGTTGAATTTGTTGGTGTTTTTCAATGTTGAGGTTGTTGTTGTTTTTCAATGTTGAGGTTGTTGTTGAATTTGTTGCTGTTTTTCAATGTTGAGGTTGTTGTTGTTTTTCAATGTTGAGGTTGTTGTTGTATTTGTTGGTGTTTTTCAATTTCGAGGTTGTTGTTGAATTTGTTGGTGTTTTTCAATGTTGAAGTTGTTGTTGAATTTGTTGGTGTTTTTCAATGTTGAGGTTGTTGTTGTTTTTCAATGTTGAGGTTGTTGTTGAATTTGTTGGTGTTTTTCAATGTTGAGGTTGTTGTTGTTTTTCAATGTTGAGGTTGTTGTTGTATTTGTTGGTGTTTTTCAATTTCGAGGTTGTCGTTGAATTTGTTGGTGTTTTTCAATGTTGAAGTTGTTGTTGAATTTGTTGGTGTTTTTCAATGTTGAGGTTGTTGTTGTTTTTCAACGTTGAGGTTGTTGTTGAATTTGTTGGTGTTTTTCAAAGTTGAGGTTGTTGTTGTTTTTCAATGCTGAGGTTGTTGTTGAATTTGTTGGTGTTTTTCAATGTTGAGGTTGTTGTTGAATTTGTTGGTGTTTTTCAATGTTGAGGTTGTTGTTGTTTTTCCATGTTGAGGTTGTTGTTGAATTTGTTGGTGTTTTTCAATGTTTAGGTTGTTGTTGTTTTTCAATGTTGAGGTTGTTGTTGAATTTGTTGGTGTTTTTCAATGTTGAGGTTGTTGTTGAATTTGTTGGTGTTTTTCAATGTTGAGGTTGTTGTTGTTTTTCAATGTTGAGGTTGTTGTTCAATTTGTTGGTGTTTTTCAATGTTGAGTTTGTTGTTGTTTTTCAATGTTAAGGTTGTTGTTGAATTTGTTGGTGTTTTTCAATGTTGAGGTTGTTGTTGTTTTTCAATGTTGAGGTTGTTGTTGAATTTGTTGGTGTTTTTCAATGTTGAGGTTGTTGTTGTTTTTAAATGTTGGGGTTGTTGTTGAATTTGTTGGTATTTTTCAATTTTGAGGATGTTGTTGTTTTTCAATGTTGAGGTTGTTGTTGAATTTGTTGGTGTTTTTCAATGTTGAGGTTTTTGTTGTTTTTCAATGTTGAGGTTGTTGTTGTATTTGTTGGTGTTTTTCAATTTCGAGGTTGTTGTTGAATTTGTTGGTGTTTTTCAATGTTGAAGTTGTTGTTGAATTTGCTGGTGTTTTTCAATGTTGAGGTTGTTGTTGTTTTTCAATGTTGAGGTTGTTTTTGAATTTGTTGGTGTTTTTCAATGTTGAGGTTGTTGTTGTTTTTCAATTTGAGGTTGTTGTTGAATTTGTTGGTGTCTTTCAATGTTGAGGTTGTTGTTGAATTTGTTGGTGTTTTTCATTTTCGAGGTTGTTGTTGAATTTGTTAGTGTTTTTCAATGTTGAGCTTGTTGTTGAATTTGTTGGTGTTTTTCAATGTTGAGGTTGTTGTTGAATTTGTTGGTGTTTTTCAATGTTGAGGTTGTTGTTGTTTTTCAATGTTGTGGTTGTTGTTGAATTTGTTGGTGTTTTTCAATGTTTAGGTTGTTGTTGTTTTTCAATGTTGAGGTTGTTGTTGAATTTGTTGGTGTTTTTCAATGTTGAGGTTGTTGTTGAATTTGTTGGTGTTTTTCAATGTTGAGGTTGTTGTTGTTTTTCAATGTTGAGGTTGTTGTTGAATTTGTTGGTGTTTTTCAATGTTGAGTTTGTTGTTGTTTTTCAATGTTGATGTTGTTGTTGTTTTTCAATGTTGAGGTTGTTGTTGTATTTGTTGGTGTTTTTCAATTTCGAGGTTGTTGTTGAATTTGTTGGTGTTTTTCAATGTTGAAGTTGTTGTTGAATTTCCTGGTGTTTTTCAATGTTGAGGTTGTTGTTGTTTTTCAATGTTGAGGTTGTTGTTGAATTTGTTGGTGTTTTTCAATGTTGAGGTTGTTGTTGTTTTTCAATGCCGAGGTTGTTGTTGAATTTGTTGGTGTTTTTCAATGTTGAGGTTGTTGTTGAATTTGTTGGTGTTTTTCAATGTTGAGGTTGTTGTTGTTTTTCAATGTTGAGGTTGTTGTTGAATTTGTTGGTGTTTTTCAATGTTTCGGTTGTTGTTGTTTTTCAATGTTGAGGTTGTTGTTGAATTTGTTGGTGTTTTTCAATGTTGAGGTTGTTGTTGAATTTGTTGGTGTTTTTCAATGTTGAGGTTGTTGTTGAATTTGTTGGTGTTTTTCAATGTTGAGGTTGTTGTTGTTTTTCAATGTTGAGGTTGTTGTTCATTTTGTTGGTGTTTTTCAATGTTGAGTTTGTTGTTGTTTTTCAATGTTGAGGTTCTGGTTGTTTTTCAATGTTGAGGTTGTTGTTGAATTTGTTGGTGTTTTTCAATGTTGAGGTTGTTGTTGTTTTTCATTGTTGAGGTTGTTGTTGAATCTGTTGGTGCTTTTCAATGTTGAGGTTGTTGTTGAATTTGTTGGCATTTTTCAATGTTGAGGTTGTTGTTGTTTTTCAATGTTGAGGTTGCTGTTGAATTTGTTGGTGTTTTTCAATGTTGAGTTTGTTGTTGAATTTGTTGGTGTTTTTCAATTTCGAAGTTGTTGTTGAATTTGTTGGTGTTTTTCAATGTTGAGGTTGTTGGTGTTTTTCAATGTTGGGGTTGTTGTTGTATTTGTTGGTGTTTTTCAATTTCGAGGTTGTTGTTGAATTTTTTAGTGTTTTTCAATGTTGAAGTTGTTGTTGAATTTGTTCGTGTTTTTCAATGTTGAGATTGTTGTTGTTTTTCAATGTTGAGGTTGTTGTTGAATTTGTTGGTGTTTTTCAATGTTGAGGTTGTTGTTGTTTTTCAATGTTGAGGTTGTTGTTGAATTTGTTGCTGTTTTTCAATGTTGAGGTTGTTGTTGTTTTTCAATGTTGAGGTTGTTGTTGTATTTGTTGGTGTTTTTCAATTTTGAGGTTGTTGTTGAATTTGTTGGTGTTTTTCAATGTTGAAGTTGTTGTTGAATTTGTTGGTGTTTTTCAATGTTGAGGTTGTTGTTGTTTTTCAATGTTGAGGTTGTTGTTGAATTTGTTGGTGTTTTTCAATGTTGAGGTTGTTGTTGTTTTTCAATGTTGAGGTTGTTGTTGTATTTGTTGGTGTTTTTCAATTTCGAGGTTGTCGTTGAATTTGTTGGTGTTTTTCAATGTTGAAGTTGTTGTTGAATTTGTTGGTGTTTTTCAATGTTGAGGTTGTTGTTGTTTTTCAACGTTGAGGTTGTTGTTGAATTTGTTGGTGTTTTTCAAAGTTGAGGTTGTTGTTGTTTTTCAATGCTGAGGTTGTTGTTGAATTTGTTGGTGTTTTTCAATGTTGAGGTTGTTGTTGAATTTGTTGGTGTTTTTCAATGTTGAGGTTGTTGTTGTTTTTCCATGTTGAGGTTGTTGTTGAATTTGTTGGTGTTTTTCAATGTTTAGGTTGTTGTTGTTTTTCAATGTTGAGGTTGTTGTTGAATTTGTTGGTGTTTTTCAATGTTGAGGTTGTTGTTGAATTTGTTGGTGTTTTTCAATGTTGAGGTTGTTGTTGTTTTTCAATGTTGAGGTTGTTGTTCAATTTGTTGGTGTTTTTCAATGTTGAGTTTGTTGTTGTTTTTCAATGTTAAGGTTGTTGTTGAATTTGTTGGTGTTTTTCAATGTTGAGGTTGTTGTTGTTTTTCAATGTTGAGGTTGTTGTTGAATTTGTTGGTGTTTTTCAATGTTGAGGTTGTTGTTGTTTTTAAATGTTGGGGTTGTTGTTGAATTTGTTGGTATTTTTCAATTTTGAGGATGTTGTTGTTTTTCAATGTTGAGGTTGTTGTTGAATTTGTTGGTGTTTTTCAATGTTGAGGTTTTTGTTGTTTTTCAATGTTGAGGTTGTTGTTGTATTTGTTGGTGTTTTTCAATTTCGAGGTTGTTGTTGAATTTGTTGGTGTTTTTCAATGTTGAAGTTGTTGTTGAATTTGCTGGTGTTTTTCAATGTTGAGGTTGTTGTTGTTTTTCAATGTTGAGGTTGTTTTTGAATTTGTTGGTGTTTTTCAATGTTGAGGTTGTTGTTGTTTTTCAATTTGAGGTTGTTGTTGAATTTGTTGGTGTCTTTCAATGTTGAGGTTGTTGTTGAATTTGTTGGTGTTTTTCATTTTCGAGGTTGTTGTTGAATTTGTTAGTGTTTTTCAATGTTGAGCTTGTTGTTGAATTTGTTGGTGTTTTTCAATGTTGAGGTTGTTGTTGAATTTGTTGGTGTTTTTCAATGTTGAGGTTGTTGTTGTTTTTCAATGTTGTGGTTGTTGTTGAATTTGTTGGTGTTTTTCAATGTTTAGGTTGTTGTTGTTTTTCAATGTTGAGGTTGTTGTTGAATTTGTTGGTGTTTTTCAATGTTGAGGTTGTTGTTGAAGTTGTTGGTGTTTTTCAATGTTGAGGTTGTTGTTGTTTTTCAATGTTGAGGTTGTTGTTGAATTTGTTGGTGTTTTTCAATGTTGAGTTTGTTGTTGTTTTTCAATGTTGATGTTGTTGTTGTTTTTCAATGTTGAGGTTGTTGTTGTATTTGTTGGTGTTTTTCAATTTCGAGGTTGTTGTTGAATTTGTTGGTGTTTTTCAATGTTGAAGTTGTTGTTGAATTTCCTGGTGTTTTTCAATGTTGAGGTTATTGTTGTTTTTCAATGTTGAGGTTGTTGTTGAATTTGTTGGTGTTTTTCAATGTTGAGGTTGTTGTTGTTTTTCAATGCTGAGGTTGTTGTTGAATTTGTTGGTGTTTTTCAATGTTGAGGTTGTTGTTGAATTTGTTGGTGTTTTTCAATGTTGAGGTTGTTGTTGTTTTTCAATGTTGAGGTTGTTGTTGAATTTGTTGGTGTTTTTCAATGTTTCGGTTGTTGTTGTTTTTCAATGTTGAGGTTGTTGTTGAATTTGTTGGTGTTTTTCAATGTTGAGGTTGTTGTTGAATTTGTTGGTGTTTTTCAATGTTGAGGTTGTTGTTGAATTTGTTGGTGTTTTTCAATGTTGAGGTTGTTGTTATTTTTCAATGTTGAGGTTGTTGTTGAGTTTGTTGATGTTTTTCAATGTTGAGGTTGCTGTTGAATTTGTTGGTTTTTTCAATGTTGAGGTTGTTGTTGAATTTGTTGGTGTTTTTGAATGTTGAGGTTGTTGTTGTTTTTAAATGTTGAGGTTGTTGTTGAATTTGTTGGTGTTTTTTCAATTTTGAGGTTGTTGGTTTTTTTCAATGTTGAGGTTGATTTTGAATTTGAGGGTATTTTTCAATGTCGAGGTTGTTGTTTAATTTGTTGGTGTTTTTCAATGTTGAGGTTGTTGTTGTTTTTCAATGTTGAGGTTGTTGTTGAATTTGTTGGTGTTTTTCAATGTTGAGATTGTTGTTGTTTTTCAATGTTGAGGTTGTTGTTCAATTTGTTGGTGTTTTTAAATGTTGAGGTTGTTGTTGAATTTGCTGGTGTTTTGCAATGTTGAGGTTGTTGTTGTTTTTCAATGTTGAGGTTGTTGTTGAATTTGTTGGTGTTTTTCAATGTTGAGGTTGTTGTTGTTTTTCAATGTTGAGGTTGTTGTTGTATTTGTTGGTGTTTTTCAATTTCGAGGTTGTTGTTGAATTTGTTGTTGTTTTTCAATGTTGAAGTTGTTGTTGAATTTGTTGGTGTTTTTCCATGTTGAGGTTGTTGTTGTTTTTCAATGTTGAGGTTGTTGTTGAATTTGTTGGTGTTTTTCAATGTTGATGTTGTTGTTGTTTTTCAATGTTGAGGTTGTTGTTGAATTTGTTGGTGTTTTTCAATGTTGAGTTTGTTGTTGTTTTTCAATGTTGAGGTTGTTGTTGAATTTGTTGGTGTTTTTCAATGTTGAGGTTGTTGTTGTTTTTCAATGTTGAGGTTGTTGTTGAATTTGTTGGTGTTTTTCAATGTTGAGGTTGTTGTTGTTTTTCAATGTTGAGGTTGTTGTTGAATTTGTTGGTGCTTTTCAATGTTGAGATTGTTGTTGAATTTGTTGGTGTTTTTCAATGTTGAGGTTGTTGTTGTTTTTCAATGTTGAGTTTGTTGTTGAATTTGTTGGTGTTTTTCAATGTTGAGTTTGTTGTTGAATTTGTTGGTGTTTTTCAATTTCGAGGTTGTTGTTGAATTTGTTAGTGTTTTTCAATGTTGAGGTTGTTGTTGAATTTGTTGGTGTTTTTCAATGTTGAGGTTGTTGTTGAATTTGTTGGTGATTTTCAATGTTGAGGTTGTTGTTGTTTTTCAATGTTGAGTTTGTTGTTGTTTTTCAATGTTGAGGTTGTTGTTGTTTTTCAATGTTGAGGTTGTTGTTGAATTTGTTGGTGTTTTTCAATGTTGAGGTTGTTGTTGTTTTTCAATGCTGAGGTTGTTGTTGAATTTGTTGGTGTTTTTCAATGTTGAGGTTGTTGTTGAATTTGTTGGTGTTTTTCAATGTTGAGGTTGTTGTTGTTTTTCAATGTTGAGGTTGTTGTTGAATTTGTTGGTGTTTTTCAATGTTTAGGTTGTCGTTGTTTTTCAATGTTGAGGTTGTTGTTGAATTTGTTGGTGTTTTTCAATGTTGAGGTTGTTGTTGAATTTGTTGGTGTTTTTCAATGTTGAGGTTGTTGTTGTTTTTCAATGTTGAGGTTGTTGTTCAATTTGTTGGTGTTTTTCAATGTTGAGTTTGTTGTTGTTTTTCAATGTTGAGGTTGTTGTTGTTTTTCAATGTTGAGGTTGTTGTTGAATTTGTTGGTGTTTTTCAATGTTGAGGTTGTTGTTGTTTTTCATTGTTGAGGTTGTTGTTGAATTTGTTGGTGCTTTTCAATGTTGAGGTTGTTGTTGAATTTGTTGGCATTTTTCAATGTTGAGGTTGTTGTTGTTTTTCAATGTTGAGGTTGCTGTTGAATTTGTTGGTGTTTTTCAATGTTGAGTTTGTTGTTGAATTTGTTGGTGTTTTTCAATTTCGAGGTTGTTGTTGAATTTTTTGGTGTTTTTCAATGTTGAGGTTGTTGGTGTTTTTCAATGTTGAGGTTGTTGTTGTATTTGTTGGTGTTTTTCAATTTCGAGGTTGTTGTTGAATTTTTTAGTGTTTTTCAATGTTGAAGTTGTTGTTGAATTTGTTGGTGTTTTTCAATGTTGAGATTGTTGTTGTTTTTCAATGTTGAGGTTGTTGTTGAATTTGTTGGTGTTTTTCAATGTTGAGGTTGTTGTTGTTTTTCAATGTTGAGGTTGTTGTTGAATTTGTTGCTGTTTTTCAATGTTGAGGTTGTTGTTGTTTTTCAATGTTGAGGTTGTTGTTGTATTTGTTGGTGTTTTTCAATTTCGAGGTTGTTGTTGAATTTGTTGGTGTTTTTCAATGTTGAAGTTGTTGTTGAATTTGCTGGTGTTTTTCAATGTTGAGGTTGTTGTTGTTTTTCAATGTTGAGGTTGTTTTTGAATTTGTTGGTGTTTTTCAATGTTGAGGTTGTTGTTGTTTTTCAATTTGAGGTTGTTGTTGAATTTGTTGGTGTCTTTCAATGTTGAGGTTGTTGTTGAATTTGTTGGTATTTTTCATTTTCGAGGTTGTTGTTGAATTTGTTAGTGTTTTTCAATGTTGAGCTTGTTGTTGAATTTGTTGGTGTTTTTCAATGTTGAGGTTGTTGTTGAATTTGTTGGTGTTTTTCAATGTTGAGGTTGTTGTTGTTTTTCAATGTTGTGGTTGTTGTTGAATTTGTTGGTGTTTTTCAATGTTTAGGTTGTTGTTGTTTTTCAATGTTGAGGTTGTTGTTGAATTTGTTGGTGTTTTTCAATGTTGAGGTTGTTGTTGAATTTGTTGGTGTTTTTCAATGTTGAGGTTGTTGTTGTTTTTCAATGTTGAGGTTGTTGTTGAATTTGTTGGTGTTTTTCAATGTTGAGTTTGTTGTTGTTTTTCAATGTTGATGTTGTTGTTGTTTTTCAATGTTGAGGTTGTTGTTGTATTTGTTGGTGTTTTTCATTTTCGAGGTTGTTGTTGAATTTGTTGGTGTTTTTCAATGTTGAAGTTGTTGTTGAATTTCCTGGTGTTTTTCAATGTTGAGGTTGTTGTTGTTTTTCAATGTTGAGGTTGTTGTTGAATTTGTTGGTGTTTTTCAATGTTGAGGTTGTTGTTGTTTTTCAATGCTGAGGTTGTTGTTGAATTTGTTGGTGTTTTTCAATGTTGAGGTTGTTGTTGAATTTGTTGGTGTTTTTCAATGTTGAGGTTGTTGTTGTTTTTCAATGTTGAGGTTGTTGTTGAATTTGTTGGTGTTTTTCAATGTTTCGGTTGTTGTTGTTTTTCAATGTTGAGGTTGTTGTTGAATTTGTTGGTGTTTTTCAATGTTGAGGTTGTTGTTGAATTTGTTGGTGTTTTTCAATGTTGAGGTTGTTGTTGAATTTGTTGGTGTTTTTCAATGTTGAAGTTGTTGTTGTTTTTCAATGTTGAGGTTGTTGTTCATTTTGTTGGTGTTTTTCAATGTTGAGTTTGTTGTTGTTTTTCAATGTTGAGGTTCTGGTTGTTTTTCAATGTTGAGGTTGTTGTTGAATTTGTTGGTGTTTTTCAATGTTGAGGTTGTTGTTGTTTTTCAATGTTGAGGTTGCTGTTGAATTTGTTGGTGTTTTTCAATGTTGAGTTTGTTGTTGAATTTGTTGGTGTTTTTCAATTTCGAAGTTGTTGTTGAATTTGTTGGTGTTTTTCAATGTTGAGGTTGTTGGTGTTTTTCAATGTTGGGGTTGTTGTTGTATTTGTTGGTGTTTTTCAATTTCGAGGTTGTTGTTGAATTTTTTAGTGTTTTTCAATGTTGAAGTTGTTGTTGAATTTGTTGGTGTTTTTCAATGTTGAGATTGTTGTTGTTTTTCAATGTTGAGGTTGTTGTTGAATTTGTTGGTGTTTTTCAATGTTGAGGTTGTTGTTGTTTTTCAATGTTGAGGTTGTTGTTGAATTTGTTGCTGTTTTTCAATGTTGAGGTTGTTGTTGTTTTTCAATGTTGAGGTTGTTGTTGTATTTGTTGGTGTTTTTCAATTTTGAGGTTGTTGTTGAATTTGTTGGTGTTTTTCAATGTTGAAGTTGTTGTTGAATTTGTTGGTGTTTTTCAATGTTGAGGTTGTTGTTGTTTTTCAATGTTGAGGTTGTTGTTGAATTTGTTGGTGTTTTTCAATGTTGAGGTTGTTGTTGTTTTTCAATGTTGAGGTTGTTGTTGTATTTGTTGGTGTTTTTCAATTTCGAGGTTGTCGTTGAATTTGTTGGTGTTTTTCAATGTTGAAGTTGTTGTTGAATTAGTTGGTGTTTTTCAATGTTGAGGTTGTTGTTGTTTTTCAACGTTGAGGTTGTTGTTGAATTTGTTGGTGTTTTTCAAAGTTGAGGTTGTTGTTGTTTTTCAATTTCGAGGTTGTTGTTGAATTTGTTGGTGTTTTTCAATGTTGAAGTTGTTGTTGAATTTCCTGGTGTTTTTCAATGTTGAGGTTGTTGTTGTTTTTCAATGTTGAGGTTGTTGTTGAATTTGTTGGTGTTTTTCAATGTTGAGGTTGTTGTTGTTTTTCAATGCTGAGGTTGTTGTTGAATTTGTTGGTGTTTTTCAATGTTGAGGTTGTTGTTGAATTTGTTGGTGTTTTTCAATGTTGAGGTTGTTGTTGTTTTTCAATGTTGAGGTTGTTGTTGAATTTGTTGGTGTTTTTCAATGTTTCGGTTGTTGTTGTTTTTCAATGTTGAGGTTGTTGTTGAATTTGTTGGTGTTTTTCAATGTTGAGGTTGTTGTTGAATTTGTTGGTGTTTTTCAATGTTGAGGTTGTTGTTGAATTTGTTGGTGTTTTTCAATGTTGAGGTTGTTGTTATTTTTCAATGTTGAGGTTGTTGTTGAGTTTGTTGATGTTTTTCAATGTTGAGGTTGCTGTTGAATTTGTTGGTTTTTTCAATGTTGAGGTTGTTGTTGAATTTGTTGGTGTTTTTGAATGTTGAGGTTGTTGTTGTTTTTAAATGTTGAGGTTGTTGTTGAATTTGTTGGTGTTTTTTCAATTTTGAGGTTGTTGGTTTTTTTCAATGTTGAGGTTGATTTTGAATTTGAGGGTATTTTTCAATGTCGAGGTTGTTGTTTAATTTGCTGGTGTTTTTCAATGTTGAGGTTGTTGTTGTTTTTCAATGTTGAGGTTGTTGTTGAATTTGTTGGTGTTTTTCAATGTTGAGATTGTTGTTGTTTTTCAATGTTGAGGTTGTTGTTCAATTTGTTGGTGTTTTTAAATGTTGAGGTTGTTGTTGAATTTGCTGGTGTTTTGCAATGTTGAGGTTGTTGTTGTTTTTCAATGTTGAGGTTGTTGTTGAATTTGTTGGTGTTTTTCAATGTTGAGGTTGTTGTTGTTTTTCAATGTTGAGGTTGTTGTTGTATTTGTTGGTGTTTTTCAATTTCGAGGTTGTTGTTGAATTTGTTGTTGTTTTTCAATGTTGAAGTTGTTGTTGAATTTGTTGGTGTTTTTCCATGTTGAGGTTGTTGTTGTTTTTCAATGTTGAGGTTGTTGTTGAATTTGTTGGTGTTTTTCATTGTTGATGTTGTTGTTGTTTTTCAATGTTGAGGTTGTTGTTGAATTTGTTGGTGTTTTTCAATGTTGAGTTTGTTGTTGTTTTTCAATGTTGAGGTTGTTGTTGAATTTGTTGGTGTTTTTCAATGTTGAGGTTGTTGTTGTTTTTCAATGTTGAGGTTGTTGTTGAATTTGTTGGTGTTTTTCAATGTTTAGGTTGTCGTTGTTTTTCAATGTTGAGGTTGTTGTTGAATTTGTTGGTGTTTTTCAATGTTGAGGTTGTTGTTGAATTTGTTGGTGTTTTTCAATGTTGAGGTTGTTGTTGTTTTTCAATGTTGAGGTTGTTGTTCAATTTGTTGGTGTTTTTCAATGTTGAGTTTGTTGTTGTTTTTCAATGTTGAGGTTGTTGTTGTTTTTCAATGTTGAGGTTGTTGTTGAATTTGTTGGTGTTTTTCAATGTTGAGGTTGTTGTTGTTTTTCATTGTTGAGGTTGTTGTTGAATTTGTTGGTGCTTTTCAATGTTGAGGTTGTTGTTGAATTTGTTGGCATTTTTCAATGTTGAGGTTGTTGTTGTTTTTCAATGTTGAGGTTGCTGTTGAATTTGTTGGTGTTTTTCAATGTTGAGTTTGTTGTTGAATTTGTTGGTGTTTTTCAATTTCGAGGTTGTTGTTGAATTTGTTGGTGTTTTTCAATGTTGAGGTTGTTGGTGTTTTTCAATGTTGAGGTTGTTGTTGTATTTGTTGGTGTTTTTCAATTTCGAGGTTGTTGTTGAATTTTTTAGTGTTTTTTCAATGTTGAAGTTGTTGTTGAATTTGTTGGTGTTTTTCAATGTTGAGATTGTTGTTGTTTTTCAATGTTGAGGTTGTTGTTGAATTTGTTGGTGTTTTTCAATGTTGAGGTTGTTGTTGTTTTTCAATGTTGAGGTTGTTGTTGAATTTGTTGCTGTTTTTCAATGTTGAGGTTGTTGTTGTTTTTCAATGTTGAGGTTGTTGTTGTATTTGTTGGTGTTTTTCAATTTCGAGGTTGTTGTTGAATTTGTTGGTGTTTTTCAATGTTGAAGTTGTTGTTGAATTTGCTGGTGTTTTTCAATGTTGAGGTTGTTGTTGTTTTTCAATGTTGAGGTTGTTTTTGAATTTGTTGGTGTTTTTCAATGTTGAGGTTGTTGTTGTTTTTCAATTTGAGGTTGTTGTTGAATTTGTTGGTGTCTTTCAATGTTGAGGTTGTTGTTGAATTTGTTGGTGTTTTTCATTTTCGAGGTTGTTGTTGAATTTGTTAGTGTTTTTCAATGTTGAGCTTGTTGTTGAATTTGTTGGTGTTTTTCAATGTTGAGGTTGTTGTTGAATTTGTTGGTGTTTTTCAATGTTGAGGTTGTTGTTGTTTTTCAATGTTGTGGTTGTTGTTGAATTTGTTGGTGTTTTTCAATGTTTAGGTTGTTGTTGTTTTTCAATGTTGAGGTTGTTGTTGAATTTGTTGGTGTTTTTCAATGTTGAGGTTGTTGTTGAATTTGTTGGTGTTTTTCAATGTTGAGGTTGTTGTTGTTTTTCAATGTTGAGGTTGTTGTTGAATTTGTTGGTGTTTTTCAATGTTGAGTTTGTTATGTTTTTCAATGTTGATGTTGTTGTTGTTTTTCAATGTTGAGGTTGTTGTTGTATTTGTTGGTGTTTTTCAATTTCGAGGTTGTTGTTGAATTTGTTGGTGTTTTTCAATGTTGAAGTTGTTGTTGAATTTCCTGGTGTTTTTCAATGTTGAGGTTGTTGTTGTTTTTCAATGTTGAGGTTGTTGTTGAATTTGTTGGTGTTTTTCAATGTTGAGGTTGTTGTTGTTTTTCAATGCTGAGGTTGTTGTTGAATTTGTTGGTGTTTTTCAATGTTGAGGTTGTTGTTGAATTTGTTGGTGTTTTTCAATGTTGAGGTTGTTGTTGTTTTTCAATGTTGAGGTTGTTGTTGAATTTGTTGGTGTTTTTCAATGTTTCGGTTGTTGTTGTTTTTCAATGTTGAGGTTGTTGTTGAATTTGTTGGTGTTTTTCAATGTTGAGGTTGTTGTTGAATTTGTTGGTGTTTTTCAATGTTGAGGTTGTTGTTGAATTTGTTGGTGTTTTTCAATGTTGAAGTTGTTGTTGTTTTTCAATGTTGAGGTTGTTGTTCATTTTGTTGGTGTTTTTCAATGTTGAGTTTGTTGTTGTTTTTCAATGTTGAGGTTCTGGTTGTTTTTCAATGTTGAGGTTGTTGTTGAATTTGTTGGTGTTTTTCAATGTTGAGGTTGTTGTTGTTTTTCATTGTTGAGGTTGTTGTTGAATTTGTTGGTGCTTTTCAATGTTGAGGTTGTTGTTGAATTTGTTGGCATTTTTCAATGTTGAGGTTGTTGTTGTTTTTCAATGTTGAGGTTGCTGTTGAATTTGTTGGTGTTTTTCAATGTTGAGTTTGTTGTTGAATTTGTTGGTGTTTTTCAATTTCGAAGTTGTTGTTGAATTTGTTGGTGTTTTTCAATGTTGAGGTTGTTGGTGTTTTTCAATGTTGGGGTTGTTGTTGTATTTGTTGGTGTTTTTCAATTTCGAGGTTGTTGTTGAATTTTTTAGTGTTTTTCAATGTTGAAGTTGTTGTTGAATTTGTTGGTGTTTTTCAATGTTGAGATTGTTGTTGTTTTTCAATGTTGAGGTTGTTGTTGAATTTGTTGGTGTTTTTCAATGTTGAGGTTGTTGTTGTTTTTCAATGTTGAGGTTGTTGTTGAATTTGTTGCTGTTTTTCAATGTTGAGGTTGTTGTTGTTTTTCAATGTTGAGGTTGTTGTTGTATTTGTTGGTGTTTTTCAATTTTGAGGTTGTTGTTGAATTTGTTGGTGTTTTTCAATGTTGAAGTTGTTGTTGAATTTGTTGGTGTTTTTCAATGTTGAGGTTGTTGTTGTTTTTCAATGTTGAGGTTGTTGTTGAATTTGTTGGTGTTTTTCAATGTTGAGGTTGTTGTTGTTTTTCAATGTTGAGGTTGTTGTTGTATTTGTTGGTGTTTTTCAATTTCGAGGTTGTCGTTGAATTTGTTGGTGTTTTTCAATGTTGAAGTTGTTGTTGAATTTGTTGGTGTTTTTCAATGTTGAGGTTGTTGTTGTTTTTCAACGTTGAGGTTGTTGTTGAATTTGTTGGTGTTTTTCAAAGTTGAGGTTGTTGTTGTTTTTCAATGCTGAGGTTGTTGTTGAATTTGTTGGTGTTTTTCAATGTTGAGGTTGTTGTTGAATTTGTTGGTGTTTTTCAATGTTGAGTTTGTTGTTGTTTTTCAATGTTGATGTTGTTGTTGTTTTTCAATGTTGAGGTTGTTGTTGTATTTGTTGGTGTTTTTCAATTTCGAGGTTGTTGTTGAATTTGTTGGTGTTTTTCAATGTTGAAGTTGTTGTTGAATTTCCTGGTGTTTTTCAATGTTGAGGTTGTTGTTGTTTTTCAATGTTGAGGTTGTTGTTGAATTTGTTGGTGTTTTTCAATGTTGAGGTTGTTGTTGTTTTTCAATGCTGAGGTTGTTGTTGAATTTGTTGGTGTTTTTCAATGTTGAGGTTGTTGTTGAATTTGTTGGTGTTTTTCAATGTTGAGGTTGTTGTTGTTTTTCAATGTTGAGGTTGTTGTTGAATTTGTTGGTGTTTTTCAATGTTTCGGTTGTTGTTGTTTTTCAATGTTGAGGTTGTTGTTGAATTTGTTGGTGTTTTTCAATGTTGAGGTTGTTGTTGAATTTGTTGGTGTTTTTCAATGTTGAGGTTGTTGTTGAATTTGTTGGTGTTTTTCAATGTTGAAGTTGTTGTTGTTTTTCAATGTTGAGGTTGTTGTTCATTTTGTTGGTGTTTTTCAATGTTGAGTTTGTTGTTGTTTTTCAATGTTGAGGTTCTGGTTGTTTTTCAATGTTGAGGTTGTTGTTGAATTTGTTGGTGTTTTTCAATGTTGAGGTTGTTGTTGTTTTTCATTGTTGAGGTTGTTGTTGAATTTGTTGGTGCTTTTCAATGTTGAGGTTGTTGTTGAATTTGTTGGCATTTTTCAATGTTGAGGTTGTTGTTGTTTTTCAATGTTGAGGTTGCTGTTGAATTTGTTGGTGTTTTTCAATGTTGAGTTTGTTGTTGAATTTGTTGGTGTTTTTCAATTTCGAAGTTGTTGTTGAATTTGTTGGTGTTTTTCAATGTTGAGGTTGTTGGTGTTTTTCAATGTTGGGGTTGTTGTTGTATTTGTTGGTGTTTTTCAATTTCGAGGTTGTTGTTGAATTTTTTAGTGTTTTTCAATGTTGAAGTTGTTGTTGAATTTGTTGGTGTTTTTCAATGTTGAGATTGTTGTTGTTTTTCAATGTTGAGGTTGTTGTTGAATTTGTTGGTGTTTTTCAATGTTGAGGTTGTTGTTGTTTTTCAATGTTGAGGTTGTTGTTGAATTTGTTGCTGTTTTTCAATGTTGAGGTTGTTGTTGTTTTTCAATGTTGAGGTTGTTGTTGTATTTGTTGGTGTTTTTCAATTTTGAGGTTGTTGTTGAATTTGTTGGTGTTTTTCAATGTTGAAGTTGTTGTTGAATTTGTTGGTGTTTTTCAATGTTGAGGTTGTTGTTGTTTTTCAATGTTGAGGTTGTTGTTGAATTTGTTGGTGTTTTTCAATGTTGAGGTTGTTGTTGTTTTTCAATGTTGAGGTTGTTGTTGTATTTGTTGGTGTTTTTCAATTTCGAGGTTGTCGTTGAATTTGTTGGTGTTTTTCAATGTTGAAGTTGTTGTTGAATTTGTTGGTGTTTTTCAATGTTGAGGTTGTTGTTGTTTTTCAACGTTGAGGTTGTTGTTGAATTTGTTGGTGTTTTTCAAAGTTGAGGTTGTTGTTGTTTTTCAATGCTGAGGTTGTTGTTGAATTTGTTGGTGTTTTTCAATGTTGAGGTTGTTGTTGAATTTGTTGGTGTTTTTCAATGTTGAGGTTGTTGTTGTTTTTCCATGTTGAGGTTGTTGTTGAATTTGTTGGTGTTTTTCAATGTTTAGGTTGTTGTTGTTTTTCAATGTTGAGGTTGTTGTTGAATTTGTTGGTGTTTTTCAATGTTGAGGTTGTTGTTGAATTTGTTGGTGTTTTTCAATGTTGAGGTTGTTGTTGTTTTTCAATGTTGAGGTTGTTGTTCAATTTGTTGGTGTTTTTCAATGTTGAGTTTGTTGTTGTTTTTCAATGTTAAGGTTGTTGTTGAATTTGTTGGTGTTTTTCAATGTTGAGGTTGTTGTTGTTTTTCAATGTTGAGGTTGTTGTTGAATTTGTTGGTGTTTTTCAATGTTTCGGTTGTTGTTGTTTTTCAATGTTGAGGTTGTTGTTGAATTTGTTGGTGTTTTTCAATGTTGAGGTTGTTGTTGAATTTGTTGGTGTTTTTCAATGTTGAGGTTGTTGTTGAATTTGTTGGTGTTTTTCAATGTTGAAGTTGTTGTTGTTTTTCAATGTTGAGGTTGTTGTTCATTTTGTTGGTGTTTTTCAATGTTGAGTTTGTTGTTGTTTTTCAATGTTGAGGTTCTGGTTGTTTTTCAATGTTGAGGTTGTTGTTGAATTTGTTGGTGTTTTTCAATGTTGAGGTTGTTGTTGTTTTTCATTGTTGAGGTTGTTGTTGAATTTGTTGGTGCTTTTCAATGTTGAGGTTGTTGTTGAATTTGTTGGCATTTTTCAATGTTGAGGTTGTTGTTGTTTTTCAATGTTGAGGTTGCTGTTGAATTTGTTGGTGTTTTTCAATGTTGAGTTTGTTGTTGAATTTGTTGGTGTTTTTCAATTTCGAAGTTGTTGTTGAATTTGTTGGTGTTTTTCAATGTTGAGGTTGTTGGTGTTTTTCAATGTTGGGGTTGTTGTTGTATTTGTTGGTGTTTTTCAATTTCGAGGTTGTTGTTGAATTTTTTAGTGTTTTTCAATGTTGAAGTTGTTGTTGAATTTGTTGGTGTTTTTCAATGTTGAGATTGTTGTTGTTTTTCAATGTTGAGGTTGTTGTTGAATTTGTTGGTGTTTTTCAATGTTGAGGTTGTTGTTGTTTTTCAATGTTGAGGTTGTTGTTGAATTTGTTGCTGTTTTTCAATGTTGAGGTTGTTGTTGTTTTTCAATGTTGAGGTTGTTGTTGTATTTGTTGGTGTTTTTCAATTTTGAGGTTGTTGTTGAATTTGTTGGTGTTTTTCAATGTTGAAGTTGTTGTTGAATTTGTTGGTGTTTTTCAATGTTGAGGTTGTTGTTGTTTTTCAATGTTGAGGTTGTTGTTGAATTTGTTGGTGTTTTTCAATGTTGAGGTTGTTGTTGTTTTTCAATGTTGAGGTTGTTGTTGTATTTGTTGGTGTTTTTCAATTTCGAGGTTGTCGTTGAATTTGTTGGTGTTTTTCAATGTTGAAGTTGTTGTTGAATTTGTTGGTGTTTTTCAATGTTGAGGTTGTTGTTGTTTTTCAACGTTGAGGTTGTTGTTGAATTTGTTGGTGTTTTTCAAAGTTGAGGTTGTTGTTGTTTTTCAATGCTGAGGTTGTTGTTGAATTTGTTGGTGTTTTTCAATGTTGAGGTTGTTGTTGAATTTGATGGTGTTTTTCAATGTTGAGGTTGTTGTTGTTTTTCCATGTTGAGGTTGTTGTTGAATTTGTTGGTGTTTTTCAATGTTTAGGTTGTTGTTGTTTTTCAATGTTGAGGTTGTTGTTGAATTTGTTGGTGTTTTTCAATGTTGAGGTTGTTGTTGAATTTGTTGGTGTTTTTCAATGTTGAGGTTGTTGTTGTTTTTCAATGTTGAGGTTGTTGTTCAATTTGTTGGTGTTTTTCAATGTTGAGTTTGTTGTTGTTTTTCAATGTTAAGGTTGTTGTTGAATTTGTTGGTGTTTTTCAATGTTGAGGTTGTTGTTGTTTTTCAATGTTGAGGTTGTTGTTGAATTTGTTGGTGTTTTTCAATGTTGAGGTTGTTGTTGTTTTTAAATGTTGGGGTTGTTGTTGAATTTGTTGGTATTTTTCAATTTTGAGGATGTTGTTGTTTTTCAATGTTGAGGTTGTTGTTGAATTTGTTGGTGTTTTTCAATGTTGAGGTTTTTGTTGTTTTTCAATGTTGAGGTTGTTGTTGTATTTGTTGGTGTTTTTCAATTTCGAGGTTGTTGTTGAATTTGTTGGTGTTTTTCAATGTTGAAGTTGTTGTTGAATTTGCTGGTGTTTTTCAATGTTGAGGTTGTTGTTGTTTTTCAATGTTGAGGTTGTTTTTGAATTTGTTGGTGTTTTTCAATGTTGAGGTTGTTGTTGTTTTTCAATTTGAGGTTGTTGTTGAATTTGTTGGTGTCTTTCAATGTTGAGGTTGTTGTTGAATTTGTTGGTGTTTTTCATTTTCGAGGTTGTTGTTGAATTTGTTAGTGTTTTTCAATGTTGAGCTTGTTGTTGAATTTGTTGGTGTTTTTCAATGTTGAGGTTGTTGTTGAATTTGTTGGTGTTTTTCAATGTTGAGGTTGTTGTTGTTTTTCAATGTTGTGGTTGTTGTTGAATTTGTTGGTGTTTTTCAATGTTTAGGTTGTTGTTGTTTTTCAATGTTGAGGTTGTTGTTGAATTTGTTGGTGTTTTTCAATGTTGAGGTTGTTGTTGAATTTGTTGGTGTTTTTCAATGTTGAGGTTGTTGTTGTTTTTCAATGTTGAGGTTGTTGTTGAATTTGTTGGTGTTTTTCAATGTTGAGTTTGTTGTTGTTTTTCAATGTTGATGTTGTTGTTGTTTTTCAATGTTGAGGTTGTTGTTGTATTTGTTGGTGTTTTTCAATTTCGAGGTTGTTGTTGAATTTGTTGGTGTTTTTCAATGTTGAAGTTGTTGTTGAATTTCCTGGTGTTTTTCAATGTTGAGGTTGTTGTTGTTTTTCAATGTTGAGGTTGTTGTTGAATTTGTTGGTGTTTTTCAATGTTGAGGTTGTTGTTGTTTTTCAATGCTGAGGTTGTTGTTGAATTTGTTGGTGTTTTTCAATGTTGAGGTTGTTGTTGAATTTGTTGGTGTTTTTCAATGTTGAGGTTGTTGTTGTTTTTCAATGTTGAGGTTGTTGTTGAATTTGTTGGTGTTTTTCAATGTTTCGGTTGTTGTTGTTTTTCAATGTTGAGGTTGTTGTTGAATTTGTTGGTGTTTTTCAATGTTGAGGTTGTTGTTGAATTTGTTGGTGTTTTTCAATGTTGAGGTTGTTGTTGAATTTGTTGGTGTTTTTCAATGTTGAGGTTGTTGTTATTTTTCAATGTTGAGGTTGTTGTTGAGTTTGTTGATGTTTTTCAATGTTGAGGTTGCTGTTGAATTTGTTGGTTTTTTCAATGTTGAGGTTGTTGTTGAATTTGTTGGTGTTTTTGAATGTTGAGGTTGTTGTTGTTTTTAAATGTTGAGGTTGTTGTTGAATTTGTTGGTGTTTTTTCAATTTTGAGGTTGTTGGTTTTTTTCAATGTTGAGGTTGATTTTGAATTTGAGGGTATTTTTCAATGTCGAGGTTGTTGTTTAATTTGTTGGTGTTTTTCAATGTTGAGGTTGTTGTTGTTTTTCAATGTTGAGGTTGTTGTTGAATTTGTTGGTGTTTTTCAATGTTGAGATTGTTGTTGTTTTTCAATGTTGAGGTTGTTGTTCAATTTGTTGGTGTTTTTAAATGTTGAGGTTGTTGTTGAATTTGCTGGTGTTTTGCAATGTTGAGGTTGTTGTTGTTTTTCAATGTTGAGGTTGTTGTTGAATTTGTTGGTGTTTTTCAATGTTGAGGTTGTTGTTGTTTTTCAATGTTGAGGTTGTTGTTGTATTTGTTGGTGTTTTTCAATTTCGAGGTTGTTGTTGAATTTGTTGTTGTTTTTCAATGTTGAAGTTGTTGTTGAATTTGTTGGTGTTTTTCCATGTTGAGGTTGTTGTTGTTTTTCAATGTTGAGGTTGTTGTTGAATTTGTTGGTGTTTTTCAATGTTGATGTTGTTGTTGTTTTTCAATGTTGAGGTTGTTGTTGAATTTGTTGGTGTTTTTCAATGTTGAGTTTGTTGTTGTTTTTCAATGTTGAGGTTGTTGTTGAATTTGTTGGTGTTTTTCAATGTTGAGGTTGTTGTTGTTTTTCAATGTTGAGGTTGTTGTTGAATTTGTTGGTGTTTTTCAATGTTGAGGTTGTTGTTGTTTTTCAATGTTGAGGTTGTTGTTGAATTTGTTGGTGCTTTTCAATGTTGAGATTGTTGTTGAATTTGTTGGTGTTTTTCAATGTTGAGGTTGTTGTTGTTTTTCAATGTTGAGTTTGTTGTTGAATTTGTTGGTGTTTTTCAATGTTGAGTTTGTTGTTGAATTTGTTGGTGTTTTTCAATTTCGAGGTTGTTGTTGAATTTGTTAGTGTTTTTCAATGTTGAGGTTGTTGTTGAATTTGTTGGTGTTTTTCAATGTTGAGGTTGTTGTTGAATTTGTTGGTGATTTTCAATGTTGAGGTTGTTGTTGTTTTTCAATGTTGAGTTTGTTGTTGTTTTTCAATGTTGAGGTTGTTGTTGTTTTTCAATGTTGAGGTTGTTGTTGAATTTGTTGGTGTTTTTCAATGTTGAGGTTGTTGTTGTTTTTCATTGTTGAGGTTGTTGTTGAATTTGTTGGTGCTTTTCAATGTTGAGGTTGTTGTTGTTTTTCAATGCTGAGGTTGTTGTTGAATTTGTTGGTGTTTTTCAATGTTGAGGTTGTTGTTGAATTTGTTGGTGTTTTTCAATGTTGAGGTTGTTGTTGTTTTTCAATGTTGAGGTTGTTGTTGAATTTGTTGGTGTTTTTCAATGTTTAGGTTGTCGTTGTTTTTCAATGTTGAGGTTGTTGTTGAATTTGTTGGTGTTTTTCAATGTTGAGGTTGTTGTTGAATTTGTTGGTGTTTTTCAATGTTGAGGTTGTTGTTGTTTTTCAATGTTGAGGTTGTTGTTCAATTTGTTGGTGTTTTTCAATGTTGAGTTTGTTGTTGTTTTTCAATGTTGAGGTTGTTGTTGTTTTTCAATGTTGAGGTTGTTGTTGAATTTGTTGGTGTTTTTCAATGTTGAGGTTGTTGTTGTTTTTCATTGTTGAGGTTGTTGTTGAATTTGTTGGTGCTTTTCAATGTTGAGGTTGTTGTTGAATTTGTTGGCATTTTTCAATGTTGAGGTTGTTGTTGTTTTTCAATGTTGAGGTTGCTGTTGAATTTGTTGGTGTTTTTCAATGTTGAGTTTGTTGTTGAATTTGTTGGTGTTTTTCAATTTCGAGGTTGTTGTTGAATTTGTTGGTGTTTTTCAATGTTGAGGTTGTTGGTGTTTTTCAATGTTGAGGTTGTTGTTGTATTTGTTGGTGTTTTTCAATTTCGAGGTTGTTGTTGAATTTGTTGTTGTTTTTCAATGTTGAAGTTGTTGTTGAATTTGTTGGTGTTTTTCCATGTTGAGGTTGTTGTTGTTTTTCAATGTTGAGGTTGTTGTTGAATTTGTTGGTGTTTTTCAATGTTGATGTTGTTGTTGTTTTTCAATGTTGAGGTTGTTGTTGAATTTGTTGGTGTTTTTCAATGTTGAGTTTGTTGTTGTTTTTCAATGTTGAGGTTGTTGTTGAATTTGTTGGTGTTTTTCAATGTTGAGGTTGTTGTTGTTTTTCAATGTTGAGGTTGTTGTTGAATTTGTTGGTGTTTTTCAATGTTGAGGTTGTTGTTGTTTTTCAATGTTGAGGTTGTTGTTGAATTTGTTGGTGCTTTTCAATGTTGAGATTGTTGTTGAATTTGTTGGTGTTTTTCAATGTTGAGGTTGTTGTTGAATTTGTTGGTGTTTTTCAATGTTGAGGTTGTTGTTGAATTTGTTGGTGTTTTTCAATGTTGAGGTTGTTGTTGTTTTTCAATGTTGAGGTTGTTGTTGAATTTGTTGGTGTTTTTCAATGTTTAGGTTGTCGTTGTTTTTCAATGTTGAGGTTGTTGTTGAATTTGTTGGTGTTTTTCAATGTTGAGGTTGTTGTTGAATTTGTTGGTGTTTTTCAATGTTGAGGTTGTTGTTGTTTTTCAATGTTGAGGTTGTTGTTCAATTTGTTGGTGTTTTTCAATTTCGAGGTTGTTGTTGAATTTGTTGGTGTTTTTCAATGTTGAGGTTGTTGTTGTTTTTCAATGTTGAGGTTGTTGTTGAATTTGTTGGTGTTTTTCAATGTTGAGGTTGTTGTTGTTTTTCAATGTTGAGGTTGTTGTTGTATTTGTTGGTGTTTTTCAATTTCGAGGTTGTCGTTGAATTTGTTGGTGTTTTTCAATGTTGAAGTTGTTGTTGAATTTGTTGGTGTTTTTCAATGTTGAGGTTGTTGTTGTTTTTCAACGTTGAGGTTGTTGTTGAATTTGTTGGTGTTTTTCAAAGTTGAGGTTGTTGTTGTTTTTCAATGCTGAGGTTGTTGTTGAATTTGTTGGTGATTTTCAATGTTGAGGTTGTTGTTGAATTTGTTGGTGTTTTTCAATGTTGATGTTGTTGTTGTTTTTCCATGTTGAGGTTGTTGTTGAATTTGTTGGTGTTTTTCAATGTTTAGGTTGTTGTTGTTTTTCAATGTTGAGGTTGTTGTTGAATTTGTTGGTGTTTTTCAATGTTGAGGTTGTTGTTGAATTTGTTGGTGTTTTTCAATGTTGAGGTTGTTGTTGTTTTTCAATGTTGAGGTTGTTGTTCAATTTGTTGGTGTTTTTCAATGTTGAGTTTGTTGTTGAATTTGTTGGTGTTTTTCAATGTTGAGGTTGTTGTTGAATTTGTTGGTGTTTTTCAATGTTGAGGTTGTTGTTGTTTTTAAATGTTGGGGTTGTTGTTGAATTTGTTGGTATTTTTCAATTTTGAGGATGTTGTTGTTTTTCAATGTTGAGGTTGTTGTTGAATTTGTTGGTGTTTTTCAATGTTGAGGTTTTTGTTGTTTTTCAATGTTGAGGTTGTTGTTGTATTTGTTGGTGTTTTTCAATTTCGAGGTTGTTGTTGAATTTGTTGGTGTTTTTCAATGTTGAAGTTGTTGTTGAATTTGCTGGTGTTTTTCAATGTTGAGGTTGTTGTTGTTTTTCAATGTTGAGGTTGTTGTTGAATTTGTTGGTGTTTTTCAATGTTGAGGTTGTTGTTGTTTTTCAATTTGAGATTGTTGTTGAATTTGTTGGTGTCTTTCAATGTTGAGGTTGTTGTTGAATTTGTTGGTGTTTTTCATTTTCGAGGTTGTTGTTGAATTTGTTAGTGTTTTTCAATGTTCAGCTTGTTGTTGAATTTGTTGGTGTTTTTCAATGTTGAGGTTGTTGTTGAATTTGTTGGTGTTTTTCAATGTTGAGGTTGTTGTTGTTTTTCAATGTTGTGGTTGTTGTTGAATTTGTTGGTGTTTTTCAATGTTTAGGTTGTTGTTGTTTTTCAATGTTGAGGTTGTTGTTGAATTTGTTGGTGTTTTTCAATGTTGAGGTTGTTGTTGAATTTGTTGGTGTTTTTCAATGTTGAGGTTGTTGTTGTTTTTCAATGTTGAGGTTGTTGTTGAATTTGTTGGTGTTTTTCAATGTTGAGTTTGTTGTTGTTTTTCAATGTTGATGTTGTTGTTGTTTTTCAATGTTGAGGTTGTTGTTGTATTTGTTGGTGTTTTTCAATTTCGAGGTTGTTGTTGAATTTGTTGGTGTTTTTCAATGTTGAAGTTGTTGTTGAATTTCCTGGTGTTTTTCAATGTTGAGGTTGTTGTTGTTTTTCAATGTTGAGGTTGTTGTTGAATTTGTTGGTGTTTTTCAATGTTGAGGTTGTTGTTGTTTTTCAATGCTGAGGTTGTTGTTGAATTTGTTGGTGTTTTTCAATGTTGAGGTTGTTGTTGAATTTGTTGGTGTTTTTCAATGTTGAGGTTGTTGTTGTTTTTCAATGTGAGGTTGTTGTTGAATTTGTTGGTGTTTTTCAATGTTTCGGTTGTTGTTGTTTTTCAATGTTGAGGTTGTTGTTGAATTTGTTGGTGTTTTTCAATGTTGAGGTTGTTGTTGAATTTGTTAGTGTTTTTCAATGTTGAGCTTGTTGTTGAATTTGTTGGTGTTTTTCAATGTTGAGGTTGTTGTTATTTTTCAATGTTGAGGTTGTTGTTGAGTTTGTTGGTGTTTTTCAATGTTGAGGTTGCTGTTGAATTTGTTGGTTTTTTCAATGTTGAGGTTGTTGTTGAATTTGTTGGTGTTTTTGAATGTTGAGGTTGTTGTTGTTTTTAAATGTTGAGGTTGTTGTTGAATTTGTTGGTGTTTTTTCAATTTTGAGGTTGTTGGTTTTTTTCAATGTTGAGGTTGATTTTGAATTTGAGGGTGTTTTTCAATGTCGAGGTTGTTGTTTAATTTGTTGGTGTTTTTCAATGTTGAGGTTGTTGTTGTTTTTCAATGTTGAGGTTGTTGTTGAATTTGTTGGTGTTTTTCAATGTTGAGATTGTTGTTGTTTTTCAATGTTGAGGTTGTTGTTCAATTTGTTGGTGTTTTTAAATGTTGAGGTTGTTGTTGAATTTGCTGGTGTTTTGCAATGTTGAGGTTGTTGTTGTTTTTCAATGTTGAGGTTGTTGTTGAATTTGTTGGTGTTTTTCAATGTTGAGGTTGTTGTTGTTTTTCAATGTTGAGGTTGTTGTTGTATTTGTTGGTGTTTTTCAATTTCGAGGTTGTTGTTGAATTTGTTGTTGTTTTTCAATGTTGAAGTTGTTGTTGAATTTGTTGGTGTTTTTCAATGTTGAGGTTGTTGTTGTTTTTCAATGTTGAGGTTGTTGTTGAATTTGTTGGTGTTTTTCAATGTTGATGTTGTTGTTGTTTTTCAATGTTGAGGTTGTTGTTGAATTTGTTGGTGTTTTTCTATGTTGAGTTTGTTGTTGTTTTTCAATGTTGAGGTTGTTGTTGAATTTGTTGGTGTTTTTCAATGTTGAGGTTGTTGTTGTTTTTCAATGTTGAGGTTGTTGTTGAATTTGTTGGTGTTTTTCAATGTTGAGGTTGTTGTTGTTTTTCAATGTTGAGGTTGTTGTTGAATTTGTTGGTGCTTTTCAATGTTGAGATTGTTGTTGAATTTGTTGGTGTTTTTCAATGTTGAGGTTGTTGTTGTTTTTCAATGTTGAGTTTGTTGTTGAATTTGTTGGTGTTTTTCAATGTTGAGTTTGTTGTTGAATTTGTTGGTGTTTTTCAATTTCGAGGTTGTTGTTGAATTTGTTAGTGTTTTTCAATGTTGAGGTTGTTGTTGAATTTGTTGGTGTTTTTCAATGTTGAGGTTGTTGTTGAATTTGTTGGTGTTTTTCAATGTTGAGGTTGTTGTTGTTTTTCAATGTTGAGTTTGTTGTTGTTTTTCAATGTTGAGGTTGTTGTTGTTTTTCAATGTTGAGGTTGTTGTTGAATTTGTTGGTGTTTTTCAATGTTGAGGTTGTTGTTGTTTTTCATTGTTGAGGTTGTTGTTGAATTTGTTGGTGCTTTTCAATGTTGAGGTTGTTGTTGAATTTGTTGGCATTTTTCAATGTTGAGGTTGTTGTTGTTTTTCAATGTTGAGGTTGTTGTTGAATTTGTTGGTGCTTTTCAATGTTGAGATTGTTGTTGAATTTGTTGGTGTTTTTCAATGTTGAGGTTGTTGTTGTTTTTCAATGTTGAGTTTGTTGTTGAATTTGTTGGTGTTTTTCAATGTTGAGTTTGTTGTTGAATTTGTTGGTGTTTTTCAATTTCGAGGTTGTTGTTGAATTTGTTAGTGTTTTTCAATGTTGAGGTTGTTGTTGAATTTGTTGGTGTTTTTCAATGTTGAGGTTGTTGTTGAATTTGTTGGTGTTTTTCAATGTTGAGGTTGTTGGTGTTTTTCAATGTTGAGGTTGTTGTTGTATTTGTTGGTGTTTTTCAATTTCGAGGTTGTTGTTGAATTTTTTAGTGTTTTTCAATGTTGAAGTTGTTGTTGAATTTGTTGGTGTTTTTCAATGTTGAGATTGTTGTTGTTTTTCAATGTTGAGGTTGTTGTTGAATTTGTTGGTGTTTTTCAATGTTGAGGTTGTTGTTGTTTTTCAATGCTGAGGTTGTTGTTGAATTTGTTGGTGTTTTTCAATTTCGAGGTTGTTGTTGAATTTGTTGTTGTTTTTCAATGTTGAAGTTGTTGTTGAATTTGTTGGTGTTTTTCAATGTTGAGGTTGTTGTTGTTTTTCAATGTTGAGGTTGTTGTTGAATTTGTTGGTGTTTTTCAATGTTGAGGTTGTTGTTGTTTTTCAATGTGAGGTTGTTGTTGAATTTGTTGGTGTTTTTCAATGTTTCGGTTGTTGTTGTTTTTCAATGTTGAGGTTGTTGTTGAATTTGTTGGTGTTTTTCAATGTTGAGGTTGTTGTTGAATTTGTTAGTGTTTTTCAATGTTGAGGTTGTTGTTGAATTTGTTGGTGTTTTGCAATGTTGAGGTTGTTGTTATTTTTCAATGTTGAGGTTGTTGTTGAGTTTGTTGGTGTTTTTCAATGTTGAGGTTGCTGTTGAATTTGTTGGTTTTTTCAATGTTGAGGTTGTTGTTGAATTTGTTGGTGTTTTTGAATGTTGAGGTTGTTGTTGTTTTTAAATGTTGAGGTTGTTGTTGAATTTGTTGGTGTTTTTTCAATTTTGAGGTTGTTGGTTTTTTTCAATGTTGAGGTTGATTTTGAATTTGAGGGTGTTTTTCAATGTCGAGGTTGTTGTTTAATTTGTTGGTGTTTTTCAATGTTGAGGTTGTTGTTGTTTTTCAATGTTGAGGTTGTTGTTGAATTTGTTGGTGTTTTTCAATGTTGAGATTGTTGTTGTTTTTCAATGTTGAGGTTGTTGTTCAATTTGTTGGTGTTTTTAAATGTTGAGGTTGTTGTTGAATTTGCTGGTGTATTGCAATGTTGAGGTTGTTGTTGTTTTTCAATGTTGAGGTTGTTGTTGAATTTGTTGGTGTTTTTCAATGTTGAGGTTGTTGTTGTTTTTCAATGTTGAGGTTGTTGTTGTATTTGTTGGTGTTTTTCAATTTCGAGGTTGTTGTTGAATTTGTTGTTGTTTTTCAATGTTGAAGTTGTTGTTGAATTTGTTGGTGTTTTTCAATGTTGAGGTTGTTGTTGTTTTTCAATGTTGAGGTTGTTGTTGAATTTGTTGGTGTTTTTCAATGTTGATGTTGTTGTTGTTTTTCAATGTTGAGGTTGTTGTTGAATTTGTTGGTGTTTTTCAATGTTGAGTTTGTTGTTGTTTTTCAATGTTGAGGTTGTTGTTGAATTTGTTGGTGCTTTTCAATGTTGAGATTGTTGTTGAATTTGTTGGTGTTTTTCAATGTTGAGGTTGTTGTTCTTTTTCAATGTTGAGTTTGTTGTTGAATTTGTTGGTGTTTTTCAATGTTGAATTTGTTGTTGAATTTGTTGGTGTTTTTCAATTTCGAGGTTGTTGTTGAATTTGTTAGTGTTTTTCAATGTTGAGGTTGTTGTTGAATTTGTTGGTGTTTTTCAATGTTGAGGTTGCTGTTGAATTTGTTGGTGTTTTTCAATGTTGAGGTTGTTGTTGTTTTTCAATGTTGAGTTTGTTGTTGTTTTTCAATGTTGAGGTTGTTGTTGTTTTTCAATGTTGAGGTTGTTGTTGAATTTGTTGGTGTTTTTCAATGTTGAGGTTGTTGTTGTTTTTCATTGTTGAGGTTGTTGTTGAAATTGTTGGTGCTTTTCAATGTTGAGGTTGTTGTTGAATTTGTTGGCATTTTTCAATGTTGAGGTTGTTGTTGTTTTTCAATGTTGAGGTTGTTGTTGAATTTGTTGGTGCTTTTCAATGTTGAGATTGTTGTTGAATTTGTTGGTGTTTTTCAATGTTGAGGTTGTTGTTGTTTTTCAATGTTGAGTTTGTTGTTGAATTTGTTGGTGTTTTTCAATGTTGAGTTTGTTGTTGAATTTGTTGGTGTTTTTCAATTTCGAGGTTGTTGTTGAATTTGTTAGTGTTTTTCAATGTTGAGGTTGTTGTTGAATTTGTTGGTGTTTTTCAATGTTGAGGTTGTTGTTGAATTTGTTGGTGTTTTTCAATGTTGAGGTTGTTGGTGTTTTTCAATGTTGAGGTTGTTGTTGTATTTGTTGGTGTTTTTCAATTTCGAGGTTGTTGTTGAATTTTTTAGTGTTTTTCAATGTTGAAGTTGTTGTTGAATTTGTTGGTGTTTTTCAATGTTGAGATTGTTGTTGTTTTTCAATGTTGAGGTTGTTGTTGAATTTGTTGGTGTTTTTCAATGTTGAGGTTGTTGTTGTTTTTCAATGCTGAGGTTGTTGTTGAATTTGTTGGTGTTTTTCAATTTCGAGGTTGTTGTTGAATTTGTTGTTGTTTTTCAATGTTGAAGTTGTTGTTGAATTTGTTGGTGTTTTTCAATGTTGAGGTTGTTGTTGTTTTTCAATGTTGAGGTTGTTGTTGAATTTGTTGGTGTTTTTCAATGTTGAGGTTGTTGTTGAATTTGTTGGTGTTTTTCAATGTTGATGTTGTTGTTGTTTTTCAATGTTGAGGTTGTTGTTGAATTTGTTGGTGTTTTTCAATGTTGAGTTTGTTGTTGTTTTTCAATGTTGAGGTTGTTGTTGAATTTGTTGGTGTTTTTCAATGTTGAGGTTGTTGTTGTTTTTCAATGTTGAGGTTGTTGTTGAATTTGTTGGTGTTTTTCAATGTTGAGTTTGTTGTTGTTTTTCAATGTTGAGGTTGTTGTTGAATTTGTTGGTGTTTTTCAATGTTGAGGTTGTTGTTGTTTTTCAATGTTGAGGTTGTTGTTGAATTTGTTGGTGTTTTTCAATGTTGAGGTTGTTGTTGTTTTTCAATGTTGAGGTTGTTGTTGAATTTGTTGGTGCTTTTCAATGTTGAGATTGTTGTTGAATTTGTTGGTGTTTTTCAATGTTGAGGTTGTTGTGGTTTTTCAATGTTGAGTTTGTTGTTGAATTTGTTGGTGTTTTTCAATGTTGAGTTTGTTGTTGAATTTGTTGGTGTTTTTCAATTTCGAGGTTGTTGTTGAATTTGTTAGTGTTTTTCAATATTGAGGTTGTTGTTGAATTTGTTGGTGTTTTTCAATGTTGAGGTTGTTGTTGAATTTGTTGGTGTTTTTCAATGTTGAGGTTGTTGTTGTTTTTCAATGTTGAGGTTGTTGTTGTATTTGTTGGTGTTTTTCAATTTCGAGGTTGTTGTTGAATTTGTTGGTGTTTTTCAATGTTGAAGTTGTTGTTGAATTTGTTGGTGTTTTTCAATGTTGAGGTTGTTGTTGTTTTTCAATGTTGAGGTTGTAGTTGAATTTGTTGGTGTTTTTCAATGTTGAGGTTGTTGTTGTTTTTCAGTGCTGAGGTTGTTGTTGAATTTGTTGGTGTTTTTCAATGTTGAGGTTGTTGTTGAATTTGTTGGTATTTTTCAATGTTGAGGTTGTTCTTTTTCAATGTTGAGGTTGTTGTTGAATTTGTTGGTGTTTTTCAATGTTTATGTTGTTGTTGTTTTTCAATTTTGAGGTTGTTGTTGAATTTGTTGGTGTTTTTCAATGTTGAGGTTGTTGTTGAATTTGTTGGTGTTTTTCAATGTTGAGGTTGTTGTTGTTTTTCAATGTTGAGGTTGTTGTTGAATTTGTTGGTGTTTTTCAATGTTGAGTTTGTTGTTGTTTTTCAATGTTGAGGTTGTTGTTGTTTTTCAATGTTGAGGTTGTTGTTGAATTTGTTGGTGTTTTTCAATGTTGAGGTTGTTGTTGTTTTTCAATGTTGATGTTGTTGTTGAATTTGTTGGTGCTTTTCAATGTTGAGATTGTTGTTGAATTTGTTGGTGTTTTTCAATGTTGAGGTTGTTGTTGTTTTTCAATGTTGAGTTTGTTGTTGAATTTGTTGGTGTTTTTCAATGTTGAGTTTGTTGTTGAATTTGTTGTTGTTTTTCAATGTTGAGGTTGTTGTTGAATTTGTTGGTGTTTTTCAATGTTGAGGTTGTTGTTGAATTTGTTGGTGTTTTTCAATGTTGAGGTTGTTGGTGTTTTTCAATGTTTTGGTTGTTGTTGTATTTGTTGGTGTTTTTCAATTTCGAGGTTGTTGTTGAATTTTTCAGTGTTTTTCAATGTTGAAGTTGTTGTTGAATTTGTTGGTGTTTTTCAATGTTTAGATTGTTGGTGTTTTTCAATGTTGAGGTTGTTGTTGAATTTGTTGGTGTTTTTCAATGTTGAGGTTGTTGTTGTTTTTCAATGCTGAGGTTGTTGTTGAATTTGTTGGTGTTTTTCAATGTTGAGGTTGTTGTTGAATTTGTTGGTGTTTTTCAATGTTGAGGTTGTTGTTGTTTTTCAATGTTGAGGTTGTTGTTGAATTTGTTGGTGTTTTTCAATGTTTAGGTTGTTGTTGTTTTTCAATGTTGAGGTTGTTGTTGAATTTGTTGGTGTTTTTCAATGTTGAGGTTGTTGTTGAATTTGTTGGTGTTTTTCAATGTTGAGGTTGTTGTTGTTTTTCAATGTTGAGGTTGTTGTTCAATTTGTTGGTGTTTTTCAATGTTGAGTTTGTTCTTGTTTTTCAATGTTGAGGTTGTTGTTGTTTTTCAATGTTGAGGTTGTTGTTGAATTTGTTGGTGTTTTTCAATGTTGAGGTTGTTGTTGTTTTTCATTGTTGAGGTTGTTGTTGAATTTGTTGGTGCTTTTCAATGTTGAGGTTGTTGTTGAATTTGTTGGCATTTTTCAATGTTGAGGTTGTTGTTGTTTTTCAATGTTGAGGTTGCTGTTGAATTTGTTGGTGTTTTTCAAAGTTGCGTTTGTTGTTGAATTTGTTGGTGTTTTTCAATTTCGAGGTTGTTGTTGAATTTGTTGGTGTTTTTCAATGTTGAGGTTGTTGGTGTTTTTCAATGTTGAGGTTGTTGTTGTATTTGTTGGTGTTTTTCAATTTCGAGGTTGTTGTTGAATTTTTTAGTGTTTTTCAATGTTGAAGTTGTTGTTGAATTTGTTGGTGTTTTTCAATGTTGAGATTGTTGTTGTTTTTCAATGTTGAGGTTGTTGTTGAATTTGTTGGTGTTTTTCAATGTTGAGGTTGTTGTTGTTTTTCAATGTTGAGGTTGTTGTTGAATTTGTTGGTGTTTTTCAATGTTGAGGTTGTTGTTGTTTTTCAATGCTGAGGTTGTTGTTGTATTTGTTGGTGTTTTTCAATTTCGAGGTTGTTGTTGAATTTGTTGGTGTTTTTCAATGTTGAAGTTGTTGTTGAATTTGTTGGTGTTTTTCAATGTTGAGGTTGTTGTTGTTTTTCAATGTTGAGGTTGTTGTTGAATTTGTTGGTGTTTTTCAATTTCGAGGTTGTTGTTGTTTTTCAATGTTGAGGTTGTTGTTGTATTTGTTGGTGTTTTTCAATTTCGAGGTTGTTGTTGAATTTGTTGGTGTTTTTCAATGTTGAAGTTGTTGTTGAATTTGTTGGTGTTTTTCAATGTTGAGGTTGTTGTTGTTTTTCAACGTTGAGGTTGTTGTTGAATTTGTTGGTGTTTTTCAAAGTTGAGGTTGTTGTTGTTTTTCAATGCTGAGGTTGTTGTTGAATTTGTTGGTGTTGTTCAATCTTGAGGTTGTTGTTGAATTTGTTGGTGTTTTTCAATGTTGAGGTTGTTGTTGTTTTTCAATGTTGAGGTTGTTGTTGAATTTGTTGGTGTTTTTCAATGTTTAGGTTGTTGTTGTTTTTCAATGTTGAGGTTGTTGTTGAATTTGTTGGTGTTTTTCAATGTTGAGGTTGTTGTTGAATTTGTTGGTGTTTTTGAATGTTGAGGTTGTTGTTGTTTTTCAATGTTGAGGTTGTTGTTGAATTTGTTGGTGTTTTTCAATGTTGAGGTTGTTGTTGTTTTTCAATGCTGAGGTTGTTGTTGAATTTGTTGGTGTTTTTCAATTTCGAGGTTGTTGTTGAATTTGTTGTTGTTTTTCAATGTTGAAGTTGTTGTTGAATTTGTTGGTGTTTTTCAATGTTGAGGTTGTTGTTGTTTTTCAATGTTGAGGTTGTTGTTGAATTTGTTGGTGTTTTTCAATGTTGAGGTTGTTGTTGTTTTTCAATGTGAGGTTGTTGTTGAATTTGTTGGTGTTTTTCAATGTTTCGGTTGTTGTTGTTTTTCAATGTTGAGGTTGTTGTTGAATTTGTTGGTGTTTTTCAATGTTGAGGTTGTTGTTGAATTTGTTAGTGTTTTTCAATGTTGAGGTTGTTGTTGAATTTGTTGGTGTTTTGCAATGTTGAGGTTGTTGTTATTTTTCAATGTTGAGGTTGTTGTTGAGTTTGTTGGTGTTTTTCAATGTTGAGGTTGCTGTTGAATTTGTTGGTTTTTTCAATGTTGAGGTTGTTGTTGAATTTGTTGGTGTTTTTGAATGTTGAGGTTGTTGTTGTTTTTAAATGTTGAGGTTGTTGTTGAATTTGTTGGTGTTTTTTCAATTTTGAGGTTGTTGGTTTTTTTCAATGTTGAGGTTGATTTTGAATTTGAGGGTGTTTTTCAATGTCGAGGTTGTTGTTTAATTTGTTGGTGTTTTTCAATGTTGAGGTTGTTGTTGTTTTTCAATGTTGAGGTTGTTGTTGAATTTGTTGGTGTTTTTCAATGTTGAGATTGTTGTTGTTTTTCAATGTTGAGGTTGTTGTTCAATTTGTTGGTGTTTTTAAATGTTGAGGTTGTTGTTGAATTTGCTGGTGTATTGCAATGTTGAGGTTGTTGTTGTTTTTCAATGTTGAGGTTGTTGTTGAATTTGTTGGTGTTTTTCAATGTTGAGGTTGTTGTTGTTTTTCAATGTTGAGGTTGTTGTTGTATTTGTTGGTGTTTTTCAATTTCGAGGTTGTTGTTGAATTTGTTGTTGTTTTTCAATGTTGAAGTTGTTGTTGAATTTGTTGGTGTTTTTCAATGTTGAGGTTGTTGTTGTTTTTCAATGTTGAGGTTGTTGTTGAATTTGTTGGTGTTTTTCAATGTTGATGTTGTTGTTGTTTTTCAATGTTGAGGTTGTTGTTGAATTTGTTGGTGTTTTTCAATGTTGAGTTTGTTGTTGTTTTTCAATGTTGAGGTTGTTGTTGAATTTGTTGGTGTTTTTCAATGTTGAGGTTGTTGTTGTTTTTCAATGTTGAGGTTGTTGTTGAATTTGTTGGTGTTTTTCAATGTTGAGGTTGTTGTTGTTTTTCAATGTTGAGGTTGTTGTTGAATTTGTTGGTGCTTTTCAATGTTGAGATTGTTGTTGAATTTGTTGGTGTTTTTCAATGTTGAGGTTGTTGTTCTTTTTCAATGTTGAGTTTGTTGTTGAATTTGTTGGTGTTTTTCAATGTTGAATTTGTTGTTGAATTTGTTGGTGTTTTTCAATTTCGAGGTTGTTGTTGAATTTGTTAGTGTTTTTCAATGTTGAGGTTGTTGTTGAATTTGTTGGTGTTTTTCAATGTTGAGGTTGTTGTTGAATTTGTTGGTGTTTTTCAATGTTGAGGTTGTTGTTGTTTTTCAATGTTGAGTTTGTTGTTGTTTTTCAATGTTGAGGTTGTTGTTGTTTTTCAATGTTGAGGTTGTTGTTGAATTTGTTGGTGTTTTTCAATGTTGAGGTTGTTGTTGTTTTTCATTGTTGAGGTTGTTGTTGAAATTGTTGGTGCTTTTCAATGTTGAGGTTGTTGTTGAATTTGTTGGCATTTTTCAATGTTGAGGTTGTTGTTGTTTTTCAATGTTGAGGTTGTTGTTGAATTTGTTGGTGCTTTTCAATGTTGAGATTGTTGTTGAATTTGTTGGTGTTTTTCAATGTTGAGGTTGTTGTTGTTTTTCAATGTTGAGTTTGTTGTTGAATTTGTTGGTGTTTTTCAATGTTGAGTTTGTTGTTGAATTTGTTGGTGTTTTTCAATTTCGAGGTTGTTGTTGAATTTGTTAGTGTTTTTCAATGTTGAGGTTGTTGTTGAATTTGTTGGTGTTTTTCAATGTTGAGGTTGTTGTTGAATTTGTTGGTGTTTTTCAATGTTGAGGTTGTTGGTGTTTTTCAATGTTGAGGTTGTTGTTGTATTTGTTGGTGTTTTTCAATTTCGAGGTTGTTGTTGAATTTTTTAGTGTTTTTCAATGTTGAAGTTGTTGTTGAATTTGTTGGTGTTTTTCAATGTTGAGATTGTTGTTGTTTTTCAATGTTGAGGTTGTTGTTGAATTTGTTGGTGTTTTTCAATGTTGAGGTTGTTGTTGTTTTTCAATGCTGAGGTTGTTGTTGAATTTGTTGGTGTTTTTCAATTTCGAGGTTGTTGTTGAATTTGTTGTTGTTTTTCAATGTTGAAGTTGTTGTTGAATTTGTTGGTGTTTTTCAATGTTGAGGTTGTTGTTGTTTTTCAATGTTGAGGTTGTTGTTGAATTTGTTGGTGTTTTTCAATGTTGAGGTTGTTGTTGAATTTGTTGGTGTTTTTCAATGTTGATGTTGTTGTTGTTTTTCAATGTTGAGGTTGTTGTTGAATTTGTTGGTGTTTTTCAATGTTGAGTTTGTTGTTGTTTTTCAATGTTGAGGTTGTTGTTGAATTTGTTGGTGTTTTTCAATGTTGAGGTTGTTGTTGTTTTTCAATGTTGAGGTTGTTGTTGAATTTGTTGGTGTTTTTCAATGTTGAGGTTGTTGTTGTTTTTCAATGTTGAGGTTGTTGTTGAATTTGTTGGTGCTTTTCAATGTTGAGATTGTTGTTGAATTTGTTGGTGTTTTTCAATGTTGAGGTTGTTGTGGTTTTTCAATGTTGAGTTTGTTGTTGAATTTGTTGGTGTTTTTCAATGTTGAGTTTGTTGTTGAATTTGTTGGTGTTTTTCAATTTCGAGGTTGTTGTTGAATTTGTTAGTGTTTTTCAATATTGAGGTTGTTGTTGAATTTGTTGGTGTTTTTCAATGTTGAGGTTGTTGTTGAATTTGTTGGTGTTTTTCAATGTTGAGGTTGTTGTTGTTTTTCAATGTTGAGGTTGTTGTTGTATTTGTTGGTGTTTTTCAATTTCGAGGTTGTTGTTGAATTTGTTGGTGTTTTTCAATGTTGAAGTTGTTGTTGAATTTGTTGGTGTTTTTCAATGTTGAGGTTGTTGTTGTTTTTCAATGTTGAGGTTGTAGTTGAATTTGTTGGTGTTTTTCAATGTTGAGGTTGTTGTTGTTTTTCAGTGCTGAGGTTGTTGTTGAATTTGTTGGTGTTTTTCAATGTTGAGGTTGTTGTTGAATTTGTTGGTATTTTTCAATGTTGAGGTTGTTCTTCTTCAATGTTGAGGTTGTTGTTGAATTTGTTGGTGTTTTTCAATGTTTATGTTGTTGTTGTTTTTCAATTTTGAGGTTGTTGTTGAATTTGTTGGTGTTTTTCAATGTTGAGGTTGTTGTTGAATTTGTTGGTGTTTTTCAATGTTGAGGTTGTTGTTGTTTTTCAATGTTGAGGTTGTTGTTGAATTTGTTGGTGTTTTTCAATGTTGAGTTTGTTGTTGTTTTTCAATGTTGAGGTTGTTGTTGTTTTTCAATGTTGAGTTTGTTGTTGAATTTGTTGGTGTTTTTCAATGTTGAGTTTGTTGTTGAATTTGTTGTTGTTTTTCAATGTTGAGGTTGTTGTTGAATTTGTTGGTGTTTTTCAATGTTGAGGTTGTTGTTGAATTTGTTGGTGTTTTTCAATGTTGAGGTTGTTGGTGTTTTTCAATGTTTTGGTTGTTGTTGTATTTGTTGGTGTTTTTCAATTTCGAGGTTGTTGTTGAATTTTTCAGTGTTTTTCAATGTTGAAGTTGTTGTTGAATTTGTTGGTGTTTTTCAATGTTTAGATTGTTGGTGTTTTTCAATGTTGAGGTTGTTGTTGAATTTGTTGGTGTTTTTCAATGTTGAGGTTGTTGTTGTTTTTCAATGCTGAGGTTGTTGTTGAATTTGTTGGTGTTTTTCAATGTTGAGGTTGTTGTTGAATTTGTTGGTGTTTTTCAATGTTGAGGTTGTTGTTGTTTTTCAATGTTGAGGTTGTTGTTGAATTTGTTGGTGTTTTTCAATGTTTAGGTTGTTGTTGTTTTTCAATGTTGAGGTTGTTGTTGAATTTGTTGGTGTTTTTCAATGTTGAGTTTGTTGTTGTTTTTCAATGTTGAGGTTGTTGTTGTTTTTCAATGTTGAGGTTGTTGTTGAATTTGTTGGTGTTTTTCAATGTTGAGGTTGTTGTTGTTTTTCAATGTTGATGTTGTTGTTGAATTTGTTGGTGCTTTTCAATGTTGAGATTGTTGTTGAATTTGTTGGTGTTTTTCAATGTTGAGGTTGTTGTTGTTTTTCAATGTTGAGTTTGTTGTTGAATTTGTTGGTGTTTTTCAATGTTGAGTTTGTTGTTGAATTTGTTGTTGTTTTTCAATGTTGAGGTTGTTGTTGAATTTGTTGGTGTTTTTCAATGTTGAGGTTGTTGTTGAATTTGTTGGTGTTTTTCAATGTTGAGGTTGTTGGTGTTTTTCAATGTTTTGGTTGTTGTTGTATTTGTTGGTGTTTTTCAATTTCGAGGTTGTTGTTGAATTTTTCAGTGTTTTTCAATGTTGAAGTTGTTGTTGAATTTGTTGGTGTTTTTCAATGTTTAGATTGTTGGTGTTTTTCAATGTTGAGGTTGTTGTTGAATTTGTTGGTGTTTTTCAATGTTGAGGTTGTTGTTGTTTTTCAATGCTGAGGTTGTTGTTGAATTTGTTGGTGTTTTTCAATGTTGAGGTTGTTGTTGAATTTGTTGGTGTTTTTCAATGTTGAGGTTGTTGTTGTTTTTCAATGTTGAGGTTGTTGTTGAATTTGTTGGTGTTTTTCAATGTTTAGGTTGTTGTTGTTTTTCAATGTTGAGGTTGTTGTTGAATTTGTTGGTGTTTTTCAATGTTGAGGTTGTTGTTGAATTTGTTGGTGTTTTTCAATGTTGAGGTTGTTGTTGTTTTTCAATGTTGAGGTTGTTGTTCAATTTGTTGGTGTTTTTCAATGTTGAGTTTGTTCTTGTTTTTCAATGTTGAGGTTGTTGTTGTTTTTCAATGTTGAGGTTGTTGTTGAATTTGTTGGTGTTTTTCAATGTTGAGGTTGTTGTTGTTTTTCATTGTTGAGGTTGTTGTTGAATTTGTTGGTGCTTTTCAATGTTGAGGTTGTTGTTGAATTTGTTGGCATTTTTCAATGTTGAGGTTGTTGTTGTTTTTCAATGTTGAGGTTGCTGTTGAATTTGTTGGTGTTTTTCAAAGTTGCGTTTGTTGTTGAATTTGTTGGTGTTTTTCAATTTCGAGGTTGTTGTTGAATTTGTTGGTGTTTTTCAATGTTGAGGTTGTTGGTGTTTTTCAATGTTGAGGTTGTTGTTGTATTTGTTGGTGTTTTTCAATTTCGAGGTTGTTGTTGAATTTTTTAGTGTTTTTCAATGTTGAAGTTGTTGTTGAATTTGTTGGTGTTTTTCAATGTTGAGATTGTTGTTGTTTTTCAATGTTGAGGTTGTTGTTGAATTTGTTGGTGTTTTTCAATGTTGAGGTTGTTGTTGTTTTTCAATGTTGAGGTTGTTGTTGAATTTGTTGGTGTTTTTCAATGTTGAGGTTGTTGTTGTTTTTCAATGCTGAGGTTGTTGTTGTATTTGTTGGTGTTTTTCAATTTCGAGGTTGTTGTTGAATTTGTTGGTGTTTTTCAATGTTGAAGTTGTTGTTGAATTTGTTGGTGTTTTTCAATGTTGAGGTTGTTGTTGTTTTTCAATGTTGAGGTTGTTGTTGAATTTGTTGGTGTTTTTCAATTTCGAGGTTGTTGTTGTTTTTCAATGTTGAGGTTGTTGTTGTATTTGTTGGTGTTTTTCAATTTCGAGGTTGTTGTTGAATTTGTTGGTGTTTTTCAATGTTGAAGTTGTTGTTGAATTTGTTGGTGTTTTTCAATGTTGAGGTTGTTGTTGTTTTTCAACGTTGAGGTTGTTGTTGAATTTGTTGGTGTTTTTCAAAGTTGAGGTTGTTGTTGTTTTTCAATGCTGAGGTTGTTGTTGAATTTGTTGGTGTTGTTCAATCTTGAGGTTGTTGTTGAATTTGTTGGTGTTTTTCAATGTTGAGGTTGTTGTTGTTTTTCAATGTTGAGGTTGTTGTTGAATTTGTTGGTGTTTTTCAATGTTTAGGTTGTTGTTGTTTTTCAATGTTGAGGTTGTTGTTGAATTTGTTGGTGTTTTTCAATGTTGAGGTTGTTGTTGAATTTGTTGGTGTTTTTGAATGTTGAGGTTGTTGTTGTTTTTCAATGTTGAGGTTGTTGTTGAATTTGTTGGTCTTTTTCAATGTTGAGTTTGTTGTTGTTTTTCAATGTTAAGGTTGTTGTTGAATTTGTTGGTGTTTTTCAATGTTGAGGTTGTTGTTGTTTTTCAATGTTGAGGTTGTTGTTGAATTTGTTGGTGTTTTTCAATGTTGAGGTTGTTGTTGTTTTTAAATGTTGGGGTTGTTGTTGAATTTGTTGGTATTTTTCAATTTTGAGGATGTTGTTGTTTTTCAATGTTGAGGTTGTTGTTGCATTTGTTGGTGTTTTTCAATGTTGAGGTTTTTGTTGTTTTTCAATGTTGAGTTTGTTGTTGTATTTGTTGGTGTTTTTCAATTTCGAGGTTGTTGTTGAATTTGTTGGTGTTTTTCAATTTTGAAGTTGTTGTTGAATTTGCTGGTGTTTTTCAATGTTGAGGTTGTTGTTGTTTTTCAATGTTGAGGTTGTTGTTGAATTTGTTGGTGTTTTTCAATGTTGAGGTTGTTGTTGTTTTTCAATTTGAGGTTGTTGTTGAATTTGTTGGTGTCTTTCAATGTTGAGGTTGTTGTTGAATTTGTTGGTGTTTTTCAATTTCGAGGTTGTTGTTGAATTTGTTAATGTTTTTCAATGTTGAGCTTGTTGTTGAATTTGTTGGTGTTTTTCAATGTTGAGGTTGTTGTTGAATTTGTTGGTGTTTTTCAATGTTGAGGTTGTTGTTGTTTTTCAATGTTGAGGTTGTTGTTGAATTTGTTGGTGTTTTTCAATGTTTAGGTTGTTGTTGTTTTTCAATGTTGAGGTTGTTGTTGAATTTGTTGGTGTTTTTCAATGTTGAGGTTGTTGTTGAATTTGTTGGTGTTTTTCAATGTTGAGGTTGTTGTTGTTTTTCAATGTTGAGGTTGTTGTTGAATTTGTAGGTGTTTTTCAATGTTGAGTTTGTTGTTGTTTTTCAATGTTGATGTTGTTGTTGTTTTTCAATGTTGAGGTTGTTGTTGTATTTGTTGATGTTTTTCAATTTCGAGGTTGTTGTTGAATTTGTTGGTGCTTTTCAATGTTGAAGTTGTTGTTGAATTTCCTGGTGTTTTTCAATGTTGAGGTTGTTGTTGTTTTTCAATGTTGAGGTTGTTGTTGAATTTGTTGGTGTTTTTCAATGTTGAGGTTGCTGTTGTTTTTCAATGCTGAGGTTGTTGTTGAATTTGTTGGTGTTTTTCAATGTTGAGGTTGTTGTTGAATTTGTTGGTGTTTTTCAATGTTGAGGTTGTTGTTGTTTTTCAATGTTGAGGTTGTTGTTGAATTTGTTGGTGTTTTTCAATGTTTCGGTTGTTGTTGTTTTTCAATGTTGAGGTTGTTGTTGAATTTGTTGGTGTTTTTCAATGTTGAGGTTGTTGTTGAATTTGTTGGTGTTTTTCAATGTTGAGGTTGTTGTTGAATTTGTTGGTGTTTTTCAATGTTGAGGTTGTTGTTATTTTTCAATGTTGAGGTTGTTGTTGAGTTTGTTGGTGTTTTTCAATGTTGAGGTTGTTGTTGAATTTGTTGGTTTTTTCAATGTTGAGGTTGTTGTTGAATTTGTTGGTGTTTTTGAATGTTGAGGTTGTTGTTGTTTTTAAATGTTGAGGTTGTTGTTGAATTTGTTGGTGTTTTTTCAATTTTGAGGTTATTGGTTTTTTTCAATGTTGAGGTTGATTTTGAATTTGAGGGTGTTTTTCAATGTCGAGGTTGTTGTTTAATTTGTTGGTGTTTTTCAATGTTGAGGTTGTTGTTGTTTTTCAATGTTGAGGTTGTTGTTGAATTTGTTGGTGTTTTTCAATGTTGAGATTGTTGTTGTTTTTCAATGTTGAGGTTGTTGTTCAATTTGTTGGTGTTTTTAAATGTTGAGGATGTTGTTGAATTTGCTGGTGTTTTGCAATGTTGAGGTTGTTGTTGTTTTTCAATGTTGAGGTTGTTGTTGAATTTGTTGGTGTTTTTCAATGTTGAGGTTGTTGTTGTTTTTCAATGTTGAGGTTGTTGTTGTATTTGTTGGTGTTTTTCAATTTCGAGGTTGTTGCTGAATTTGTTGTTGTTTTTCAATGTTGAAATTGTTGTTGAATTTGTTGGTGTTTTTCAATGTTGAGGTTGTTGTTGTTTTTCAATGTTGAGGTTGTTGTTGAATTTGTTGGTGTTTTTCAATGTTGATGTTGTTGTTGTTTTTCAATGTTGAGGTTGTTGTTGAATTTGTTGGTGTTTTTCAATGTTGAGTTTGTTGTTGTTTTTCAATGTTGAGGTTGTTGTTGAATTTGTTGGTGTTTTTCAATGTTGAGGTTGTTGTTGTTTTTCAATGTTGAGGTTGTTGTTGAATTTGTTGCTGTTTTTCAATGTTGAGGTTGTTGTTGTTTTTCAATGTTGAGGTTGTTGTTGAAGTTGTTGGTGCTTTTCAATGTTGAGATTGTTGTTGAATTTGTTGGTGTTTTTCAATGTTGAGGTTGTTGTTGTTTTTCAATGTTGAGTTTGTTGTTGAATTTTTTGGTGTTTTTCAATGTTGAGTTTGTTGTTGAATTTGTTGGTGTTTTTCAATGTTGAGGTTGTTGTTGAATTTGTTGGTGTTTTTCAATGTTGATGTTGTTGTTGTTTTTCAATGTTGAGGTTGTTGTTGAATTTGTTGGTGTTTTTCAATGTTGAGTTTGTTGTTGTTTTTCAATGTTGAGGTTGTTGTTGAATTTGTTGGTGTTTTTCAATGTTGAGGTTGTTGTTGTTTTTCAATGTTGAGGTTGTTGTTGAATTTGTTGGTGTTTTTCAATGTTGAGGTTGTTGTTGTTTTTCAATGTTGAGGTTGTTGTTGAATTTGTTGGTGCTTTTCAATGTTGAGATTGTTGTTGAATTTGTTGGTGTTTTTCAATGTTGAGGTTGTTGTTGTTTTTCAATGTTGAGTTTGTTGTTGAATTTGTTGGTGTTTTTCAATGTTGAGTTTGTTGTTGAATTTGTTGGTGTTTTTCAATTTCGAGGTTGTTGTTGAATTTGTTAGTGTTTTTAAATGTTGAGGTTGTTGTTGAATTTGTTGGTGTTTTTCAATGTTGAGGTTGTTGTTGAATTTGTTGGTGTTTTTCAATGTTGAGGTTGTTGTTGTTTTTCAATGTTGAGGTTGTTGTTGTATTTGTTGGTGTTTTTCAATTTCGAGGTTGTTGTTGAATTTGTTGGTGTTTTTCAATGTTGAAGTTGTTGTTGAATTTGTTGGTGTTTTTCAATGTTGAGGTTGTTGTTGTTTTTCAATGTTGAGGTTGTAGTTGAATTTGTTGGTGTTTTTCAATGTTGAGGTTGTTGTTGTTTTTCAATGCTGAGGTTGTTGTTGAATTTGTTGGTGTTTTTCAATGTTGAGGTTGTTGTTGAATTTGTTGGTGTTTTTCAATGTTGAGGTTGTTCTTTTTCAATGTTGAGGTTGTTGTTGAATTTGTTGGTGTTTTTCAATGTTTATGTTGTTGTTGTTTTTCAATTTTGAGGTTGTTGTTGAATTTGTTGGTGTTTTTCAATGTTGAGGTTGTTGTTGAATTTGTTGGTGTTTTTCAATGTTGAGGTTGTTGTTGTTTTTCAATGTTGAGGTTGTTGTTGAATTTGTTGGTGTTTTTCAATGTTGAGTTTGTTGTTGTTTTTCAATGTTGAGGTTGTTGTTGTTTTTCAATGTTGAGGTTGTTGTTGAATTTGTTGGTGTATTTCAATGTTGAGGTTGTTGTTGTTTTTCAATGTTGAGGTTGTTGTTGAATTTGTTGGTGCTTTTCAATGTTGAGATTGTTGTTGAATTTGTTGGTGTTTTTCAATGTTGAGGTTGTTGTTGTTTTTCAATGTTGAGTTTGTTGTTGAATTTGTTGGTGTTTTTCAATGTTGAGTTTGTTGTTGAATTTGTTGGTGTTTTTCAATTTCGAGGTTGTTGTTGAATTTGTTAGTGTTTTTCAATGTTGAGGTTGTTGTTGAATTTGTTGGTGTTTTTCAATGTTGAGGTTGTTGTTGAATTTGTTGGTGTTTTTCAATGTTGAGGTTGTTGGTGTTTTTCAATGTTGAGGTTGTTGTTGTATTTGTTGATGTTTTTCAATTTCGAGGTTGTTGTTGAATTTTTTAGTGTTTTTCAATGTTGAAGTTGTTGTTGAATTTGTTGGTGTTTTTCAATGTTGAGATTGTTGCTGTTTTTCAATGTTGAGGTTGTTGTTGAATTTGTTGGTGTTTTTCAATGTTGAGGTTGTTGTTGTTTTTCAATGCTGAGGTTGTTGTTGAATTTGTTGGTGTTTTTCAATGTTGAGGTTGTTGTTGAATTTGTTGGTGTTTTTCAATGTTGAGGTTGTTGTTGTTTTTCAATGTTGAGGTTGTTGTTGAATTTGTTGGTGTTTTTCAATGTTTAGGTTGTTGTTGTTTTTCAATGTTGAGGTTGTTGTTGAATTTGTTGGTGTTTTTCAATGTTGAGGTTGTTGTTGAATTTGTTGGTGTTTTTCAATGTTGAGGTTGTTGTTGTTTTTCAATGTTGAGGTTGTTGTTGAATTTGTTGGTGTTTTTCAATGTTGAGGTTGTTGTTGTTTTTCAATGCTGAGGTTGTTGTTGAATTTGTTGGTGTTTTTCAATGTTGAGGTTGTTGTTGAATTTGTTGGTGTTTTTCAATGTTGAGGTTGTTGTTGTTTTTCAATGTTGAGGTTGTTGTTGAATTTGTTGGTGTTTTTCAATGTTTAGGTTGTTGTTGTTTTTCAATGTTGAGGTTGTTGTTGAATTTGTTGGTGTTTTTCAATGTTGAGGTTGTTGTTGAATTTGTTGGTGTTTTTCAATGTTGAGGTTGTTGTTGTTTTTCAATGTTGAGGTTGTTGTTCAATTTGTCGGTGTTTTTGAATGTTGAGTTTGTTGTTGTTTTTCAATGTTGAGGTTGTTGTTGTTTTTCAATGTTGAGGTTGTTGTTGAATTTGTTGGTGTTTTTCAATGTTGAGGTTGTTGTTGTTTTTCATTGTTGAGGTTGTTGTTGAATTTGTTGGTGCTTTTCAATGTTGAGGTTGTTGTTGAATTTGTTGGCATTTTTCAATGTTGAGGTTGTTGTTGTTTTTCAATGTTGAGGTTGCTGTTGAATTTGTTGGTGTTTTTCAATGTTGAGTTTGTTGTTGAATTTGTTGGTGTTTTTCAATTTCGAGGTTGTTGTTGAATTTGTTGGTGTTTTTCAATGTTGAGGTTGTTGGTGTTTTTCAATGTTGAGGTTCTTGTTGTATTTGTTGGTGTTTTTCAATTTCGAGGTTGTTGTTGAATTTTTTAGTGTTTTTCAATGTTGAAGTTGTTGTTGAATTTGTTGGTGTTTTTCAATGTTGAGATTGTTGTTGTTTTTCAATGTTGAGGTTGTTGTTGAATTTGTTGGTGTTTTTCAATGTTGAGGTTGTTGTTGTTTTTCAATGTTGAGGTTGTTGTTGAATTTGTTGGTGTTTTTCAATGTTGAGGTTGTTGTTGTTTTTCAATGTTGAGGTTGTTGTTGTATTTGTTGGTGTTTTTCAATTTCGAGGTTGTTGTTGAATTTGTTGGTGTTTTTCAATGTTGAAGTTGTTGTTGAATTTGTTGGTGTTTTTCAATGTTGAGGTTGTTGTTGTTTTTCAATGTTGAGGTTGTTGTTGAATTTGTTGGTGTTTTTCAATGTTGAGGTTGTTGTTGTTTTTCAATGTTGAGGTTGTTGTTGTATTTGTTGGTGTTTTTCAATTTCGAGGTTGTTGTTGAATTTGTTGGTGTTTTTCAATGTTGAAGTTGTTGTTGAATTTGTTGGTGTTTTTCAATGTTGAGGTTGTTGTTGTTTTTCAACGTTGAGGTTGTTGTTGAATTTGTTGGTGTTTTTCAAAGTTGAGGTTGTTGTTGTTTTTCAATGCTGAGGTTGTTGTTGAATTTGTTGGTGTTGTTCAATGTTGAGGTTGTTGTTGAATTTGTTGGTGTTTTTCAATGTTGAGGTTGTTGTTGTTTTTCAATGTTGAGGTTGTTGTTGAATTTGTTGGTGTTTTTCAATGTTTAGGTTGTTGTTGTTTTTCAATGTTGAGGTTGTTGTTAAATTTGTTGGTGTTTTTCAATGTTGAGGTTGTTGTTGAATTTGTTGGTGTTTTTGAATGTTGAGGTTGTTGTTGTTTTTCAATGTTGAGGTTGTTGTTGAATTTGTTGGTGTTTTTCAATGTTGAGTTTGTTGTTGTTTTTCAATGTTAAGGTTGTTGTTGAATTTGTTGGTGTTTTTCAATGTTGAGGTTGTTGTTGTTTTTCAATGTTGAGGTTGTTGTTGAATTTGTTGGTGATTTTCAATGTTGAGGTTGTTGTTGTTTTTAAATGTTGGGGTTGTTGTTGAATTTGTTGGTATTTTTCAATTTTGAGGATGTTGTTGTTTTTCAATGTTGAGGTTGTTGTTGCATTTGTTGGTGTTTTTCAATGTTGAGGTTTTTGTTGTTTTTCAATGTTGAGGTTGTTGTTGTATTTGTTGGTGTTTTTCAATTTCGAGGTTGTTGTTGAATTTGTTGGTGTTTTTCAATTTTGAAGTTGTTGTTGAATTTGCTGGTGTTTTTCAATGTTGAGGTTGTTGTTGTTTTTCAATGTTGAGGTTGTTGTTGGATTTGTTGGTGTTTTTCAATGTTGAGGTTGTTGTTGTTTTTCAATTTGAGGTTGTTGTTGAATTTGTTGGTGTCTTTCAATGTTGAGGTTGTTGTTGAATTTGTTGGTGTTTTTCAATTTCGAGGTTGTTGTTGAATTTGTTAGTGTTTTTCAATGTTGAGCTTGTTGTTGAATTTGTTGGTGTTTTTCAATGTTGAGGTTGTTGTTGAATTTGTTGGTGTTTTTCAATGTTGAGGTTGTTGTTGTTTTTCAATGTTGAGGTTGTTGTTGAATTTGTTGGTGTTTTTCAATGTTGAGTTTGTTCTTGTTTTTCAATGTTGAGGTTGTTGTTGTTTTTCAATGTTGAGGTTGTTGTTGAATTTGTTGGTGTTTTTCAATGTTGAGGTTGTTGTTGTTTTTCATTGTTGAGGTTGTTGTTGAATTTGTTGGTGCTTTTCAATGTTGAGGTTGTTGTTGAATTTGTTGGCATTTTTCAATGTTGAGGTTGTTGTTGTTTTTCAATGTTGAGGTTGCTGTTGAATTTGTTGGTGTTTTTCAAAGTTGAGTTTGTTGTTGAATTTGTTGGTGTTTTTCAATTTCGAGGTTGTTGTTGAATTTGTTGGTGTTTTTCAATGTTGAGGTTGTTGGTGTTTTTCAATGTTGAGGTTGTTGTTGTATTTGTTGGTGTTTTTCAATTTCGAGGTTGTTGTTGAATTTTTTAGTGTTTTTCAATGTTGAAGTTGTTGTTGAATTTGTTGGTGTTTTTCAATGTTGAGATTGTTGTTGTTTTTCAATGTTGAGGTTGTTGTTGAATTTGTTGGTGTTTTTCAATGTTGAGGTTGTTGTTGTTTTTCAATGTTGAGGTTGTTGTTGAATTTGTTGGTGTTTTTCAATGTTGAGGTTGTTGTTGTTTTTCAATGCTGAGGTTGTTGTTGTATTTGTTGGTGTTTTTCAATTTCGAGGTTGTTGTTGAATTTGTTGGTGTTTTTCAATGTTGAAGTTGTTGTTGAATTTGTTGGTGTTTTTCAATGTTGAGGTTGTTGTTGTTTTTCAATGTTGAGGTTGTTGTTGAATTTGTTGGTGTTTTTCAATTTCGAGGTTGTTGTTGTTTTTCAATGTTGAGGTTGTTGTTGTATTTGTTGGTGTTTTTCAATTTCGAGGTTGTTGTTGAATTTGTTGGTGTTTTTCAATGTTGAAGTTGTTGTTGAATTTGTTGGTGTTTTTCAATGTTGAGGTTGTTGTTGTTTTTCAACGTTGAGGTTGTTGTTGAATTTGTTGGTGTTTTTCAAAGTTGAGGTTGTTGTTGTTTTTCAATGCTGAGGTTGTTGTTGAATTTGTTGGTGTTGTTCAATCTTGAGGTTGTTGTTGAATTTGTTGGTGTTTTTCAATGTTGAGGTTGTTGTTGTTTTTCAATGTTGAGGTTGTTGTTGAATTTGTTGGTGTTTTTCAATGTTTAGGTTGTTGTTGTTTTTCAATGTTGAGGTTGTTGTTGAATTTGTTGGTGTTTTTCAATGTTTAGGTTGTTGTTGTTTTTCAATGTTGAGGTTGTTGTTGAATTTGTTGGTGATTTTCAATGTTGAGGTTGTTGTTGAATTTGTTGGTGTTTTTGAATGTTGAGGTTGTTGTTGTTTTTCAATGTTGAGGTTGTTGTTGAATTTGTTGGTGTTTTTCAATGTTGAGTTTGTTGTTGTTTTTCAATGTTAAGGTTGTTGTTGAATTTGTTGGTGTTTTTCAATGTTGAGGTTGTTGTTGTTTTTCAATGTTGAGGTTGTTGTTGAATTTGTTGGTGATTTTCAATGTTGAGGTTGTTGTTGTTTTTAAATGTTGGGGTTGTTGTTGAATTTGTTGGTATTTTTCAATTTTGAGGATGTTGTTGTTTTTCAATGTTGAGGTTGTTGTTGCATTTGTTGGTGTTTTTCAATGTTGAGGTTTTTGTTGTTTTTCAATGTTGAGGTTGTTGTTGTATTTGTTGGTGTTTTTCAATTTCGAGGTTGTTGTTGAATTTGTTGGTGTTTTTCAATTTTGAAGTTGTTGTTGAATTTGCTGGTGTTTTTCAATGTTGAGGTTGTTGTTGTTTTTCAATGTTGAGGTTGTTGTTGGATTTGTTGGTGTTTTTCAATGTTGAGGTTGTTGTTGTTTTTCAATTTGAGGTTGTTGTTGAATTTGTTGGTGTCTTTCAATGTTGAGGTTGTTGTTGAATTTGTTGGTGTTTTTCAATTTCGAGGTTGTTGTTGAATTTGTTAGTGTTTTTCAATGTTGAGCTTGTTGTTGAATTTGTTGGTGTTTTTCAATGTTGAGGTTGTTGTTGAATTTGTTGGTGTTTTTCAATGTTGAGGTTGTTGTTGTTTTTCAATGTTGAGGTTGTTGTTGAATTTGTTGGTGTTTTTCAATGTTGAGTTTGTTCTTGTTTTTCAATGTTGAGGTTGTTGTTGTTTTTCAATGTTGAGGTTGTTGTTGAATTTGTTGGTGTTTTTCAATGTTGAGGTTGTTGTTGTTTTTCATTGTTGAGGTTGTTGTTGAATTTGTTGGTGCTTTTCAATGTTGAGGTTGTTGTTGAATTTGTTGGCATTTTTCAATGTTGAGGTTGTTGTTGTTTTTCAATGTTGAGGTTGCTGTTGAATTTGTTGGTGTTTTTCAAAGTTGAGTTTGTTGTTGAATTTGTTGGTGTTTTTCAATTTCGAGGTTGTTGTTGAATTTGTTGGTGTTTTTCAATGTTGAGGTTGTTGGTGTTTTTCAATGTTGAGGTTGTTGTTGTATTTGTTGGTGTTTTTCAATTTCGAGGTTGTTGTTGAATTTTTTAGTGTTTTTCAATGTTGAAGTTGTTGTTGAATTTGTTGGTGTTTTTCAATGTTGAGATTGTTGTTGTTTTTCAATGTTGAGGTTGTTGTTGAATTTGTTGGTGTTTTTCAATGTTGAGGTTGTTGTTGTTTTTCAATGTTGAGGTTGTTGTTGAATTTGTTGGTGTTTTTCAATGTTGAGGTTGTTGTTGTTTTTCAATGCTGAGGTTGTTGTTGTATTTGTTGGTGTTTTTCAATTTCGAGGTTGTTGTTGAATTTGTTGGTGTTTTTCAATGTTGAAGTTGTTGTTGAATTTGTTGGTGTTTTTCAATGTTGAGGTTGTTGTTGTTTTTCAATGTTGAGGTTGTTGTTGAATTTGTTGGTGTTTTTCAATTTCGAGGTTGTTGTTGTTTTTCAATGTTGAGGTTGTTGTTGTATTTGTTGGTGTTTTTCAATTTCGAGGTTGTTGTTGAATTTGTTGGTGTTTTTCAATGTTGAAGTTGTTGTTGAATTTGTTGGTGTTTTTCAATGTTGAGGTTGTTGTTGTTTTTCAACGTTGAGGTTGTTGTTGAATTTGTTGGTGTTTTTCAAAGTTGAGGTTGTTGTTGTTTTTCAATGCTGAGGTTGTTGTTGAATTTGTTGGTGTTGTTCAATCTTGAGGTTGTTGTTGAATTTGTTGGTGTTTTTCAATGTTGAGGTTGTTGTTGTTTTTCAATGTTGAGGTTGTTGTTGAATTTGTTGGTGTTTTTCAATGTTTAGGTTGTTGTTGTTTTTCAATGTTGAGGTTGTTGTTGAATTTGTTGGTGTTTTTCAATGTTTAGGTTGTTGTTGTTTTTCAATGTTGAGGTTGTTGTTGAATTTGTTGGTGTTTTTCAATGTTGAGGTTGTTGTTGAATTTGTTGGTGTTTTTCAATGTTGAGGTTGTTGTTGTTTTTCAATGTTGAGGTTGTTGTTCAATTTGTTGGTGTTTTTGAATGTTGAGTTTGTTGTTGTTTTTCAATGTTGAGGTTGTTGTTGTTTTTCAATGTTGAGGTTGTTGTTGAATTTGTTGGTGTTTTTCAATGTTGAGGTTGTTGTTGTTTTTCATTGTTGAGGTTGTTGTTGAATTTGTTGGTGCTTTTCAATGTTGAGGTTGTTGTTGAATTTGTTGGCATTTTTCAATGTTGAGGTTGTTGTTGTTTTTCAATGTTGAGGTTGCTGTTGAATTTGTTGGTGTTTTTCAATGTTGAGTTTGTTGTTGAATTTGTTGGTGTTTTTCAATTTCGAGGTTGTTGTTGAATTTGTTGGTGTTTTTCAATGTTGAGGTTGTTGGTGTTTTTCAATGTTGAGGTTCTTGTTGTATTTGTTGGTGTTTTTCAATTTCGAGGTTGTTGTTGAATTTTTTAGTGTTTTTCAATGTTGAAGTTGTTGTTGAATTTGTTGGTGTTTTTCAATGTTGAGATTGTTGTTGTTTTTCAATGTTGAGGTTGTTGTTGAATTTGTTGGTGTTTTTCAATGTTGAGGTTGTTGTTGTTTTTCAATGTTGAGGTTGTTGTTGAATTTGTTGGTGTTTTTCAATGTTGAGGTTGTTGTTGTTTTTCAATGTTGAGGTTGTTGTTGTATTTGTTGGTGTTTTTCAATTTCGAGGTTGTTGTTGAATTTGTTGGTGTTTTTCAATGTTGAAGTTGTTGTTGAATTTGTTGGTGTTTTTCAATGTTGAGGTTGTTGTTGTTTTTCAATGTTGAGGTTGTTGTTGAATTTGTTGGTGTTTTTCAATGTTGAGGTTGTTGTTGTTTTTCAATGTTGAGGTTGTTGTTGTATTTGTTGGTGTTTTTCAATTTCGAGGTTGTTGTTGAATTTGTTGGTGTTTTTCAATGTTGAAGTTGTTGTTGAATTTGTTGGTGTTTTTCAATGTTGAGGTTGTTGTTGTTTTTCAACGTTGAGGTTGTTGTTGAATTTGTTGGTGTTTTTCAAAGTTGAGGTTGTTGTTGTTTTTCAATGCTGAGGTTGTTGTTGAATTTGTTGGTGTTGTTCAATGTTGAGGTTGTTGTTGAATTTGTTGGTGTTTTTCAATGTTGAGGTTGTTGTTGTTTTTCAATGTTGAGGTTGTTGTTGAATTTGTTGGTGTTTTTCAATGTTTAGGTTGTTGTTGTTTTTCAATGTTGAGGTTGTTGTTGAATTTGTTGGTGTTTTTCAATGTTGAGGTTGTTGTTGAATTTGTTGGTGTTTTTGAATGTTGAGGTTGTTGTTGTTTTTCAATGTTGAGGTTGTTGTTGAATTTGTTGGTGTTTTTCAATGTTGAGTTTGTTGTTGTTTTTCAATGTTAAGGTTGTTGTTGAATTTGTTGGTGTTTTTCAATGTTGAGGTTGTTGTTGTTTTTCAATGTTGAGGTTGTTGTTGAATTTGTTGGTGATTTTCAATGTTGAGGTTGTTGTTGTTTTTAAATGTTGGGGTTGTTGTTGAATTTGTTGGTATTTTTCAATTTTGAGGATGTTGTTGTTTTTCAATGTTGAGGTTGTTGTTGCATTTGTTGGTGTTTTTCAATGTTGAGGTTTTTGTTGTTTTTCAATGTTGAGGTTGTTGTTGTATTTGTTGGTGTTTTTCAATTTCGAGGTTGTTGTTGAATTTGTTGGTGTTTTTCAATTTTGAAGTTGTTGTTGAATTTGCTGGTGTTTTTCAATGTTGAGGTTGTTGTTGTTTTTCAATGTTGAGGTTGTTGTTGGATTTGTTGGTGTTTTTCAATGTTGAGGTTGTTGTTGTTTTTCAATTTGAGGTTGTTGTTGAATTTGTTGGTGTCTTTCAATGTTGAGGTTGTTGTTGAATTTGTTGGTGTTTTTCAATTTCGAGGTTGTTGTTGAATTTGTTAGTGTTTTTCAATGTTGAGCTTGTTGTTGAATTTGTTGGTGTTTTTCAATGTTGAGGTTGTTGTTGAATTTGTTGGTGTTTTTCAATGTTGAGGTTGTTGTTGTTTTTCAATGTTGAGGTTGTTGTTGAATTTGTTGGTGTTTTTCAATGTTGAGTTTGTTCTTGTTTTTCAATGTTGAGGTTGTTGTTGTTTTTCAATGTTGAGGTTGTTGTTGAATTTGTTGGTGTTTTTCAATGTTGAGGTTGTTGTTGTTTTTCATTGTTGAGGTTGTTGTTGAATTTGTTGGTGCTTTTCAATGTTGAGGTTGTTGTTGAATTTGTTGGCATTTTTCAATGTTGAGGTTGTTGTTGTTTTTCAATGTTGAGGTTGCTGTTGAATTTGTTGGTGTTTTTCAAAGTTGAGTTTGTTGTTGAATTTGTTGGTGTTTTTCAATTTCGAGGTTGTTGTTGAATTTGTTGGTGTTTTTCAATGTTGAGGTTGTTGGTGTTTTTGAATGTTGAGGTTGTTGTTGTATTTGTTGGTGTTTTTCAATTTCGAGGTTGTTGTTGAATTTTTTAGTGTTTTTCAATGTTGAAGTTGTTGTTGAATTTGTTGGTGTTTTTCAATGTTGAGATTGTTGTTGTTTTTCAATGTTGAGGTTGTTGTTGAATTTGTTGGTGTTTTTCAATGTTGAGGTTGTTGTTGTTTTTCAATGTTGAGGTTGTTGTTGAATTTGTTGGTGTTTTTCAATGTTGAGGTTGTTGTTGTTTTTCAATGCTGAGGTTGTTGTTGTATTTGTTGGTGTTTTTCAATTTCGAGGTTGTTGTTGAATTTGTTGGTGTTTTTCAATGTTGAAGTTGTTGTTGAATTTGTTGGTGTTTTTCAATGTTGAGGTTGTTGTTGTTTTTCAATGTTGAGGTTGTTGTTGAATTTGTTGGTGTTTTTCAATTTCGAGGTTGTTGTTGTTTTTCAATGTTGAGGTTGTTGTTGTATTTGTTGGTGTTTTTCAATTTCGAGGTTGTTGTTGAATTTGTTGGTGTTTTTCAATGTTGAAGTTGTTGTTGAATTTGTTGGTGTTTTTCAATGTTGAGGTTGTTGTTGTTTTTCAACGTTGAGGTTGTTGTTGAATTTGTTGGTGTTTTTCAAAGTTGAGGTTGTTGTTGTTTTTCAATGCTGAGGTTGTTGTTGAATTTGTTGGTGTTGTTCAATCTTGAGGTTGTTGTTGAATTTGTTGGTGTTTTTCAATGTTGAGGTTGTTGTTGTTTTTCAATGTTGAGGTTGTTGTTGAATTTGTTGGTGTTTTTCAATGTTTAGGTTGTTGTTGTTTTTCAATGTTGAGGTTGTTGTTGAATTTGTTGGTGTTTTTCAATGTTGAGGTTGTTGTTGAATTTGTTGGTGTTTTTGAATGTTGAGGTTGTTGTTGTTTTTCAATGTTGAGGTTGTTGTTGAATTTGTTGGTCTTTTTCAATGTTGAGTTTGTTGTTGTTTTTCAATGTTAAGGTTGTTGTTGAATTTGTTGGTGTTTTTCAATGTTGAGGTTGTTGTTGTTTTTCAATGTTGAGGTTGTTGTTGAATTTGTTGGTGTTTTTCAATGTTGAGGTTGTTGTTGTTTTTAAATGTTGGGGTTGTTGTTGAATTTGTTGGTATTTTTCAATTTTGAGGATGTTGTTGTTTTTCAATGTTGAGGTTGTTGTTGCATTTGTTGGTGTTTTTCAATGTTGAGGTTTTTGTTGTTTTTCAATGTTGAGTTTGTTGTTGTATTTGTTGGTGTTTTTCAATTTCGAGGTTGTTGTTGAATTTGTTGGTGTTTTTCAATTTTGAAGTTGTTGTTGAATTTGCTGGTGTTTTTCAATGTTGAGGTTGTTGTTGTTTTTCAATGTTGAGGTTGTTGTTGAATTTGTTGGTGTTTTTCAATGTTGAGGTTGTTGTTGTTTTTCAATTTGAGGTTGTTGTTGAATTTGTTGGTGTCTTTCAATGTTGAGGTTGTTGTTGAATTTGTTGGTGTTTTTCAATTTCGAGGTTGTTGTTGAATTTGTTAGTGTTTTTCAATGTTGAGCTTGTTGTTGAATTTGTTGGTGTTTTTCAATGTTGAGGTTGTTGTTGAATTTGTTGGTGTTTTTCAATGTTGAGGTTGTTGTTGTTTTTCAATGTTGAGGTTGTTGTTGAATTTGTTGGTGTTTTTCAATGTTTAGGTTGTTGTTGTTTTTCAATGTTGAGGTTGTTGTTGAATTTGTTGGTGTTTTTCAATGTTGAGGTTGTTGTTGAATTTGTTGGTGTTTTTCAATGTTGAGGTTGTTGTTGTTTTTCAATGTTGAGGTTGTTGTTGAATTTGTAGGTGTTTTTCAATGTTGAGTTTGTTGTTGTTTTTCAATGTTGATGTTGTTGTTGTTTTTCAATGTTGAGGTTGTTGTTGTATTTGTTGATGTTTTTCAATTTCGAGGTTGTTGTTGAATTTGTTGGTGTTTTTCAATGTTGAAGTTGTTGTTGAATTTCCTGGTGTTTTTCAATGTTGAGGTTGTTGTTGTTTTTCAATGTTGAGGTTGTTGTTGAATTTGTTGGTGTTTTTCAATGTTGAGGTTGCTGTTGTTTTTCAATGCTGAGGTTGTTGTTGAATTTGTTGGTGTTTTTCAATGTTGAGGTTGTTTTTGAATTTGTTGGTGTTTTTCAATGTTGAGGTTGTTGTTGTTTTTCAATGTTGAGGTTGTTGTTGAATTTGTTGGTGTTTTTCAATGTTTCGGTTGTTGTTGTTTTTCAATGTTGAGGTTGTTGTTGAATTTGTTGGTGTTTTTCAATGTTGAGGTTGTTGTTGAATTTGTTGGTGTTTTTCAATGTTGAGGTTGTTGTTGAATTTGTTGGTGTTTTTCAATGTTGAGGTTGTTGTTATTTTTCAATGTTGAGGTTGTTGTTGAGTTTGTTGGTGTTTTTCAATGTTGAGGTTGTTGTTGAATTTGTTGGTTTTTTCAATGTTGAGGTTGTTGTTGAATTTGTTGGTGTTTTTGAAAGTTGAGGTTGTTGTTGTTTTTAAATGTTGAGGTTGTTGTTGAATTTGTTGGTGTTTTTTCAATTTTGAGGTTATTGGTTTTTTTCAATGTTGAGGTTGATTTTGAATTTGAGGGTGTTTTTCAATGTCGAGGTTGTTGTTGAATTTGTGGTGTTTTTCAATGTTGAGGTTGTTGTTGTTTTTCAATGTTGAGGTTGTTGTTGAATTTGTTGGTGTTTTTCAATGTTGAGATTGTTGTTGTTTTTCAATGTTGAGGTTGTTGTTCAATTTGTTGTGTTTTTAAATGTGAGGATGTTGTTGAATTTGCTGGTGTTTTGAAATGTTGAGGTTGTTGTTGTTTTTCAATGTTGAGTTGTTGTTGAATTTGTTGGGTTTTTCAATGTTGAGGTTGTTGTGTTGTTTTTCAATGTTGAGGTTGTATTTTGTATTTGTTGGTGTTTTTCAATTTCGAGGTTGTTGTTGAATTTGTTGTTGTTTTTTCAATGTTGAAATTGTTGTTGAATTTGTTGGTGTTTTTTCAATGTTGAGGTTGTTGTTGTTTTTCAATGTTGAGGTTGTTGTTGAATTTGTTGGTGTTTTTCAATGTTGATGTTGTTGTTGTTTTTCAATGTTGAGGTTGTTGTTGAATTTGTTGGTGTTTTTCAATGTTGAGTTTGTTGTTGTTTTTCAATGTTGAGGTTGTTGTTGAATTTGTTGGTGTTTTTCAATGTTGAGGTTGTTGTTGTTTTTCAATGTTGAGGTTGTTGTTGAATTTGTTGCTGTTTTTCAATGTTGAGGTTGTTGTTGTTTTTCAATGTTGAGGTTGTTGTTGAAGTTGTTGGTGCTTTTCAATGTTGAGATTGTTGTTGAATTTGTTGGTGTTTTTCAATGTTGAGGTTGTTGTTGTTTTTCAATGTTGAGTTTGTTGTTGAATTTTTTGGTGTTTTTCAATGTTGAGTTTGTTGTTGAATTTGTTGGTGTTTTTCAAATGTTGAGGTTGTTGTTGAATTTGTTGGTGTTTTTCAATGTTGATGTTGTTGTTGTTTTTCAATGTTGAGGTTGTTGTTGAATTTGTTGGTGTTTTTCAATGTTGAGTTTGTTGTTGTTTTTCAATGTGAGGTTGTTGTTGAATTTGTTGGTGTTTTTCAATGTTGAGGTTGTTGTTGTTTTTCAATGTTGAGGTTGTTGTTGAATTTGTTGGTGTTTTTCAATGTTGAGGTTGTTGTTGTTTTCATTGTTGAGGTTGTTGTTGAATTTGTTGGTGCTTTTCAATGTTGAGATTGTTGTTGAATTTGTTGGTGTTTTTCAATGTTGAGGTTGTTGTTGTTTTTCAATGTTGAGTTTGTTGTTGAATTTGTTGGTGTTTTTTCAATGTTGAGTTTGTTGTTGAATTTGTTGGTGTTTTTCAATTTCGAGGTTGTCGTTGAATTTGTTAGTGTTTTTAAATGTTGAGGTTGTTGTTGAATTTGTTGGTGTTTTTCAATGTTGAGGTTGTTGTTGAATTTGTTGGTGTTTTTCAATGTTGAGGTTGTTGTTGTTTTTCAATGTTGAGGTTGTTGTTGTATTTGTTGGTGTTTTTCAATTTCGAGGTGTTGTTGATTTTGTTGGTGTTTTTCAATGCTGAAGTTGTTGTTGAATTTGTTGGTGTTTTTCAATGTTGAGGTTGTTGTTGTTTTTCTATGTTGAGGTTGTAGTTGAATTTGTTGGTGTTTTTCAATGTTGAGGTTGTTGTTGTTTTTCAATGCTGAGGTTGTTGTTGAATTTGTTGGTGTTTTTCAATGTTGAGGTTGTTGTTGAATTTGTTGGTGTTTTTCAATGTTGAGGTTGTTCTTTTTCAATGTTGAGGTTGTTGTTGAATTTGTTGGTGTTTTTCAATGTTTATGTTGTTGTTGTTTTTCAATTTTTGAGGTTGTTGTTGAATTTGTTGGTGTTTTTCTATGTTGAGGTTGTTGTTGAATTTGTTGGTGTTTTTCAATGTTGAGGTTGTTGTTGTTTTTCAATGTTGAGGTTGTTGTTGAATTTGTTGGTGTTTTTCAATGTTGAGTTTGTTGTTGTTTTTCAATGTTGAGGTTGTTGTTGTTTTTCAATGTTGAGGTGTTGTTGAATTTGTTGGTGTATTTCAATGTTGAGGTTGTTGTTGTTTTTCAATGTTGAGGTTGTTGTTGAATTTGTTGGTGCTTTTCAATGTTGAGATTGTTGTTGAATTTGTTGGTGTTTTTCAATGTTGAGGTTGTTGTTGTTTTTCAATGTTGAGTTTGTTGTTGAATTTGTTGGTGTTTTTCAATGTTGAGTTTGTTGTTGAATTTGTTGGTGTTTTTCAATTTCGAGGTTGTTGTTGAATTTGTTAGTGTTTTTCAATGTTGAGGTTGTTGTTGAATTTGTTGGTGTTTTTCAATGTTGAGGTTGTTGTTGAATTTGTTGGTGTTTTTCAATGTTGAGGTTGTTGGTGTTTTTCAATGTTGAGGTTGTTGGTTGTATTTGTTGGTGTTTTTCAATTTCGAGGTTGTTGTTGAATTTTTTAGTGTTTTTCAATGTTGAAGTTGTTGTTGAATTTGTTGGTGTTTTTCAATGTTGAGATTGTTGCTGTTTTTTCAATGTTGAGGTTGTTGTTGAATTTGTTGGTGTTTTTCAATGTTGAGGTTGTTGTTGTTTTTCAATGCTGAGGTTGTTGTTGAATTTGTTGGTGTTTTTCAATGTTGAGGTTGTTGTTGAATTTGTTGGTGTTTTTCAATGTTGAGGTTGTTGTTGTTTTTCAATGTTGAGGTTGTTGTTGAATTTGTTGGTGTTTTTCAATGTTTAGGTTGTTGTTGTTTTTCAATGTTGAGGTTGTTGTTGAATTTGTTGGTGTTTTTCAATGTTGAGGTTGTTGTTGAATTTGTTGGTGTTTTTCAATGTTGAGGTTGTTGTTGTTTTTCAATGTTGAGGTTGTTGTTCAATTGTTGGTGTTTTTGAATGTTGAGTTTGTTGTTGTTTTTCAATGTTGAGGTTGTTGTTGTTTTTTCAATGTTGAGGTTGTTGTTGAATTTGTTGGTGTTTTTTCAAATGTTGAGGTTGTTGTTGTTTTTCATTGTTGAGGTTGTTGTTGAATTTGTTGGTGCTTTTCAATGTTGAGGTTGTTGTTGAATTTGTTGGCATTTTTCAATGTTGAGGTTGTTGTTGTTTTTCAATGTTGAGGTTGCTGTTGAATTTGTTGGTGTTTTTCAATGTTGAGTTTGTTGTTGAATTTGTTGGTGTTTTTCAATTTCGAGGTTGTTGTTGAATTTGTTGGTGTTTTTCAATGTTGAGGTTGTTGGTGTTTTTCAATGTTGAGGTTCTTGTTGTATTTGTTGGTGTTTTTCAATTTCGAGGTTGTTGTTGGAATTTTTTAGTGTTTTTCAATGTTGAAGTTGTTGTTTGAATTTGTTGGTGTTTTTCAATGTTGAGATTGTTGTTGTTTTTCAATGTTGAGGTTGTTGTTGAATTTGTTGGTGGTTTTTCAATGTTGAGGTTGTTGTTGTTTTTCAATGTTGAGGTTGTTGTTGAATTTGTTGGTGTTTTTCAAATGTTGAGGTTGTTGTTGTTTTTTCAATGTTGAGGTTGTTGTTGTATTTGTTGGTGTTGTTTTCAATTTCGAGGTTTGTTTGTTGAATTTGTTGGTGTTTTTCAATGTTGAAGTTGTTGTTGAATTTGTTGGTGTTTTTTCAATGTTGAGTTGTTGTTGTTTTTCAATGTTGAGGTTGTTGTTGAATTTGTTGGTGTTTTTCAATGTTGAGGTTGTTGTTGTTTTTTCATGTTGAGGTTGTTGTTGTATTTGTTGGTGTTTTTTCAATTTCGAGGTTGTTGTTGAATTTGTTGGTGTTTTTCAATGTTGAAGTTGTTGTTGAATTTGTTGGTGTTTTCAATGTTGAGGTTGTTGTTGTTTTTCAACGTTGAGGTTGTTGTTGAATTTGTTGGTGTTTTTTCTAAGTTGTGGTTGTTGTTGTTTTTCAATGCTGAGGGTTGTTGTTGAATTTGTTGGTGTTGTTCAATGTTGAGGTTGTTGTTGAATTTGTTGGTGTTTTTCAATGTTGAGGTTGTTGTTGTTTTTCAATGTTGAGGTTGTTGTTGAATTTGTTGGTGTTTTTCAATGTTTAGGTTGTTGTTGTTTTTCAATGTTGAGGTTGTTGTTGAATTTGTTGGTGTTTTTCAATGTTGAGGTTGTTGTTGAATTTGTTTGGTGTTTTTGAATGTTGAGGGTTGTTGTTGTTTTTCAATGTTGAGGTTGTTGTTGAATTTGTTGGTGTTTTTTCAATGTTGAGTTTGTTGTTGTTTTTCAATGTTAAGGTTGTTGTTGAATTTGTTGGTGTTTTTCAATGTTGAGGTTGTTGTTGTTTTTCAATGTTGAGGTTTGTTGTTGAATTTTGTTGGTGATTTTCAATGTTGAGGTTGTTGTTGTTTTTAAATGTTGGGGTTGTTGTTGAATTTGTTGGTATTTTTCAATTTTGAGGATGTTGTTGTTTTTCAATGTTGAGGTTGTTGTTGCATTTGTTGGTGTTTTTCAATGTTGAGGTTTTTGTTGTTTTTCAATGTTGAGGTTGTTGTTGTATTTGTTGGTGTTTTTCAATTTCGAGGTTGTTGTTGAATTTGTTGGTGTTTTTCAATTTTGAAGTTGTTGTTGAATTTGCTGGTGTTTTTCAATGTTGAGGTTGTGTTGTTTTTCAATGTTGAGGTTGTTGTTGGATTTGTTGGTTGTTTTTCAATGTTGAGGTTGTTGTTGTTTTTCAATTTGAGGTTGTTGTTGAATTTGTTGGTGTCTTTCAATGTTGAGGTTGTTGTTGAATTTGTTGGTGTTTTTCAATTTCGAGGTTGTTGTTGAATTTGTTTAGTGTTTTTCAATGTTGAGCTTGTTGTTGAATTTGTTGGTGTTTTTCAATGTTGAGGGTTGTTGTTGAATTTGTTGGTGTTTTTCAATGTTGAGGTTGTTGTTGTTTTTCAATGTTGAGGTTGTTGTTGAATTTGTTGGTGTTTTTCAATGTTTAGGTTGTTGTTGTTTTTCAATGTTGAGGTTGTTGTTGAATTTGTTGGTGTTTTTCAATGTTGAGGTTGTTGTTGTTTTTCAATGTTGAGTTTGTTGTTGTTTTTCAATGTTGAGGTTGTTGTTGTTTTTCAATGTTGAGGTTGTTGTTGAATTTGTTGGTGTTTTTCAATGTTGAGGTTGTTGTTGTTTTTCATTGTGAGGTTGTTGTTGAATTTGTTGGTGCTTTTCAATGTTGAGGTTGTTGTTGAATTTGTTGGCATTTTTCAATGTTGAGGTTGTTGTTGTTTTTCAATGTTGAGGTTGTTGTTGAATTTGTTGGTGCTTTTCAATGTTGAGATTTGTTGTTGAATTTGTTGGTGTTTTTCAATGTTGAGGTTGTTGTTGTTTTTCAATGTTGAGTTTGTTGTTGAATTTGTTGTGTTTTTTCAATGTTGAGTTTGTTGTTGAATTTGTTGGTTGTTTTTCAATTTCGAGGTTGTTGTTGAATTTGTTAGTGTTTTTCAATGTTGAGGTTGTTGTTGAATTTGTTGGTGTTTTTCAATGTGGAGGTTGTTGTTGAATTTGTTGGTGTTTTTCCAATGTTGAGGTTGTTGGTGTTTTTCAATGTTGAGGTTGTTGTTGTATTTGTTGGTGTTTTTCAATTTCGAGGTTGTTTGTTGAATTTTTAGTGTTTTTCAATGTTGAAGTTGTTGTTGAATTTGTTGGTGTTTTTCAATGTTGAGATTGTTGTGTTTTTCAATGTTGAGGTTGTTGTTGAATTTGTTGGTGTTTTTCAATGTTGAGGTTGTTGTTGTTTTTCAATGCTGAGGTTGTTGTTGAATTTGTTGGTGTTTTTCAATTTCGAGGTTGTTGTTGAATTTGTTGTTGTTTTTCAATGTTGAAGTTGTTGTTGAATTTGTTGGTGTTTTTTCAATGTTGAGGTTGTTGTTGTTTTTCAATGTTGAGGTTGTTGTTGAATTTGTTGGTGTTTTTCAATGCTGAGGTTGTTGTTGAATTTTGTTGGTGTTTTTCAATGTTGATGTTGTTGTTGTTTTTTCATGTTGAGGTTGTTGTTGAATTTGTTGGTGTTTTTCAATGTTGAGTTTGTTGTTGTTTTTCAATGTTGAGGTTGTTGTTGAATTTGTTGGTGTTTTTTCAATGTTGAGGTTGTTGTTGTTTTTCAATGTTGAGGTTGTTGTGAATTTGTTGGTGTTTTTCAATGTTGAGGTTGTTGTTGTTTTTCAATGTTGAGGTTGTTGTTGAATTTGTTGGTGCTTTTCAATGTTGAGATTGTTGTTGAATTTGTGGTGTTTTTCAATGTTGAGGTTGTTGTTGTTTTTCAATGTTGAGTTTGTTGTTGAATTTGTTGGTGTTTTTCAATGTTGAGTTTGTTGTTGAATTTGTTGGTGTTTTTCAATTTCGAGGTTGTTGTTGAATTTGTTAGTGTTTTTCAATATTGAGGTTGTTGTTGAATTTGTTGGTGTTTTTCATGTTGAGGTTGTTGTTGAATTTGTTGGTGTTTTTCAATGTTGAGGTTGTTGTTGTTTTTCAATGTTGAGGTTGTTGTTGTATTTGTTGGTGTTTTTCAATTTCGAGGTTGTTGTTGAATTTGTTGGTGTTTTTCATTGTTGAAGTTGTTGTTGAATTTGTTGGTGTTTTTCAATGTTGAGGTTGTTGTTGTTTTTCAATGTTGAGGTTGTAGTTGAATTTGTTGGTGTTTTTCAATGTTGAGGTTGTTGTTGTTTTTCAGTGCTGAGGTTGTTGTTGAATTTGTTGGTGTTTTTCAATGTTGAGGTTGTTGTTGAATTTGTGGTATTTTTCAATGTTGAGGTTGTTCTTTTTCAATGTTGAGGTTGTTGGTTGAATTTGTTGGTGTTTTTCAATGTTTATGTTGTTGTTGTTTTTCAATTTTGAGGGTTGTTGTTGAATTTGTTGGTGTTTTTCAATGTTGAGGTTGTTGTTGAATTTGTTGGTGTTTTTCAATGTTGAGGTTGTTGTTGTTTTTCAATGTTGAGGTGTTGTTGAATTTGTTGGTGTTTTTCAATGTTGAGTTTGTTGTTTGTTTTCAATGTTGAGGTTGGTTGTTGTTTTTCAATGTTGAGGTTGTTGTTGAATTTGTTGGTGTTTTTCATTGTTGAGGTTGTTGTTGTTTTTCAATGTTGAGGTTGTTGTTGAATTTGTTGGTGCTTTTCAATGTTGAGATTGTTGTTGAATTTGTTGGGTGTTTTTCAATGTTGAGGTTGTTGTTGTTTTTCAATGTTGAGTTTGTTGTTGAATTTGTTGGTGTTTTTCAATGTTGAGTTTGTTGTTGAATTTGTTGGTGTTTTTCAATTTCGAGGTTGTTGTTGAATTTGTTAGTGTTTTTCAATGTTGAGGTTGTTTGTTGAATTTGTTGGTGTTTTTCAATGTTGAGGTTGTTGTTGAATATGTTGGTGTTTTTCAATGTTGAGGTTGTTGGTGTTTTTCAATGTTGAGGTTGTTGTTGTATTTGTTGGTGTTTTTTCAATTTCGAGGTTGTTGTTGAATTTTTTAGTGTTTTTCAATGTTGAAGTTGTTGTTGAATTTGTTGGTGTTTTTCAATGTTGAGATTGTTGCTGTTTTTCAATGTTGAGGTTGTTGTTGAATTTGTTGGTGTTTTTCAATGTTGAGGTTGTTGTTGTTTTTCAATGCTGAGGTTGTTGTTGAATTTGTTGGTGTTTTTCAATGTTGAGGTTGTTGTTGAATTTGTTGGTGTTTTTTCAATGTTGAGGTTGTTGTTGTTTTTCAATGTTGAGGTTGTTGTTGAATTTGTTGGTGTTTTTTCAATGTTTAGGTTGTTGTTGTTTTTCAATGTTGAGGTTGTTGTTGAATTTGTTGGTGTTTTTCAATGGTTGAGGTTGTTGTTGATTTGTTGGTGTTTTTCAATGTTGAGGTTGTTGTTGTTTTTCAATGTTGAGGTTGTTGTTCAATTTGTTGGTGTTTTTCAATGTTGAGTTTGTTGTTGTTTTTCAATGTTGAGGTTGTTGTTGTTTTTCAATGTTGAGGTTGTTGTTGAATTTGTTGGTGTTTTTCAATGTTGAGGTTGTTGTTGTTTTTCATTGTTGAGGTTGTTGTTGAATTTGTTGGTGCTTTTCAATGTTGAGGTTGTTGTTGAATTTGTTGGCATTTTCAATGTTGAGGTGTTGTTGTTTTTCAATGTTGAGGTTGCTGTTGAATTTGTTGGTGTTTTTCAATGTTGAGTTTGTTGTTGAATTTGTTGGTGTTTTTCAATTTCGAGGTTGTTGTTGAATTTGTTGTTGTTTTTCAATGTTGAGGTTGTTGTTGAATTTGTTGGTGTTTTTCAATGTTGAGGTTGTTGTTGTTTTTCAATGTTGAGGTTGTTGTTGTATTTTGTTGGTGTTTTTTCAATTTTCGAGGTTGTTGTTGAATTTGTTGGTGTTTTTCAATGTTGAAGTTGTTGTTGAATTTGTTGGTGTTTTTCAATGTTGAGGTTGTTGTTGTTTTTCAATGTTGAGGTTGTTGTTGAATTTGTTGGTGTTTTTTTCAATGTTGAGGGTGTTGTTGTTTTTCAATGTTGAGGTTGTTGTTGTATTTTGTTGGTGTTTTTCAATTCGAGGTTGTTGTTGAATTTGTTGGTGTTTTTCAATGTTGAAGTTGTTGTTGAATTTGTTGGTGTTTTTCAATGTTGAGGTTGTTGTTGTTTTTCAACGTTTGAGGTTGTTGTTGAATTTGTTGGTGTTTTTCAAAGTTGAGGTTGTTGTTGTTTTTCAATGCTGAGGTTGTTGTTGAATTTGTTGGTGTTGTTCAATGTTGAGGTTCTTGTTGAATTTGTTGGTGTTTTTCAATGTTGAGGTTGTTGTTGTTTTTCAATGTTGAGGTTGTTGTTGAATTTGTTGGTGTTTTTCAATGTTTAGGTTGTTGTTGTTTTTCAATGTTGAGGTTGTTGTTGAATTTGTTGGTGTTTTTCAATGTTGAGGTTGTTGTTGAATTTGTTGGTGTTTTTGAATGTTGAGGTTGTTGTTGTTTTTCAATGTTGAGGTTGTTGTTGAATTTGTTGGTGTTTTTCAATGTTGAGTTTGTTGTTGTTTTTCAATGTTAAGGTTGTTGTTGAATTTGTTGGTGTTTTTCAATGTTGAGGTTGTTGTTGTTTTTCAATGTTGAGGTTGTTGTTGAATTTGTTGGTGTTTTTCAATGTTGAGGTTGTTGTTGTTTTTAAATGTTGGGGTTGTTGTTGAATTTGTTGGTATTTTTCAATTTTGAGGATGTTGTTGTTTTTTTCAATGTTGAGGTTGTTGTTGCATTTGTTGGTGTTTTTCAATGTTGAGGTTTTTGTTGTTTTTCAATGTTGAGTTTGTTGTTGTATTTGTTGGTGTTTTTCAATTTCGAGGTTGTTGTTGAATTTGTTGGTGTTTTTCAATTTTGAAGTTGTTGTTGAATTTGCTGGTGTTTTTCAATGTTGAGGTTGTTGTTGTTTTTCAATGTTGAGGTTGTTGTGTTGAATTTGTTGGTGTTTTTCAATGTTGAGGTTGTTGTTGTTTTTCAATTTGAGGTTGTTGTTGAATTTGTTGGCGTCTTTCAATGTTGAGGTTGTTGTTGAATTTGTTGGTGTTTTTCAATTTCGAGGTTGTTGTTGAATTTGTTAGTGTTTTTCAATGTTGAGCTTGTTGTTGAATTTGTTGGTGTTTTTCAATGTTGAGGTTGTGGTTGAATTTGTTGGTGTTTTTCAATGTTGAGGTTGTTGTTGTTTTGCAATGTTGAGGTTGTTGTTGAATTTGTTGGTGTTTTTCAATGTTTAGGTTGTTGTTGTTTTTCAATGTTGAGGTTGTTGTTGAATTTGTTGGTGTTTTTCAATGTTGAGGTTGTTGTTGAATTTGTAGGTGTTTTTCAATGTTGAGGTTGTTGTTGTTTTTCAATGTTGAGGTTGTTGTTGAATTTGTAGGTGTTTTTCAATGTTGAGTTTGTTGTTGTTTTTCAATGTTGATGTTGTTGTTGTTTTTCAATGTTGAGGTTGTTGTTGTATTTGTTGGTGTTTTTCAATTTCGAGGTTGTTGTTGAATTTGTTGGTGTTTTTCAATGTTGAAGTTGTTGTTGAATTTCCTGGTGTTTTTCAATGTTGAGGTTGTTGTTGTTTTTCAATGTTGAGGTTGTTGTTGAATTTGTTGGTGTTTTTCAATGTTGAGGTTGCTGTTGTTTTTCAATGCTGAGGTTGTTGTTGAATTTGTTGGTGTTTTTCAATGTTGAGGTTGTTGTTGAATTTGTTGGTGTTTTTCAATGTTGAGGTTGTTGTTGTTTTTCAATGTTGAGGTTGTTGTTGAATTTGTTGGTGTTTTTCAATGTTTCGGTTGTTGTTGTTTTTCAATGTTGAGGTTGTTGTTGAATTTGTTGGTGTTTTTCAATGTTGAGGTTGTTGTTGAATTTGTTGGTGTTTTTCAATGTTGAGGTTGTTGTTGAATTTGTTGGTGTTTTTCAATGTTGAGGTTGTTGTTATTTTTCAATGTTGAGGTTGTTGTTGTGTTTGTTGGTGTTTTTCAATGTTGAGGTTGCTGTTGAATTTGTTGGTTTTTTCAATGTTGAGGTTGTTGTTGAATTTGTTGGTGTTTTTGAATGTTGAGGTTGTTGTTGTTTTTAAATGTTGAGGTTGTTGTTGAATTTGTTGGTGTTTTTTCAATTTTGAGGTTATTGGTTTTTTTCAATGTTGAGGTTGATTTTGAATTTGAGGGTGTTTTTCAATGTCGAGGTTGTTGTTTAATTTGTTGGTGTTTTTCAATGTTGAGGTTGTTGTTGTTTTTCAATGTTGAGGTTGTTGTTGAATTTGTTGGTGTTTTTCAATGTTGAGATTGTTGTTGTTTTTCAATGTTGAGGTTGGTGTTCAATTTGTTGGTGTTTTTAAATGTTGGGATGTTGTTGAATTTGCTGGTGTTTTGCAATGTTGAGGTTGTTGTTGTTTTTCAATGTTGAGGTTGTTGTTGAATTTGTTGGTGTTTTTCAATGTTGAGGTTGTTGTTGTTTTTCAATGTTGAGGTTGTTGTTGTATTTGTTGGTGTTTTTCAATTTCGAGGTTGTTGTTGAATTTGTTGTTGTTTTTCAATGTTGAAATTGTTGTTGAATTTGTTGGTGTTTTTCAATGTTGAGGTTGTTGTTGTTTTTCAATGTTGAGGTTGTTGTTGAATTTGTTGGTGTTTTTCAATGTTGATGTTGTTGTTGTTTTTCAATGTTGAGGTTGTTGTTGAATTTGTTGGTGTTTTTCAATGTTGAGTTTGTTGTTGTTTTTCAATGTTGAGGTTGTTGTTGAATTTGTTGGTGTTTTTCAATGTTGAGGTTGTTGTTGTTTTTCAATGTTGAGGTTGTTGTTGAATTTGTTGCTGTTTTTCAATGTTGAGGTTGTTGTTGTTTTTCAATGTTGAGGTTGTTGTTGAAGTTGTTGGTGCTTTTCAATGTTGAGATTGTTGTTGAATTTGTTGGTGTTTTACAATGTTGAGGTTGTTGTTGTTTTTCAATGTTGAGTTTGTTGTTGAATTTTTTGGTGTTTTTCAATGTTGAGTTTGTTGTTGAATTTGTTGGTGTTTTTCAATGTTGAGGTTGTTGTTGAATTTGTTGGTGTTTTTCAATGTTGATGTTGTTGTTGTTTTCAATGTTGAGGTTGTTGTTGAATTTGTTGGTGTTTTTCAATGTTGAGTTTGTTGTTGTTTTTCAATGTTGAGGTTGTTGTTGAATTTGTTGGTGTTTTTCAATGTTGAGGTTGTTGTTGTTTTTCAATGTTGAGGTTGTTGTTGAATTTGTTGGTGTTTTTCAATGTTGAGGTTGTTGTTGTTTTTCAATGTTGAGGTTGTTGTTGAATTTGTTGGTGCTTTTCAATGTTGAGATTGTTGTTGAATTTGTTGGTGTTTTTCAATGTTGAGGTTGTTATTGTTTTTCAATGTTGAGTTTGTTGTTGAATTTGTTGGTGTTTTTCAATGTTGAGTTTGTTGTTGAATTTGTTGGTGTTTTTCAATTTCGAGGTTGTTGTTGAATTTGTTAGTGTTTTTCAATGTTGAGGTTGTTGTTGAATTTGTTGGTGTTTTTCAATGTTGAGGTTGTTGTTGAATTTGTTGGTGTTTTTCAATGTTGAGGTTGTTGTTGTTTTTCAATCTTGAGGTTGTTGTTGTATTTGTTGGTGTTTTTCAATTTCGAGGTTGTTGTTGAATTTGTTGGTGTTTTTCAATGTTGAAGTTGTTGTTGAATTTGTTGGTGTTTTTCAATGTTGAGGTTGTTGTTGTTTTTCAATGTTGAGGTTGTAGTTGAATTTGTTGGTGTTTTTCAATGTTGAGGTTGTTGTTGTTTTTCAATGCTGAGGTTGTTGTTGAATTTGTTGGTGTTTTTCAATGTTGAGGTTGTTGTTGAATTTGTTGGTGTTTTTCAATGTTGAGGTTGTTCTTTTTCAATGTTGAGGTTGTTGTTGAATTTGTTGGTGTTTTTCAATGTTTATGTTGTTGTTGTTTTTCAATTTTGAGGTTGTTGTTGAATTTGTTGGTGTTTTTCAATGTTGAGGTTGTTGTTGAATTTGTTGGTGTTTTTCAATGCTGAGGTTGTTGTTGTTTTTCAATGTTGAGGTTGTTGTTGAATTTGTTGGTGTTTTTCAATGTTGAGTTTGTTGTTGTTTTTCAATGTTGAGATTGTTGTTGTTTTTCAATGTTGAGGTTGTTGTTGAATTTGTTGGTGATTTTCAATGTTGAGGTTGTTGTTGTTTTTCAATGTTGAGGTTGTTGTTGAATTTGTTGGTGCTTTTCAATGTTGAGATTGTTGTTGAATTTGTTGGTGTTTTTCAATGTTGAGGTTGTTGTTGTTTTTCAATGTTGAGTTTGTTGTTGAATTTGTTGGTGTTTTTCAATGTTGAGTTTGTTGTTGAATTTGTTGGTGTTTTTCAATTTCGAGGTTGTTGTTGAATTTGTTAGTGTTTTTCAATGTTGAGGTTGTTGTTGAATTTGTTGGTGTTTTTCAATGTTGAGGTTGTTGTTGAATTTGTTGGTGTTTTTCAATGTTGAGGTTGTTGGTGTTTTTCAATGTTGATGTTGTTGTTGTATTTGTTGGTGTTTTTCAATTTCGAGGTTGTTGTTGAATTTTTTAGTGTTTTTCAATGTTGAAGTTGTTGTTGAATTTGTTGGTGTTTTTCAATGTTGAGATTGTTGCTGTTTTTCAATGTTGAGGTTGTTGTTGAATTTGTTGGTGTTTTTCAATGTTGAGGTTGTTGTTGTTTTTCAATGCGGAGGTTGTTGTTGAATTTGTTGGTGTTTTTCAATGTTGAGGTTGTTGTTGAATTTGTTGGTGTTTTTCAATGTTGAGGTTGTTGTTGTTTTTCAATGTTGAGGTTGTTGTTGAATTTGTTGGTGTTTTTCAATGTTTAGGTTGTTGTTGTTTTTCAATGTTGAGGTTGTTGTTGAATTTGTTGGTGTTTTTCAATGTTGAGGTTGTTGTTGAATTTGTTGGTGTTTTTCAATGTTGAGGTTGTTGTTGTTTTTCAATGTTGAGGTTGTTGTTCAATTTGTTGGTGTTTTTCAATGTTGAGTTTGTTGTTGTTTTTCAATGTTGAGGTTGTTGTTGTTTTTCAATGTTGAGGTTGTTGTTGAATTTGTTGGTGTTTTTCAATGTTGAGGTTGTTGTTGGTTTTCATTGTTGAGGTTGTTGTTGAATTTGTTGGTGCTTTTCAATGTTGAGGTTGTTGTTGAATTTGTTGGCATTTTTCAATGTTGAGGTTGTTGTTGTTTTTCAATGTTGAGGTTGCTGTTGAATTTGTTGGTGTTTTTCAATGTTGAGTTTGTTGTTGAATTTGTTGGTGTTTTTCAATTTCGAGGTTGTTGTTGAATTTGTTGGTGTTTTTCAATGTTGAGGTTGTTGGTGTTTTTCAATGTTGAGGTTGTTGTTGTATTTGTTGGTGTTTTTCAATTTCGAGGTTGTTGTTGAATTTTTTAGTGTTTTTCAATGTTGAAGTTGTTGTTGAATTTGTTGGTGTTTTTCAATGTTGAGATTGTTGTTGTTTTTCAATGTTGAGGTTGTTGTTGAATTTGTTGGTGTTTTTCAATGTTGAGGTTGTTGTTGTTTTTCAATGTTGAGGTTGTTGTTGAATTTGTTGGTGTTTTTCAATGTTGAGGTTGTTGTTGTTTTTCAATGTTGAGGTTGTTGTTGTATTTGTTGGTGTTTTTCAATTTCGAGGTTGTTGTTGAATTTGTTGGTGTTTTTCAATGTTGAAGTTGTTGTTGAATTTGTTGGTGTTTTTCAATGTTGAGGTTGTTGTTGTTTTTCAATGTTGAGGTTGTTGTTGAATTTGTTGGTGTTTTTCAATGTTGAGGTTGTTGTTGTTTTTCAATGTTGAGGTTGTTGTTGTATTTGTTGGTGTTTTTCAATTTCGAGGTTGCTGTTGAATTTGTTGGTGTTTTTCAATGTTGAAGTTGTTGTTGAATTTGTTGGTGTTTTTCAATGTTGAGGTTGTTGTTGTTTTTCAACGTTGAGGTTGTTGTTGAATTTGTTGGTGTTTTTCAAAGTTGAGGTTGTTGTTGTTTTTCAATGCTGAGGTTGTTGTTGAATTTGTTGGTGTTGTTCAATGTTGAGGTTGTTGTTGAATTTGTTGGTGTTTTTCAATGTTGAGGTTGTTGTTGTTTTTCAATGTTGAGGTTGTTGTTGAATTTGTTGGTGTATTTCAATGTTTAGGTTGTTGTTGTTTTTCAATGTTGAGGTTGTTGTTGAATTTGTTGGTGTTTTTCAATGTTGAGGTTGTTGTTTAATTTGTTGGTGTTTTTGAATGTTGAGGTTGTTGTTGTTTTTCAATGTTGAGGTTGTTGTTGAATTTGTTGGTGTTTTTCAATGTTGAGTTTGTTGTTGTTTTTCAATGTTAAGGTTGTTGTTGAATTTGTTGGTGTTTTCCAATGTTGAGGTTGTTGTTGTTTTTCAATGTTGAGGTTGTTGTTGAATTTGTTGGTGATTTTCAATGTTGAGGTTGTTGTTGTTTTTAAATGTTGGGGTTGTTGTTGAATTTGTTGGTATTTTTCAATTTTGAGGATGTTGTTGTTTTTCAATGTTGAGGTTGTTGTTGCTATTGTTGGTGTTTTTCAATGTTGAGGTTTTTGTTGTTTTTCAATGTTGAGGTTGTTGTTGTATTTGTTGGTGTTTTTCAATTTCGAGGTTGTTGTTGAATTTGTTGGTGTTTTTCAATTTTGAAGTTGTTGTTGAATTTGCTGGTGTTTTTCAATGTTGAGGTTGTTGTTGTTTTTCAATGTTGAGGTTGTTGTTGAATTTGTTGGTGTTTTTCAATGTTGAGGTTGTTGTTGTTTTTCAATTTGAGGTTGTTGTTGAATTTGTTGGTGTCTTTCAATGTTGAGGTTGTTGTTGAATTTGTTGGTGTTTTTCAATTTCGAGGTTGTTGTTGAATTTGTTAGTGTTTTTCAATGTTGAGCTTGTTGTTGAATTCTTTGGTGTTTTTCAATGTTGAGGTTGTTGTTGAATTTGTTGGTGTTTTTCAATGTTGAGGTTGTTGTTGTTTTTCAATGTTGAGGTTGTTGTTGAATTTGTTGGTGTTTTTCAATGTTGAGGTTGCTGTTGTTTTTCAATGTTGAGGTTGTTTTTGTATTTGTTGGTGTTTTTCAATTTCGAGGTTGTTGTTGAATTTGTTGGTGTTTTTCAATGTTGAAGTTGTTGTTGAATTTCCTGGTGTTTTTCAATGTTGAGCTTGTTGTTGTTTTTCAATGTTGAGGTTGTTGTTGAAGTTGTTGGTGTTTTTCAATGTTGAGGTTGCTGTTGTTTTTCAATGCTGAGGTTGTTGTTGAATTTGTTGGTGTTTTTCAATGTTGAGGTTGTTGTTGAATTTGTTGGTGTTTTTCAATGTTGAGGTTGTTGTTGTTTTTCAATGTTGAGGTTGTTGTTGAATTTGTTGGTGTTTTTCAATGTTTCGGTTGTTGTTGTTTTTCAATGTTGAGGTTGTTGTTGAATTTGTTGGTGTTTTTCAATGTTGAGGTTGTTGTTGAATTTGTTGGTGCTTTTCAATGTTGAGGTTGTTGTTGAATTTGTTGGTGTTTTTCAATGTTGAGGTTGTTGTTATTTTTCAATGTTGAGGTTGTTGTTGAGTTTGTTGGTGTTTTTCAATGTTGAGGTTGCTGTTGAATTTGTTGGTTTTTTCAATGTTGAGGTTGTTGTTGAATTTGTTGGTGTTTTTGAATGTTGAGGTTGTTGTTGTTTTTAAATGTTGAGGTTGTTGTTGAATTTGTTGGTGTTTTTTCAATTTTGAGGTTATTGGTTTTTTTCAATGTTGAGGTTGATTTTGAATTTGAGGGTGTTTTTCAATGTCGAGGTTGTTGTTTAATTTGTAGGTGTTTTTCAATGTTGAGGTTGTTGTTGTTTTTCAATGTTGAGGTTTTTGTTGAATTTGTTGGTGTTTTTCAATGTTGAGATTGTTGTTGTTTTTCAATGTTGAGGTTGTTGTTCAATTTGTTGGTGTTTTTAAATGTTGAGGATGTTGTTGAATTTGCTGGTGTTTTGCAATGTTGAGGTTGTTGTTGTTTTTCAATGTTGAGGTTGTTGTTGAATTTGTTGGTGTTTTTCAATGTTGAGGTTGTTGTTGTTTTTCAATGTTGAGGTTGTTGCTGTATTTGTTGGTGTTTTTCAATTTCGAGGTTGTTGTTGAATTTGTTGTTGTTTTTCAATGTTGAAATTGTTGTTGAATTTGTTGGTGTTTTTCAATGTTGAGGTTGTTGTTGTTTTTCAATGTTGAGGTTGTTGTTGAATTTGTTGGTGTTTTTCAATGTTGATGTTGTTGTTGTTTTTCAATGTTGAGGTTGTTGTTGAATTTGTTGGTGTTTTTCAATGTTGAGTTTGTTGTTGTTTTTCAATGTTGAGGTTGTTGTTGAATTTGTTGGTGTTTTTCAATGTTGAGGTTGTTGTTGTTTTTCAATGTTGAGGTTGTTGTTGAATTTGTTGCTGTTTTTCAATGTTGAGGTTGTTGTTGTTTTTCAATGTTGAGGTTGTTGTTGAATTTGTTGGTGCTTTTCAATGTTGAGATTGTTGTTGAATTTGTTGGTGTTTTTCAATGTTGAGGTTGTTGTTGTTTTTCAATGTTGAGTTTGTTGTTGAAATTTTTGGTGTTTTTCAATGTTGAGTTTGTTGTTGAATTTGTTGGTGTTTTTCAATTTCGAGGTTGTTGTTGAATTTGTTAGTGTTTTTCAATGTTGAGGTTGTTGTTGAATTTGTTGGTGTTTTTCAATGTTGAGGTTGTTGTTGAATTTGTTGGTGTTTTTCAATGTTGAGGTTGTTGTTGTTTTTCAATGTTGAGTTTGTTGTTGTTTTTCAATGTTGAGGTTGTTGTTGTTTTTCAATGTTGAGGTTGTTGTTGAATTTGTTGGTGCTTTTCAATGTTGAGGTTGTTGTTGTTTTTCAATGTTGAGGTTGTTGTTGAATTTGTTGGTGCTTTTCAATGTTGAGATTGTTGTTGAATTTGTTGGTGTTTTTCAATGTTGAGGTTGTTGTTGTTTTTCAATGTTGAGTTTGTTGTTGAATTTGTTGGTGTTTTTCAATGTTGAGTTTGTTGTTGAATTTGTTGATGTTTTTCAATTTCGAGGTTGTTGTTGAATTTGTTAGTGTTTTTCAATGTTGAGGTTGTTGTTGAAATTGTTGGTGTTTTTCAATGTTGAGGTTGTTGTTGAATTTGTTGGTGTTTTTCAATGTTGAGGTTGTTGGTGTTTTTCAATGTTGAGGTTGTTGTTGTATTTGTTGGTGTTTTTCAATTTCGAGGTTGTTGTTGAATTTTTTAGTGTTTTTCAATGTTGAAGTTGTTGTTGAATTTGTTGGTGTTTTTCAATGTTGAGATTGTTGTTGTTTTTCAATGTTGAGGTTGTTGTTGAATTTGTTGGTGTTTTTCAATGTTGAGGTTGTTGTTGTTTTTCAATGCTGAGGTTGTTGTTGAATTTGTTGGTGTTTTTCAATGTTGAGGTTGTTGTTGAATTTGTTGGTGTTTTTCAATGTTGAGGTTGTTGTTGTTTTTCAATGTTGAGGTTGTTGTTGAATTTGTTGGTGTTTTTCAATGTTTAGGTTGTTGTTGTTTTTCAATGTTGAGGTTGTTGTTGAATTTGTTGGTGTTTTTCAATGTTGAGGTTGTTGTTGAATTTGTTGGTGTTTTTCAATGTTGAGGTTGTTGTTGTTTTTCAATGTTGAGGTTGTTGTTCAATTTGTTGGTGTTTTTCAATGTTGAGTTTGTTGTTGTTTTTCAATGTTGAGGTTGTTGTTGTTTTTCAATGTTGAGGTTGTTGTTGAATTTGTTGGTGTTTTTCAATGTTGAGGTTGTTGTTGTTTTTCATTGTTGAGGTTGTTGTTGAATTTGTTGGTGCTTTTCAATGTTGAGGTTGTTGTTGAATTTGTTGGCATTTTTCAATGTTGAGGTTGTTGTTGTTTTTCAATGTTGAGGTTGTTGTTGAATTTGTTGGTGTTTTTCAATGTTGAGTTTGTTGTTGAATTTGTTGGTGTTTTCAATTTCGAGGTTGTTGTTGAATTTGTTGGTGTTCTTCAATGTTGAGGTTGTTGTTGAATTTGTTGGTGTTTTTCAATGTTGAGGTTGTTGTTGAATTTGTTGGTGTTTTTCAATGTTGAGGTTGTTGTTGTTTTTCAATGTTGAGGTCGTTGTTGAATTTGTTGGTGTTTTTCAATGTTTAGTTTGTTGTTGTTTTTCAATGTCGAGGTTGTTGTTGAATTTGTTGGTGTTTTTCAAGGTTGAGGTTGTTGTTGTTTTTCAATCTTGAGGTTGTTGTTGAATTTGTTGGTGTTTTTCAATGTTGAGGTTGTTGTTGTTTTTCAATGTTGAGGTTGTTGTTGAATTTGTTGGTGCTTTTCAATGTTGAGATTGTTGTTGAATTTGTTGGTGTTTTTCAATGTTGAGGTTGTTGTTGTTTTTCATTGTTGAGTTTGTTGTTGAATTTGTTGGTGTTTTTCAATGTTGAGTTTGTTGTTGAATTTGTTGTTGTTTTTCAATTTCGAGGTTGTTGTTGAATTTGTTAGTGTTTTTCAATGTTGAGGTTGTTGTTGAATTTGTTGGTGTTTTTCAATGTTGAGGTTGTTGTTGAATTTGTTGGTGTTTTTCAATGTTGAGGTTGTTGTTGTTTTTCAATGTTGAGGTTGTTGTTGTATTTGTTGGTGTTTTTCAATTTCGAGGTTGTTGTTGAATTTGTTGGTGTTTTTCAATGTTGAAGTTGTTGTTGAATTTGTTGGTGTTTTTCAATGTTGAGGTTGTTGTTGTTTTTCAATGATGAGGTTGTTGTTGAATTTGTTGGTGTTTTTCAATGTTGAGGTTGTTGTTGTTTTTCAATGCTGAGGTTGTTGTTGAATTTGTTGGTGTTTTTCAATGTTGAGGTTGTTGTTGAATTTGTTGGTGTTTTTCAATGTTGAGGTTGTTCTTTTTCAATGTTGAGGTTGTTGTTGAATTTGTTGGTGTTTTTCAATGTTTATGTTGTTGTTGTTTTTCAATGTTGAGGTTGTTGTTGAATTTGTTGGTGTTTTTCAATGTTGAGGTTGTTGTTGAATTTGTTGGTGTTTTTCAATGTTGAGGTTGTTGTTGTTTTTCAATGTTGAGGTTGTTGTTGTATTTGTAGGTGTTTTTCAATGTTCAGTTTGTTGTTGTTTTTCAATGTTGAGGTTGTTGTTGCATTTCAATGTTGAGGTTGTTGTTGAATTTGTTGGTGCTTTTCAATGTTGAGATTGTTGTTGAATTTGTTGGTGTTTTTCAATGTTGAGGTTGTTGTTGTTTTTCAATGTTGAGTTTGTTGTTGAATTTGTTGGTGTTTTTCAATGTTGAGTTTGTTGTTGAATTTGTTGGTGTTTTTCAATTTCGAGGTTGTTGTTGAATTTGTTAGTGTTTTTCAATGTTGAGGTTGTTGTTGAATTTGTTGGTGTTTTTCAATGTTGAGGTTGTTTTTGAATTTGTTGGTGTTTTTCAATGTTGAGGTTGTTGGTGTTTTTCAATGTTGAGGTTGTTGTTGTATTTGTTGGTGTTTTTCAATTTCGAGGTTGTTGTTGAATTTTTTAGTGTTTTTCAATGTTGAAGTTGCTGTTGAATTTGTTGGTGTTTTTCAATGTTGAGATTGTTGTTGTTTTTCAATGTTGAGGTTGTTGTTGAATTTGTTGGTGTTTTTCAATGTTGAGGTTGTTGTTGTTTTTCAATGCTGAGGTTGTTGTTGAATTTGTTGGTGTTTTTCAATGTTGAGGTTGTTGTTGAATTTGTTGGTGTTTTTCAATGTTGAGGTTGTTGTTGTTTTTCAATGTTGAGGTTGTTGTTGAATTTGTTGGTGTTTTTCAATGTTTAGGTTGTTGTTGTTTTTCAATGTTGAGGTTGTTGTTGAATTTGTTGGTGTTTTTCAATGTTGAGGTTGTTGTTGAATTTGTTGGTGTTTTTCAATGTTGAGGTTGTTGTTGTTTTTCAATGTTGAGGTTGTTGTTCAATTTGTTGGTGTTTTTCAATGTTGAGTTTGTTGTTGTTTTTCAATGTTGAGGTTGTTGTTGTTTTTCAATGTTGAGGTTGTTGTTGAATTTGTTGGTGTTTTTCAATGTTGAGGTTGTTGTTGTTTTTCATTGTTGAGGTTGTTGTTGAATTTGTTGGTGCTTTTCAATGTTGAGGTTGTTGTTGAATTTGTTGGCATTTTTCAATGTTGAGGTTGTTGTTGTTTTTCAATGTTGAGGTTGTTGTTGAATTTGTTGGTGTTTTTCAATGTTGAGTTTGTTGTTGAATTTGTTGGTGTTTTTCAATTTCGAGGTTGTTGTTGAATTTGTTGGTGTTTTTCAATGTTGAGGTTGTTGTTGAATTTGTTGGTGTTATTCAATGTTGAGGTTGTTGTTGAATTTGTTGGTGTTTTTCAATGTTGAGGTTGTTGTTGAATTTGTTGGTGTTTTTCAATGTTGAGGTTGTTGTTGTTTTTCAATGCTGAGGTTGTTGTTGAATTGGTTGGTGTTTTTCAATGTTGAGGTTGTTGTTGAATTTGTTAGTGTTTTTCAATGTTGAGGTTGTTGTTGTTTTTCAATGTTGAGGTTTGTGTTGAATTTGTTGGTGTTTTTCAATGTTGAGGTTGTTGTTGAATTTGTTGGTGTTTTTCAATGTTGAGGTTGTTGTTGTTTTTCAATGTTGAGGTTGTTGTTCAATTTGTTGGCGTTTTTCAATGTTGAGTTTGTTGTTGTTTTTCAATTTTGAGGTTGTTGTTGTTTTTCAATGTTGAGGTTGTTGTTGAATTTTTTGGTGTTTTTCAATGTTGAGGTTGTTGTTGTTTTTCATTGTTGAGGTTGTTGTTGAATTTGTTGGTGCTTTTCAATGTTGAGGTTGTTGTTGAATTTGTTGGCATTTTTCAATGTTGAGGTTGTTGTTGTTTTTCAATGTTGAGGTTGTTGTTGAATTTGTTGGTGTTTTTCAATGTTGAGTTTGTTGTTGAATTTGTTGGTGTTTTTCAATTTCGAGGTTGTTGTTGAATTTGTTGGTGTTTTTCAATGTTGAGGTTGTTGTTGAATTTGTTGGTGTTTTTCAATGTTGAGGTTGTTGTTGAATTTGTTGGTGTTTTTCAATGTTGAGGTTGTTGTTGTTTTTCAATGTTGAGGTCGTTGTTGAATTTGTTGGTGTTTTTCAATGTTTAGTTTGTTGTTGTTTTACAATGTCGAGGTTGTTGTTGAATTTGTTGGTGTTTTTCAATGTTGATGTTGTTGTTGTTTTTCAATGTTGAGGTTGTTGTTGAATTTGTTGGTGTTTTTCAATGTTGAGTTTGTTGTTGTTTTTCAATGTTGAGGTTGTTGTTGAATTTGTTGGTGTTTTTCAATGTTGAGGTTGTTGTTGTTTTTCAATGTTGAGGTTGTTGTTGAATTTGTTGGTGTTTTTCAATGTTGAGGTTGTTGTTGTTTTTCAATGTTGAGGTTGTTGTTGAATTTGTTGGTGCTTTTCAATGTTGAGATTGTTGTTGAATTTGTTGGTGTTTTTCAATGTTGAGGTTGTTGTTGTTTTTCAATGTTGAGTTTGTTGTTGAATTTGTTGGTGTTTTTCAATGTTGAGTTTGTTGTTGAATTTGTTGGTGTTTTTCAATGTTGAGGTTGTTGTTGAATTTGTTAGTGTTTTTCAATGTTGAGGTTGTTGTTGAATTTGTTGGTGTTTTTCAATGTTGATGTTGTTGTTGAATTTGTTGGTGTTTTTCAATGTTGAGGTTGTTGTTGTTTTTCAATGTTGAGTTTGTTGTTGTTTTTCAATGTTGAGGTTGTTGTTGTTTTTCAATGTTGAGGTTGTTGTTGAATTTGTTGGTGCTTTTCAATGTTGAGGTTGTTGTTGTTTTTCAATGTTGAGGTTGTTGTTGAATTTGTTGGTGCTTTTCAATGTTGAGATTGTTGTTGAATTTGTTGGTGTTTTTCAATGTTGAGGTTGTTGTTGTTTTTCAATGTTGAGTTTGTTGTTGAATTTGTTGGTGTTTTTCAATGTTGAGTTTGTTGTTGAATTTGTTGGTGTTTTTCAATTTCGAGGTTGTTGTTGAATTTGTTAGTGTTTTTCAATGTTGAGGTTGTTGTTGAATTTGTTGGTGTTTTTCAATGTTGAGGTTGTTGTTGAATTTGTTGGTGTTTTTCAATGTTGAGGTTGTTGGTGTTTTTCAATGTTGAGGTTGTTGTTGTATTTGTTGGTGTTTTTCAATTTCGAGGTTGTTGTTGAATTTTTTAGTGTTTTTCAATGTTGAAGTTGTTGTTGAATTTGTTGGTGTTTTTCAATGTTGAGATTGTTGCTGTTTTTCAATGTTGAGGTTGTTGTTGAATTTGTTGGTGTTTTTCAATGTTGAGGTTGTTGTTGTTTTTCAATGCTGAGGTTGTTGTTGAATTTGTTCGTGTTTTTCAATGTTGAGGTTGTTGTTGAATTTGTTGGTGTTTTTCAATGTTGAGGTTGTTGTTGTTTTTCAATGTTGAGGTTGTTGTTGAATTTGTTGGTGTTTTTCAATGTTTAGGTTGTTGTTGTTTTTCAATGTTGAGGTTGTCGTTGAATTTGTTGGTGTTTTTCAATGTTGAGGTTGTTGTTGAATTTGTTGGTGTTTTTCAATGTTGAGGTTGTTGTTGTTTTTCAATGTTGAGGTTGTTGTTCAATTTGTTGGTGTTTTTCAATGTTGAGTTTGTTGTTGTTTTTCAATGTTGAGGTTGTTGTTGTTTTTCAATGTTGAGGTTGTTGTTGAATTTGTTGGTGTTTTTCAATGTTGAGGTTGTTGTTGTTTTTCATTGTTGAGGTTGTTGTTGAATTTGTTGGTGCTTTTCAATGTTGAGGTTGTTGTTGAATTTGTTGGCATTTTTCAATGTTGAGGTTGTTCTTGTTTTTCAATGTTGAGGTTGTTGTTGAATTTGTTGGTTTTTTTCAATGTTGAGTTTGTTGTTGAATTTGTTGGTGTTGTTCAATTTCGAGGTTGTTGTTGAATTTGTTGGTGTTTTTCAATGTTGAGGTTGTTGTTGAATTTGTTGGTGTTTTTCAATGTTGAGGTTGTTGTTGAATTTGTTGGTGTTTTTCAATGTTGAGGTTGTTGTTGTTTTTCAATGTTGAGGTCGTTGTTGAATTTGTTGGTGTTTTTCAATGTTTAGTTTGTTGTTGTTTTTCAATGTCGAGGTTGTTGTTGAATTTGTTGGTGTTTTTCAAGGTTGAGGTTGTTGTTGTTTTTCAATGTTGAGGTTGTTGCTGAATTTTTTGCTGTTTTTCAATGTTGAGATTGTTGTTGAATTTGTTGGTGTTTTTCAATGTTGAGGTTGTTGTTGTTTTTCATTGTTGAGTTTTTTGTTGAATTTGTTGGTGTTTTTCAATGTTGAGTTTGTTGTTGAATTTGTTGGTGTTTTTCAATTTCGAGGTTGTTGTTGAATTTGTTAGTGTTTTTCAATGTTGAGGTTGTTGTTGAATTTGTTGGTGTTTTTCAATGTTGAGGTTGTTGTTGAATTTGTTGGTGTTTTTCAATGTTGAGGTTGTTGTTGTTTTTCAATGTTGAGGTTGTTGTTGTATTTGTTGGTGTTTTTCAATTTCGAGGTTGTTGTTGAATTTGTTGGTGTTTTTCAATGTTGAGGTTGTTGTTGTTTTTCAATGATGAGGTTGTTGTTGAATTTGTTGGTGTTTTTCAATGTTGAGGTTGTTGTTGTTTTTCAATGCTGAGGTTGTTGTTGAATTTGTTGGTGTTTTTCAATGTTGAGGTTGTTGTTGAATTTGTTGGTGTTTTTCAATGTTGAGGTTGTTCTTTTTCAATGTTGAGGTTGTTGTTGAATTTGTTGGTGTTTTTCAATGTTTATGTTGTTGTTGTTTTTCAATGTTGAGGTTGTTGTTGAATTTGTTGGTGTTTTTCAATGTTGAGGTTGTTGTTGAATTTGTTGGTGTTTTTCAATGTTGAGGTTGTTGTTGTTTTTCAATGTTGAGGTTGTTGTTGAATTTGTAGGTGTTTTTCAATGTTGAGTTTGTTGTTGTTTTTCAATGTTGAGGTTGTTGTTGTTTTTCAATGTTGAGGTTGTTGTTGAATTTGTTGGTGCTTTTCAATGTTGAGTTTGTTGTTGTTTTTCAATGTTGAGGTTGTTGTTGAATTTGTTGGTGCTTTTCAATGTTGAGATTGTTGTTGAATTTGTTGGTGTTTTTCAATGTTGAGGTTGTTGTTGTTTTTCAATGTTGAGTTTGTTGTTGAATTTGTTGGTGTTTTTCAATGTTGAGTTTGTTGTTGAATTTGTTGGTGTTTTTCAATTTCGAGGTTGTTGTTGAATTTGTTAGTGTTTTTCAATGTTGAGGTTGTTGTTGAATTTGTTGGTGTTTTTCAATGTTGAGGTTGTTGTTGAATTTGTTGGTGTTTTTCAATGTTGAGGTTGTTGGTGTTTTTCAATGTTGAGGTTGTTGTTGTATTTGTTGGTGTTTTTCAATTTCGAGGTTGTTGTTGAATTTTTTAGTGTTTTTCAATGTTGAAGTTGTTGTTGAATTTGTTGGTGTTTTTCAATGTTGAGATTGTTGTTGTTTTTCAATGTTGAGGTTGTTGTTGAATTTGTTGGTGTTTTTCAATGTTGAGGTTGTTGTTGTTTTTCAATGCTGAGGTTGTTGTTGAATTTGTTCGTGTTTTTCAATGTTGAGGTTGTTGTTGAATTTGTTGGTGTTTTTCAATGTTGAGGTTGTTGTTGTTTTTCAATGTTGAGGTTGTTGTTGAATTTGTTGGTGTTTTTCAATGTTTAGGTTGTTGTTGTTTTTCAATGTTGAGGTTGTTGTTGAATTTGTTGGTGTTTTTCAATGTTGAGGTTGTTGTTGAATTTGTTGGTGTTTTTCAATGTTGAGGTTGTTGTTGTTTTTCAATGTTGAGGTTGTTGTTCAATTTGTTGGTGTTTTTCAATGTTGAGTTTGTTGTTGTTTTTCAATGTTGAGGTTGTTGTTGTTTTTCAATGTTGAGGTTGTTGTTGAATTTGTTGGTGTTTTTCAATGTTGAGGTTGTTGTTGTTTTTCATTGTTGAGGTTGTTGTTGAATTTGTTGGTGCTTTTCAATGTTGAGGTTGTTGTTGAATTTGTTGGCATTTTTCAATGTTGAGGTTGTTCTTGTTTTTCAATGTTGAGGTTGTTGTTGAATTTGTTGGTGTTTTTCAATGTTGAGGTTGTTGTTGAATTTGTTGGTGTTTTTCAATGTTGAGGTTGTTGTTGTTTTTCAATGTTGAGGTCGTTGTTGAATTTGTTGGTGTTTTTCAATGTTTAGTTTGTTGTTGTTTTACAATGTCGAGGTTGTTGTTGAATTTGTTGGTGTTTTTCAATGTTGATGTTGTTGTTGTTTTTCAATGTTGAGGTTGTTGTTGAATTTGTTGGTGTTTTTCAATGTTGAGTTTGTTGTTGTTTTTCAATGTTGAGGTTGTTGTTGAATTTGTTGGTGTTTTTCAATGTTGAGGTTGTTGTTGTTTTTCAATGTTGAGGTTGTTGTTGAATTTGTTGGTGTTTTTCAACGTTGAGGTTGTTGTTGTTTTTCAATGTTGAGGTTGTTGTTGAATTTGTTGGTGCTTTTCAATGTTGAGATTGTTGTTGAATTTGTTGGTGTTTTTCAATGTTGAGGTTGTTGTTGTTTTTCAATGTTGAGTTTGTTGTTGAATTTGTTGGTGTTTTTCAATGTTGAGTTTGTTGTTGAATTTTTTGGTGTTTTTCAATGTTGAGGTTGTTGTTGAATTTGTTAGTGTTTTTCAATGTTGAGGTTGTTGTTGAATTTGTTGGTGTTTTTCAATGTTGATGTTGTTGTTGAATTTGTTGGTGTTTTTCAATGTTGAGGTTGTTGTTGTTTTTCAATGTTGAGGTTGTTGTTGTTTTTCAATGTTGAGGTTGTTGTTGTTTTTCAATGTTGAGGTTGTTGTTGAATTTGTTGGTGCTTTTCAATGTTGAGGTTGTTGTTGTTTTTCAATGTTGAGGTTGTTGTTGAATTTGTTGGTGCTTTTCAATGTTGAGATTGTTGTTGAATTTGTTGGTGTTTTTCAATGTTGAGGTTGTTGTTGTTTTTCAATGTTGAGTTTGTTGTTGAATTTGTTGGTGTTTTTCAATGTTGAGTTTGTTGTTGAATTTGTTGGTGTTTTTCAATTTCGAGGTTGTTGTTGAATTTGTTAGTGTTTTTCAATGTTGAGGTTGTTGTTGAATTTGTTGGTGTTTTTCAATGTTGAGGTTGTTGTTGAATTTGTTGGTGTTTTTCAATGTTGAGGTTGTTGGTGTTTTTCAATGTTGAGGTTGTTGTTGTATTTGTTGGTGTTTTTCAATTTCGAGGTTGTTGTTGAATTTTTTAGTGTTTTTCAATGTTGAAGTTGTTGTTGAATTTGTTGGTGTTTTTCAATGTTGAGATTGTTGTTGTTTTTCAATGTTGAGGTTGTTGTTGAATTTGTTGGTGTTTTTCAATGTTGAGGTTGTTGTTGTTTTTCAATGCTGAGGTTGTTGTTGAATTTGTTCGTGTTTTTCAATGTTGAGGTTGTTGTTGAATTTGTTGGTGTTTTTCAATGTTGAGGTTGTTGTTGTTTTTCAATGTTGAGGTTGTTGTTGAATTTGTTGGTGTTTTTCAATGTTTAGGTTGTTGTTGTTTTTCAATGTTGAGGTTGTTGTTGAATTTGTTGGTGTTTTTCAATGTTGAGGTTGTTGTTGAATTTGTTGGTGTTTTTCAATGTTGAGGTTGTTGTTGTTTTTCAATGTTGAGGTTGTTGTTCAATTTGTTGGTGTTTTTCAATGTTGAGTTTGTTGTTGTTTTTCAATGTTGAGGTTGTTGTTGTTTTTCAATGTTGAGGTTGTTGTTGAATTTGTTGGTGTTTTTCAATGTTGAGGTTGTTGTTGTTTTTCATTGTTGAGGTTGTTGTTGAATTTGTTGGTGCTTTTCAATGTTGAGGTTGTTGTTGAATTTGTTGGCATTTTTCAATGTTGAGGTTGTTCTTGTTTTTCAATGTTGAGGTTGTTGTTGAATTTGTTGGTTTTTTTCAATGTTGAGTTTGTTGTTGAATTTGTTGGTGTTGTTCAATTTCGAGGTTGTTGTTGAATTTGTTGGTGTTTTTCAATGTTGAGGTTGTTGTTGAATTTGTTGGTGTTTTTCAATGTTGAGGTTGTTGTTGAATTTGTTGGTGTTTTTCAATGTTGAGGTTGTTGTTGTTTTTCAATGTTGAGGTCGTTGTTGAATTTGTTGGTGTTTTTCAATGTTTAGTTTGTTGTTGTTTTTCAATGTCGAGGTTGTTGTTGAATTTGTTGGTGTTTTTCAAGGTTGAGGTTGTTGTTGTTTTTCAATGTTGAGGTTGTTGTTGAATTTTTTGCTGTTTTTCAATGTTGAGATTGTTGTTGAATTTGTTGGTGTTTTTCAATGTTGAGGTTGTTGTTGTTTTTCATTGTTGAGTTTGTTGTTGAATTTGTTGGTGTTTTTCAATGTTGAGTTTGTTGTTGAATTTGTTGGTGTTTTTCAATTTCGAGGTTGTTGTTGAATTTGTTAGTGTTTTTCAATGTTGAGGTTGTTGTTGAATTTGTTGGTGTTTTTCAATGTTGAGGTTGTTGTTGAATTTGTTGGTGTTTTTCAATGTTGAGGTTGTTGTTGTTTTTCAATGTTGAGGTTGTTGTTGTATTTGTTGGTGTTTTTCAATTTCGAGGTTGTTGTTGAATTTGTTGGTGTTTTTCAATGTTGAGGTTGTTGTTGTTTTTCAATGATGAGGTTGTTGTTGAATTTGTTGGTGTTTTTCAATGTTGAGGTTGTTGTTGTTTTTCAATGCTGAGGTTGTTGTTGAATTTGTTGGTGTTTTTCAATGTTGAGGTTGTTGTTGAATTTGTTGGTGTTTTTCAATGTTGAGGTTGTTCTTTTTCAATGTTGAGGTTGTTGTTGAATTTGTTGGTGTTTTTCAATGTTTATGTTGTTGTTGTTTTTCAATGTTGAGGTTGTTGTTGAATTTGTTGGTGTTTTTCAATGTTGAGGTTGTTGTTGAATTTGTTGGTGTTTTTCAATGTTGAGGTTGTTGTTGTTTTTCAATGTTGAGGTTGTTGTTGAATTTGTAGGTGTTTTTCAATGTTGAGTTTGTTGTTGTTTTTCAATGTTGAGGTTGTTGTTGTTTTTCAATGTTGAGGTTGTTGTTGAATTTGTTGGTGCTTTTCAATGTTGAGTTTGTTGTTGTTTTTCAATGTTGAGGTTGTTGTTGAATTTGTTGGTGCTTTTCAATGTTGAGATTGTTGTTGAATTTGTTGGTGTTTTTCAATGTTGAGGTTGTTGTTGTTTTTCAATGTTGAGTTTGTTGTTGAATTTGTTGGTGTTTTTCAATGTTGAGTTTGTTGTTGAATTTGTTGGTGTTTTTCAATTTCGAGTTTGTTGTTGAATTTGTTAGTGTTTTTCAATGTTGAGGTTGTTGTTGAATTTGTTGGTGTTTTTCAATGTTGAGGTTGTTGTTGAATTTGTTGGTGTTTTTCAATGTTGAGGTTGTTGGTGTTTTTCAATGTTGAGGTTGTTGTTGTATTTGTTGGTGTTTTTCAATTTCGAGGTTGTTGTTGAATTTTTTAGTGTTTTTCAATGTTGAAGTTGTTGTTGAATTTGTTGGTGTTTTTCAATGTTGAGATTGTTGTTGTTTTTCAATGTTGAGGTTGTTGTTGAATTTGTTGGTGTTTTTCAATGTTGAGGTTGTTGTTGTTTTTCAATGCTGAGGTTGTTGTTGAATTTGTTCGTGTTTTTCAATGTTGAGGTTGTTGTTGAATTTGTTGGTGTTTTTCAATGTTGAGGTTGTTGTTGTTTTTCAATGTTGAGGTTGTTGTTGAATTTGTTGGTGTTTTTCAATGTTTAGGTTGTTGTTGTTTTTCAATGTTGAGGTTGTTGTTGAATTTGTTGGTGTTTTTCAATGTTGAGGTTGTTGTTGAATTTGTTGGTGTTTTTCAATGTTGAGGTTGTTGTTGTTTTTCAATGTTGAGGTTGTTGTTCAATTTGTTGGTGTTTTTCAATGTTGAGTTTGTTGTTGTTTTTCAATGTTGAGGTTGTTGTTGTTTTTCAATGTTGAGGTTGTTGTTGAATTTGTTGGTGTTTTTCAATGTTGAGGTTGTTGTTGTTTTTCATTGTTGAGGTTGTTGTTGAATTTGTTGGTGCTTTTCAATGTTGAGGTTGTTGTTGAATTTGTTGGCATTTTTCAATGTTGAGGTTGTTCTTGTTTTTCAATGTTGAGGTTGTTGTTGAATTTGTTGGTTTTTTTCAATGTTGAGTTTGTTGTTGAATTTGTTGGTGTTGTTCAATTTCGAGGTTGTTGTTGAATTTGTTGGTGTTTTTCAATGTTGAGGTTGTTGTTGAATTTGTTGGTGTTTTTCAATGTTGAGGTTGTTGTTGAATTTGTTGGTGTTTTTCAATGTTGAGGTTGTTGTTGTTTTTCAATGTTGAGGTCGTTGTTGAATTTGTTGGTGTTTTTCAATGTTTAGTTTGTTGTTGTTTTTCAATGTCGAGGTTGTTGTTGAATTTGTTGGTGTTTTTCAAGGTTGAGGTTGTTGTTGTTTTTCAATGTTGAGGTTGTTGTTGAATTTTTTGCTGTTTTTCAATGTTGAGATTGTTGTTGAATTTGTTGGTGTTTTTCAATGTTGAGGTTGTTGTTGTTTTTCATTGTTGAGTTTGTTGTTGAATTTGTTGGTGTTTTTCAATGTTGAGTTTGTTGTTGAATTTGTTGGTGTTTTTCAATTTCGAGGTTGTTGTTGAATTTGTTAGTGTTTTTCAATGTTGAGGTTGTTGTTGAATTTGTTGGTGTTTTTCAATGTTGAGGTTGTTGTTGAATTTGTTGGTGTTTTTCAATGTTGAGGTTGTTGTTGTTTTTCAATGTTGAGGTTGTTGTTGTATTTGTTGGTGTTTTTCAATTTCGAGGTTGTTGTTGAATTTGTTGGTGTTTTTCAATGTTGAGGTTGTTGTTGTTTTTCAATGATGAGGTTGTTGTTGAATTTGTTGGTGTTTTTCAATGTTGAGGTTGTTGTTGTTTTTCAATGCTGAGGTTGTTGTTGAATTTGTTGGTGTTTTTCAATGTTGAGGTTGTTGTTGAATTTGTTGGTGTTTTTCAATGTTGAGGTTGTTCTTTTTCAATGTTGAGGTTGTTGTTGAATTTGTTGGTGTTTTTCAATGTTTATGTTGTTGTTGTTTTTCAATGTTGAGGTTGTTGTTGAATTTGTTGGTGTTTTTCAATGTTGAGGTTGTTGTTGAATTTGTTGGTGTTTTTCAATGTTGAGGTTGTTGTTGTTTTTCAATGTTGAGGTTGTTGTTGAATTTGTAGGTGTTTTTCAATGTTGAGTTTGTTGTTGTTTTTCAATGTTGAGGTTGTTGTTGTTTTTCAATGTTGAGGTTGTTGTTGAATTTGTTGGTGCTTTTCAATGTTGAGTTTGTTGTTGTTTTTCAATGTTGAGGTTGTTGTTGAATTTGTTGGTGCTTTTCAATGTTGAGATTGTTGTTGAATTTGTTGGTGTTTTTCAATGTTGAGGTTGTTGTTGTTTTTCAATGTTGAGTTTGTTGTTGAATTTGTTGGTGTTTTTCAATGTTGAGTTTGTTGTTGAATTTGTTGGTGTTTTTCAATTTCGAGGTTGTTGTTGAATTTGTTAGTGTTTTTCAATGTTGAGGTTGTTGTTGAATTTGTTGGTGTTTTTCAATGTTGAGGTTGTTGTTGAATTTGTTGGTGTTTTTCAATGTTGAGGTTGTTGGTGTTTTTCAATGTTGAGGTTGTTGTTGTATTTGTTGGTGTTTTTCAATTTCGAGGTTGTTGTTGAATTTTTTAGTGTTTTTCAATGTTGAAGTTGTTGTTGAGTTTGTTGGTGTTTTTCAATGTTGAGATTGTTGTTGTTTTTCAATGTTGAGGTTGTTGTTGAATTTGTTGGTGTTTTTCAATGTTGAGGTTGTTGTTGTTTTTCAATGCTGAGGTTGTTGTTGAATTTGTTGGTGATTTTCAATGTTGAGGTTGTTGTTGAATTTGTTGGTGTTTTTCAATGTTGAGGTTGTTGTTGTTTTTCAATGTTGAGGTTGTTGTTGAATTTGTTGGTGTTTTTCAATGTTTAGGTTGTTGTTGTTTTTCAATGTTGAGGTTGTTGTTGAATTTGTTGGTGTTTTTCAATGTTGAGGTTGTTGTTGAATTTGTTGGTGTTTTTCAATGTTGAGGTTGTTGTTGTTTTTCAATGTTGAGGTTGTTATTCAATTTGTTGGTGTTTTTCAATGTTGAGTTTGTTGTTGTTTTTCAATGTTGAGGTTGTTGTTGTTTTTCAATGTTGAGGTTGTTGTTGAATTTGTTGGTGTTTTTCAATGTTGAGTTTGTTGTTGAATTTGTTGCTGTTGTTCAATTTCGAGGTTGTTGTTGAATTTGTTGGTGTTTTTCAATGTTGAGGTTGTTGTTGAATTTGTTGGTGTTTTTCAATGTTGAGGTTGTTGTTGAATTTGTTGGTGTTTTTCAATGTTGAGGTTGTTGTTGTTTTTCAATGTTGAGGTCGTTGTTGAATTTGTTGGTGTTTTTCAATGTTTAGTTTGTTGTTGTTTTTCAATGTCGAGGTTGTTGTTGAATTTGTTGGTGTTTTTCAAGGTTGAGGTTGTTGTTGTTTTTCAATGTTGAGGTTGTTGTTGAATTTTTTGCTGTTTTTCAATGTTGAGATTGTCGTTGAATTTGTTGGTGTTTTTCAATGTTGAGGTTGTTGTTGTTTTTCATTGTTGAGTTTGTTGTTGAATTTGTTGGTGTTTTTCAATGTTGAGTTTGTTGTTGAATTTGTTGGTGTTTTTCAATTTCGAGGTTGTTGTTGAATTTGTTAGTGTTTTTCAATGTTGAGGTTGTTGTTGAATTTGTTGGTGTTTTTCAATGTTGAGGTTGTTGTTGAATTTGTTGGTGTTTTTCAATGTTGAGGTTGTTGTTGTTTTTCAATGTTGAGGTTGTTGTTGTATTTGTTGGTGTTTTTCAATTTCGAGGTTGTTGTTGAATTTGTTGGTGTTTTTCAATGTTGAGGTTGTTGTTGTTTTTCAATGATGAGGTTGTTGTTGAATTTGTTGGTGTTTTTCAATGTTGAGGTTGTTGTTGTTTTTCAATGCTGAGGTTGTTGTTGAATTTGTTGGTGTTTTTCAATGTTGAGGTTGTTGTTGAATTTGTTGGTGTTTTTCAATGTTGAGGTTGTTCTTTTTCAATGTTGAGGTTGTTGTTGAATTTGTTGGTGTTTTTCAATGTTTATGTTGTTGTTGTTTTTCAATGTTGAGGTTGTTGTTGAATTTGTTGGTGTTTTTCAATGTTGAGGTTGTTGTTGAATTTGTTGGTGTTTTTCAATGTTGAGGTTGTTGTTGTTTTTCAATGTTGAGGTTGTTGTTGAATTTGTAGGTGTTTTTCAATGTTGAGTTTGTTGTTGTTTTTCAATGTTGAGGTTGTTGTTGTTTTTCAATGTTGAGGTTGTTGTTGAATTTGTTGGTGCTTTTCAATGTTGAGTTTGTTGTTGTTTTTCAATGTTGAGGTTGTTGTTGAATTTGTTGGTGCTTTTCAATGTTGAGATTGTTGTTGAATTTGTTGGTGTTTTTCAATGTTGAGGTTGTTGTTGTTTTTCAATGTTGAGTTTGTTGTTGAATTTGTTGGTGTTTTTCAATGTTGAGTTTGTTGTTGAATTTGTTGGTGTTTTTCAATTTCGAGGTTGTTGTTGAATTTGTTAGTGTTTTTCAATGTTGAGGTTGTTGTTGAATTTGTTGGTGTTTTTCAATGTTGAGGTTGTTGTTGAATTTGTTGGTGTTTTTCAATGTTGAGGTTGTTGGTGTTTTTCAATGTTGAGGTTGTTGTTGTATTTGTTGGTGTTTTTCAATTTCGAGGTTGTTGTTGAATTTTTTAGTGTTTTTCAATGTTGAAGTTGTTGTTGAGTTTGTTGGTGTTTTTCAATGTTGAGATTGTTGTTGTTTTTCAATGTTGAGGTTGTTGTTGAATTTGTTGGTGTTTTTCAATGTTGAGGTTGTTGTTGTTTTTCAATGCTGAGGTTTTTGTTGAATTTGTTGGTGATTTTCAATGTTGAGGTTGTTGTTGAATTTGTTGGTGTTTTTCAATGTTGAGGTTGTTGTTGTTTTTCAATGTTGAGGTTGTTGTTGAATTTGTTGGTGTTTTTCAATGTTTAGGTTGTTGTTGTTTTTCAATGTTGAGGTTGTTGTTGAATTTGTTGGTGTTTTTCAATGTTGAGGTTGTTGTTGAATTTGTTGGTGTTTTTCAATGTTGAGGTTGTTGTTGTTTTTCAATGTTGAGGTTGTTATTCAATTTGTTGGTGTTTTTCAATGTTGAGTTTGTTGTTGTTTTTCAATGTTGAGGTTGTTGTTGTTTTTCAATGTTGAGGTTGTTGTTGAATTTGTTGGTGTTTTTCAATGTTGAGGTTGTTGTTGTTTTTCATTGTTGAGGTTGTTGTTGAATTTGTTGGTGCTTTTCAATGTTGAGGTTGTTGTTGAATTTGTTGGCGTTTTTCAATGTTGAGGTTGTTGTTGTTTTTCAATGTTGAGGTTGTTGTTGAATTTGTTGGTGTTTTTCAATGTTGAGTTTGTTGTTGAATTTGTTGGTGTTTTTCAATTTCGAGGTTGTTGTTGAATTTGTTGGTGTTTTTCAATGTTGAGGTTGTTGTTGAATTTGTTGGTGTTTTTCAATGTTGAGGTTGTTGTTGAATTTGTTGGTGTTTTTCAATGTTGTGGTTGTTGGTGTTTTTCAATGTTGAGGTTATTGTTGTATTTGTTGGTGTTTTTCAATTTCGAGGTTGTTGTTGAATTTTTTAGTGTTTTTCAATGTTGAAGTTGTTGTTGAATTTGTTGGTGTTTTTCAATGTTGAGATTGTTGTTGTTTTTCAATGTTGAGGTTGTTGTTGAATTTGTTGGTGTTTTTCAATGTTGAGGTTGTTGTTGTTTTTCAATGCTGAGGTTGTTGTTGAATTTGTTGGTGATTTTCAATGTTGAGGTTGTTGTTGAATTTGTTGGTGTTTTTCAATGTTGAGGTTGTTGTTGTTTTTCAATGTTGAGGTTGTTGTTGATTTTGTTGGTGTTTTTCAATGTTTAGGTTGTTGTTGTTTTCCAATGTTGAGGTTGTTGTTGAATTTGTTGGTGTTTTTCAATGTTGAGGTTGTTGTTGAATTTGTTGGTGTTTTTCAATGTTGAGGTTGTTGTTGTTTTTCAATGTTGAGGTTGTTGTTCAATTTGTTGGTGTTTTTCAATGTTGAGTTTGTTGTTGTTTTTCAATGTTGAGGTTGTTGTTGTTTTTCAATGTTGAGGTTGTTGTTGAATTTGTTGGTGTTTTTCAATGTTGAGGTTGTTGTTGTTTTTCATTGTTGAGGTTGTTGTTGAATTTGTTGGTGCTTTTCAATGTTGAGGTTGTTGTTGAATTTGTTGGCGTTTTTCAATGTTGAGGTTGTTGTTGTTTTTCAATGTTGAGGTTGTTGTTGAATTTGTTGGTGTTTTTCAATGTTGAGTTTGTTGTTGAATTTGTTGGTGTTTTTCAATTTCGAGGTTGTTGTTGAATTTGTTGGTGTTTTTCAATGTTGAGGTTGTTGTTGAATTTGTTGGTGTTTTTCAATGTTGAGGTTGTTGTTGAATTTGTTGGTGTTTTTCAATGTTGAGGTTGTTGTTGAATTTGTTGGTGTTTTTCAATGTTGAGGTTGTTGTTGTTTTTCAATGCTGAGGTTGTTGTTGAATTTGTTGGTGTTTTTCAATGTTGAGGTTGTTGTTGAATTTGTTGGTGTTTTTCAATGTTGAGGTTGTTGTTGTTTTTCAATGTTGAGGTTGTTGTTGAATTTGTTGGTGTTTTTCAATGTTTAGGTTGTTGTTGTTTTTCAATGTTGAGGTTGTTGTTGAATTTGTTGGTGTTTTTCAATGTTGAGGTTGTTGTTGAATTTGTTGGTGTTTTTCAATGTTGAGGTTGTTGTTGTTTTTCAATGTTGAGGTTGTTGTTCAATTTGTTGGTGTTTTTCAATGTTGAGTTTGTTGTTGTTTTTCAATGTTGAGGTTGTTGTTGTTTTTCAATGTTGAGGTTGTTGTTGAATTTGTTGGTGTTTTTCAATGTTCAGGTTGTTGTTGTTTTTCATTGTTGAGGTTGTTGTTGAATTTGTTGGTGCTTTTCAATGTTGAGGTTGTTGTTGAATTTGTTGGCATTTTTCAATGTTGAGGTTGTTGTTCTTTTTCAATGTTGAGGTTGTTGTTGAATTTGTTGGTGTTTTTCAATGTTGAGTTTGTTGTTGAATTTGTTGGTGTTTTTCAATTTCGAGGTTGTTGTTGAATTTGTTGGTGTTTTTCAATGTTGAGGTTGTTGTTGAATTTGTTGGTGTTTTTCAATGTTGAGGTTGTTGTTGAATTTGTTGGTGTTTTTCAATGTTGAGGTTGTTGTTGTTTTTCAATGTTGAGGTCGTTGTTGAATTTGTTGGTGTTTTTCAATGTTTCGTTTGTTGTTGTTTTTCAATGTCGAGGTTGTTGTTGAATTTGTTGGTGTTTTTCAAGGTTGAGGTTGTTGTTGTTTTTCAATGTTGAGGTTGTTGTTGAATTTGTTGGTGTTTTTCAATGTTGAGGTTGTTGTTGTTTTTCAATGTTGAGGTTGTTGTTGAATTTGTTGGTGCTTTTCAATGTTGAGATTGCTGTTGAATTTGTTGGTGTTTTTCAATGTTGAGGTTGTTGTTGTTTTTCATTGTTGAGTTTGTTGTTGAATTTGTTGGTGTTTTTCAATGTTGAGTTTGTTGTTGAATTTGTTGGTGTTTTTCAATTTCGAGGTTGTTGTTGAATTTGTTAGTGTTTTTCAATGTTGAGGTTGTTGTTGAATTTGTTGGTGATTTTCAATGTTGAGGTTGTTGTTGAATTTGTTGGTGTTTTTCAATGTTGAGGTTGTTGTTGTTTTTCAATGTTGAGGTTGTTGTTGTATTTGTTGGTGTTTTTCAATGTTGAGGTTGTTGTTGAATTTGTTGGTGTTTTTCAATGTTGAAGTTGTTGTTGAATTTGTTGGTGTTTTTCAAAGTTGAGGTTGTTGTTGTTTTTCAATGATGAGGTTGTTGTTGAATTTGTTGGTGTTTTTCCATGTTTAGGTTCTGTTGTTTTTCAATGCTGAGGTTGTTGTTGAATTTGTTGGTGTTTTTCAATGTTGAGGTTGTTCTTTTTCAATGTTGAGGTTGTTGTTGAATTTGTTGGTGTTTTTCAATGTTTATGTTGTTGTTGTTTTTCAATGTTGAGGTTGTTGTTGAATTTGTTGGTGTTTTTCAATGTTGAGGTTGTTGTTGAATTTGTTGGTGTTTTTCAATGTTGAGGTTGTTGTTGTTTTTCAATGTTGAGGTTGTTGTTGAATTTGTTGGTGTTTTTCAATGTTGAGTTTGTTGTTGTTTTTCAATGTTGAGGTTGTTGTTGTTTTTCAATGTTAAGGTTGTTGTTGAATTTGTTGGTGCTTTTCAATGTTGAGGTTGTTGTTGTTTTTCAATGTTGAGGTTGTTGTTGAATTTGTTGGTGCTTTTCAATGTTGAGATTGTTGTTGAATTTGTTGGTGCTTTTCAATGTTGAGTTTGTTGTTGAATTTGTTGGTGTTTTTCAATGTTGAGTTTGTTGTTGAATTTGTTGGTGTTTTTCAATTTCGAGGTTGTTGTTGAATTTGTTAGTGTTTTTCATTGTTGAGGTTGTTGTTGAATTTGTTGGTGTTTTTCAATGTTGAGGTTGTTGTTGAATTTGTTGGTGTTTTTCAATGTTGAGGTTGTTGGTGTTTTTCAATGTTGAGGTTGTTGTTGTATTTGTTGGTGTTTTTCAATTTCGAGGTTGTTGTTGAATTTTTTAGTGTTTTTCAATGTTGAAGTTGTTGTTGAATTTGTTGGTGTTTTTCAATGTTGAGATTGTTGTTGTTTTTCAATGTTGAGGTTGTTGTTGAATTTGTTGGTGTTTTTCAATGTTGAGGTTGTTGTTGTTTTTCAATGCTGAGGTTGTTGTTGAATTTGTTGGTGTTTTTCAATGTTGAGGTTGTTATTGAATTTGTTGGTGTTTTTCAATGTTGAGGTTGTTGTTGTTTTTCAATGTTGAGGTTGTTGTTGAATTTGTTGGTGTTTTTCAATGTTTAGGTTGTTGTGGTTTTTCAATGTTGAGGATGTTGTTGAATTTGTTGGTGTTTTTCAATGTTGAGGTTGTTGTTGAATTTGTTGGTGTTTTTCAATGTTGAGGTTGTTGTTGTTTTTCAATGTTGAGGTTGTTGTTCAATATGTTGGTGTTTTTCAATATTGAGTTTGTTGTTGTTTTTCAATGTTGAGGTTGTTGTTGGTTTTCAATGTTGAGGTTGTTGTTGAATTTGTTGGTGTTTTTCAATGTTGAGGTTGTTGTTGTTTTTCATTGTTGAGGTTGTTGTTGAATTTGTTGGTGCTTTTCAATGTTGAGGTTGTTGTTGAATTTGTTGGCATTTTTCAATGTTGAGGTTGTTGTTGTTTTTCAATGTTGAGGTTGTTGTTGAATTTGTTGGTGTTTTTCAATGTTGAGTTTGTTGTTGAATTTGTTGGTGTTTTTCAGTTTCGAGGTTGTTGTTGAATTTGTTGGTGTTTTTCAATGTTGAGGTTGTTGTTGAATTTGTTGGTGTTTTTCAATGTTGAGGTTGTTGTTGAATTTGTTGGTGTTTTTCATTGTTGAGGTTGTTGTTGTTTTTCAATGTTGAGGTCGTTGTTGAATTTGTTGGTGTTTTTCAATGTTTAGTTTGTTGTTGTTTTTCAATGTCGAGGTTGTTGTTGAATTTGTTGGTGTTTTTCAATGTTGAGGTTGTTGTTGTTTTTCAATGTTCAGGTTGTTGTTGAATTTGTTGGTGTTTTTCAAAGTTGAGGTTGTTGTTGAATTTGTTGGTGTTTTTCAATGTTGAGGTTGTTGTTGTTTTTCAATGTTGATGTTGTTGTTGAATTTGTTGGTGTTTTTCAATGTTGAGGTTGTTGTTGTTTTTCAATGCTGAGGTTGTTGTTGAATTTGTTGGTGTTTTTCAATGTTGCGGTTGTTGTTGAATTTGTTGGTGTTTTTCAATGTTGAGGTTGTTGTTGTTTTTCAATGTTGAGGTTGTTGTTGAAGTTGTTGGTGTTTTTCAATGTTTCGGTTGTTGTTGTTTTTCAATGTTGAGGTTGTTGTTGAATTTGTTGGTGTTTTTCAATGTTGAGGTTGTTGTTGAATTTGTTGGTGTTTTTCAATGTTGAGGTTGTTGTTGAATTTGTTGGTGTTTTTCAATGTTGAGGTTGTTGTTATTTTTCAATGTTGAGGTTGTTGTTGAGTTTGTTGGTGTTTTTCAATGTTGAGGTTGCTGTTGAATTTGTTGGTTTTTTCAATGTTGAGGTTGTTGTTGAATTTGTTGGTGTTTTTCAATGTTGAGGTTGTTGTTGTTTTTAAATGTTGAGGTTGCTGTTGAATTTGTTGGTGTTTTTTCAATTTTGAGGTTGTTGGTGTTTTTCAATGTTGAGGTTGATTTTGAATTTGAGGGGGTTTTTCAATGTCGAGGTTGTTGTTTAATTTGTTGGTGTTTTTCAATGTTGAGGTTGTTGTTGTTTTTCAATGTTGAGGTTGTTGTTGAATTTGTTGGTGTTTTTCAATGTTGAGATTGTTGTTGTTTTTCAATGTTGAGGCTGTTGTTCAATTTGTTGGTGTTTTTAAATGTTGAGGTTGTTGTTGAATTTGCTGGTGTTTTGCAATGTTGAGGTTGTTGTTGTTTTTCAATGTTGAGGTTGTTGTTGAATTTGTTGGTGTTTTTCAATGTTGAGGTTGTTGTTGTTTTTCAATGTTGAGGTTGTTGTTGTATTTGTTGGTGTTTTTCAAATTCGAGGTTGTTGTTGAATTTGTTGTTGTTTTTCAATGTTGAAGTTGTTGTTGAATTTGTTGGTGTTTTTCAATGTTGAGGTTGTTGTTGTTTTTCAGTGTTGACGTTGTTGTTGAATTTGTTGGTGTTTTTCAATGTTGAGGTTGTTGTTGAATTTGTTGGTGTTTTTCAATGTTGATGTTGTTGTTGTTTTTCAATGTTGAGGTTGTTGTTGAATTTGTTGGTGTTTTTAAATGTTGAGTTTGTTGTTGTTTTTCAATGTTGAGGTTGTTGTTGAATTTGTTGGTGTTTTTCAATGTTGAGGTTGTTGTTGTTTTTCAATGTTGAGGTTGTTGTTGAATTTGTTGGTGTTTTTCAATGTTGAGGTTGTTGTTGTTTTTCAATGTTGAGGTTGTTGTTGAATTTGTTGGTGCTTTTCAATGTTGAGATTGTTGTTGAATTTGTTGGTGTTTTTCAATGTTGAGGTTGTTGTTGTTTTTCAATGTTGAGTTTGTTCTTGAATTTGTTGGTGTTTTTCAATGTTGAGTTTGTTGTTGAATTTGTTGGTGTTTTTCAATTTCGAGGTTGTTGTTGAATTTGTTGGTGTTTTTCAATGTTGACGTTGTTGTTGAATTTGTTGGTGTTTTTCAATGTTGAGGTTGTTGTTGAATTTGTTGGTGTTTTTCAATGTTGAGGTTGTTGTTGTTTTTCAATGTTGAGGTTGTTGTTGTATTTGTTGGTGTTTTTCAATTTCGAGGTTGTTCTTGAATTTGTTGGTGTTTTTCAATGTTGAAGTTGTTGTTGAATTTGTTGGTGTTTTTCAATGTTGAGGTTGTTGTTGTTTTTCAATGTTGAGGTTGTTGTTGAATTTGTTGGTGTTTTTCAATGTTGAGTTTGTTGTTGTTTTTCAATGTTGAGGTTGTTGTTGTTTTTCAATGTTGAGGTTGTTCTTGAATTTGTTGGTGTTTTTCAATGTTGAGGTTGTTGTTGTTTTTCAATGTTGAGGTTGTTGTTGAATTTGTTGGTGCTTTTCAATGTTGAGATTGTTGTTGAATTTGTTGGTGCTTTTCAATGTTGAGGTTGTTGTTGTTTTTCAATGCTGAGGTTGTTGTTGAATTTGTTGGTGTTTTTCAATTTCGAGGTTGTTGTTGAATTTGTTGTTGTTTTTCAATGTTGAGGTTGTTGTTGTATTTGTTGGTGTTTTTCAATTTCGAGGTTGTTGTTGAATTTGTTGTTGTTTTTCAATGTTGAAGTTGTTGTTGAATTTGTTGGTGTTTTTCAATGTTGAGGTTGTTGTTGTTTTTCAATGTTGAGGTTGTTGTTGAATTTGTTGGTGTTTTTCAATGTTGAGGTTGTTGTTGAATTTGTTGGTGTTTTTCAATGTTGATGTTGTTGTTGTTTTTCAATGTTGAGGTTGTTGTTGAATTTGTTGGTGTTTTTAAATGTTGAGTTTGTTGTTGTTTTTCAATGTTGAGGTTGTTGTTGAATTTGTTGGTGTTTTTCAATGTTGAGGTTGTTGTTGTTTTTCAATGTTGAGGTTGTTGTTGAATTTGTTGGTGTTTTTCAAAGTTGAGGTTGTTGTTGTTTTTCAATGTTGAGGTTGTTGTTGAATTTGTTGGTGCTTTTCAATGTTGAGATTGTTGTTGAATTTGTTGGTGTTTTTCAATGTTGAGGTTGTTGTTGTTTTTCAATGTTGAGTTTGTTGTTGAATTTGTTGGTGTTTTTCAATGTTGAGTTTGTTGTTGAATTTGTTGGTGTTTTTCAATTTCGAGGTTGTTGTTGAATTTGTTAGTGTTTTTCAATGTTGACGTTGTTGTTGAATTTGTTGGTGTTTTTCAATGTTGAGGTTGTTGTTGAATTTGTTGGTGTTTTTCAATGTTGAGGTTGTTGTTGTTTTTCAATGTTGAGGTTGTTGTTGTATTTGTTGGTGTTTTTCAATGTTGAAGTTGTTGTTGAATTTGTTGGTGTTTTTCAATGTTGAGGTTGTTGTTGTTTTTCAATGTTGAGGTTGTTGTTGAATTTGTTGGTGTTTTTCAATGTTGAGGTTGTTTTTGTTTTTCAATGCTGAGGTTGTTGTTGAATTTGTTGGTGTTTTTCAATGTTGAGGTTGTTGTTGAATTTGTTGGTGTTTTTCAATGTTGAGGTTGTTCTTTTTCAATGTTGAGGTTGTTGTTGAATTTGTTGGTGTTTTTCAATGTTGAGTTTGTTGTTGTTTTTCAATGTTGAGGTTGTTGTTGTTTTTCAATGTTGAGGTTGTTGTTGAATTTGTTGGTGTTTTTCAATGTTGAGGTTGTTGTTGTTTTTCAATGTTGAGGTTGTTGTTGAATTTGTTGGTGCTTTTCAATGTTGAGATTGTTGTTGAATTTGTTGGTGTTTTTCAATGTTGAGGTTGTTGTTGTTTTTCAATGCTGAGGTTGTTGTTGAATTTGTTGGTGTTTTTCAATTTCGAGGTTGTTGTTGAATTTGTTGGTGTTTTTCAATGTTGAAGTTGTTGTTGAATTTGTTGGTGTTTTTCAATTTTGAGGTTGTTGTTGTTTTTCAATGTTGAGGTTGTTGTTGAATTTGTTGGTGTTTTTCAATGTTGAGGTTGTTGTTGAATTTGTTGGTGTTTTTCAATGTTGATGTTGTTGTTGAAATTGTTGTTGTTTTTCAAAGTTGAACTTGTTGTGGAATTTGTTGGTGTTTTTCAATGTTGAGTTTGTTGTTGTTTTTCAATGTTGAGGTTGTTGTTGAATTTGTTGGTGTTTTTCAATGTTGAGGTTGTTGTTGTTTTTCAATGTTGAGGTTGTTGTTGAATTTGTTGGTGTTTTTCAATGTTGAGGTTGTTGTTGTTTTTCAATGTTGAGGTTGTTGTTGAATTTGTTGGTGCTTTTCAATGTTGAGATTGTTGTTGAATTTGTTGGTGTTTTTCAATGTTGAGGTTGTTGCTGTTTTTCAATGTTGAGTTTGTTGTTGAATTTGTTGGTGTTTTTCAATGTGAGTTTGTTGTTGAATTTGTTGGTGTTTTTCAATTTCGAGGTTGTTGTTGAATTTGTTAGTGTTTTCAATGTTGAGGTTGTTGTTGAATTTGTTGGTGTTTTTCAATGTTGAGGTTGTTGTTGAATTTGTTGGTGTTTTTCAATGTTGAGGTTGTTGTTATTTTTCAATGTTGAGGTTGTTGTTGTATTTGTTGGTGTTTTTCAATTTCGAGGTTGTTGTTGAATTTGTTGGTGTTTTTCAATGTTGAAGTTGTTGTTGAATTTGTTGGTGTTTTTCAATGTTGAGGTTGTTGTTGTTTTTCAATGTTGAGGTTGTTGTTGAATTTGTTGGTGTTTTTCAATGTTGAGGTTGTTGTTGTTTTTCAATGCGGAGGTTGTTGTTGAATTTGTAGGTGTTTTTCAATGTTGAGGTTGTTGTTGAATTTGTTGGTGTTTTTCAATGTTGAGGTTGTTCTTTTTCAATGTTGAGGTTGTTGTTGAATTTGTTGGTGTTTTTCAATGTTTATGTTGTTGTTGTTTTTCAATTTTGAGGTTGTTGTTGAATTTGTTGGTGTTTTTCAATGTTGAGGTTGTTGTTGAATTTGTTGGTGTTTTTCAATGTTGAGGTTGTTGTTGTTTTTCAATGTTGAGGTTGTTGTTGAATTTGTTGGTGTTTTTCAATGTTGAGGTTGTTGTTGAATTTGTTGGTGTTTTTCAATGTTGATGTTGTTGTTGTTTTTCAATGTTGAGGTTGTTGTTGCATTTGTTGGTGTTTTTAAATGTTGAGTTTGTTGTTGTTTTTCAATGTTGAGGTTGTTGTTGAATTTGTTGGTGTTTTTCAATGTTGAGGTTGTTGTTGTTTCTCAATGTTGAGGTTGTTGTTGAATTTGTTGGTGTTTTTCAATGTTGAGGTTGTTGTTGTTTTTCAATGTTGAGGTTGTTGTTGAATTTGTTGGTGCTTTTCAATGTTGAGATTGTTGTTGAATTTGTTGGTGTTTTTCAATGTTGAGGTTGTTGTTGTTTTTCAATGTTGAGTTTGTTGTTGAATTTGTTGGTGTTTTTCAATGTTGAGTTTGTTGTTGAATTTGTTGGTGTTTTTCAATTTCGAGGTTGTTGTTGAATTTGTTAGTGTTTTTCAATGTTGACGTTGTTGTTGAATTTGTTGGTGTTTTTCAATGTTGAGGTTGTTGTTGAATTTGTTGGTGTTTTTCAATGTTGAGGTTGTTGTTGTTTTTCAATGTTGAGGTTGTTGTTGTATTTGTTGGTGTTTTTCAATTTCGAGGTTGTTCTTGAATTTGTTGGTGTTTTTCAATGTTGAAGTTGTTGTTGAATTTGTTGGTGTTGTTCAATGTTGAGGTTGTTGTTGTTTTTCAATGTTGAGGTTGTTGTTGAATTTGTTGGTGTTTTTCAATGTTGAGGTTGTTGTTGTTTTTCAATGCTGAGGTTGTTGTTGAATTTGTTGGTGTTTTTCAATGTTGAGGTTGTTGTTGAATTTGTTGGTGTTTTTCAATGTTGAGGTTGTTCTTTTTCAATGTTGAGGTTGTTGTTGAATTTGTTGGTGTTTTTCAATGTTGAGTTTGTTGTTGTTTTTCAATGTTGAGGTTGTTGTTCAATTTGTTGGTGTTTTTCAATGTTGAGTTTGTTGTTGTTTTTCAATGTTGAGGTTGTTGTTGTTTTTCAATGTTGAGGTTGTTGTTGAATTTGTTGGTGTTTTTCAATGTTGAGGTTGTTGTTGTTTTTCATTGTTGAGGTTGTTGTTGAATTTGTTGGTGCTTTTCAATGTTGAGGTTGTTGTTGAATTTGTTGGCATTTTTCAATGTTGAGGTTGTTGTTGTTTTTCAATGTTGAGGTTGCTGTTGAATTTGTTGGTGCTTTTCAATGTTGAGATTGTTGTTGAATTTGTTGGTGCTTTTCAATGTTGAGGTTGTTGTTGTTTTTCAATGCTGAGGTTGTTGTTGAATTTGTTGGTGTTTTTCAATTTCGAGGTTGTTGTTGAATTTGTTGTTGTTTTTCAATGTTGAGGTTGTTGTTGTATTTGTTAGTGTTTTTCAATTTCGAGGTTGTTGTTGAATTTGTTGTTGCTTTTCAATGTTGAAGTTGTTGTTGAATTTGTTGGTGTTTTTCAATGTTGAGGTTGTTGTTGTTTTTCAATGTTGAGGTTGTTGTTGAATTTGTTGGTGTTTTTCAATGTTGAGGTTGTTGTTGAATTTGTTGGTGTTTTTCAATGTTGATGTTGTTGTTGTTTTTCAATGTTGAGGTTGTTGTTGAATTTGTTGGTGTTTTTAAATGTTGAGTTTGTTGTTGTTTTTCAATGTTGAGGTTGTTGTTGAATTTGTTGGTGTTTTTCAATGTTGAGGTTGTTGTTGTTTTTCAATGTTGAGGTTGTTGTTGAATTTGTTGGTGTTTTTCAATGTTGAGGTTGTTGTTGTTTTTCAATGTTGAGGTTGTTGTTGAATTTGTTGGTGCTTTTCAATGTTGAGATTGTTGTTGAATTTGTTGGTGTTTTTCAATGTTGAGGTTGTTGTTGTTTTTCAATGTTGAGTTTGTTGTTGAATTTGTTGGTGTTTTTCAATGTTGAGTTTGTTGTTGAATTTGTTGGTGTTTTTCAATTTCGAGGTTGTTGTTGAATTTGTTAGTGTTTTTCAATGTTGACGTTGTTGTTGAATTTGTTGGTGTTTTTCAATGTTGAGGTTGTTGTTGAATTTGTTGGTGTTTTTCAATGTTGAGGTTGTTGTTGTTTTTCAATGTTGAGGTTGTTGTTGTATTTGTTGGTGTTTTTCAATTTCGAGGTTGTTGTTGAATTTTTTGGTGTTTTTCAATGTTGAAGTTGTTGTTGAATTTGTTGGTGTTTTTCAATGTTGAGGTTGTTGTTGTTTTTCAATGTTGAGGTTGTTGTTGAATTTGTTGGTGTTTTTCAATGTTGAGGTTGTTGTTGTTTTTCAATGCTGAGGTTGTTGTTGAATTTGTTGGTGTTTTTCAATGTTGAGGTTGTTGTTGAATTTGTTGGTGTTTTTCAATGTTGAGGTTGTTCTTTTTCAATGTTGAGGTTGTTGTTGAATTTGTTGGTGTTTTTCAATGTTTATGTTGTTGTTGTTTTTCAATTTTGAGGTTGTTGTTGAATTTGTTGGTGTTTTTCAATGTTGAGGTTGTTGTTGAATTTGTGGGTGTTTTTCAATGTTGAGGTTGTTGTTGTTTTTAATGTTGAGGTTGTTGTTGAATTTGTTGGTGTTTTTCAATGTTGAGTTTGTTGTTGTTTTTCAATGTTGAGGTTGTTGTTGTTTTTCAATGTTGAGGTTGTTGTTGAATTTGTTGGTGTTTTTCAATGTTGAGGTTGTTGTTGTTTTTCAATGTTGAGGTTGTTGTTGAATTTGTTGGTGCTTTTCAATGTTGAGATTGTTGTTGAATTTGTTGGTGTTTTTCAATGTTGAGGTTGTTGTTGTTTTTCAATGCTGAGGTTGTTGTTGAATTTGTTGGTGTTTTTCAATTTCGAGGTTGTTGTTGAATTTGTTGTTGTTTTTCAATGTTGAAGTTGTTGTTGAATTTGTTGGTGTTTTTCAATGTTGAGGTTGTTGTTGTTTTTCAATGTTGAGGTTGTTGTTGAATTTGTTGGTGTTTTTCAATGTTGAGGTTGTTGTTGAATTTGTAGGTGTTTTTCAATGTTGATGTTGTTGTTGTTTTTCAATGTTGAGGTTGTTGTTGAATTTGTTGGTGTTTTTCAATGTTGAGTTTGTTGTTGTTTTTCAATGTTGAGGTTGTTGTTGAATTTGTTGGTGTTTTTCAATGTTGAGGTTGTTGTTGTTTTTCAATGTTGAGGTTGTTGTTGAATTTGTTGGTGTTTTTCAATGTTGAGGTTGTTGTTGTTTTTCAATGTTGAGGTTGTTGTTGAATTTGTTGGTGCTTTTCAATGTTGAGATTGTTGTTGAATTTGTTGGTGTTTTTCAATGTTGAGGTTGTTGCTGTTTTTCAATGTTGAGTTTGTTGTTGAATTTGTTGGTGTTTTTCAATGTGAGTTTGTTGTTGAATTTGTTGGTGTTTTTCAATTTCGAGGTTGTTGTTGAATTTGTTAGTGTTTTTCAATGTTGAGGTTGTTGTTGAATTTGTTGGTGTTTTTCAATGTTGAGGTTGTTGTTGAATTTGTTGGTGTTTTTCAATGTTGAGGTTGTTGTTGTTTTTCAATGTTGAGGTTGTTGTTGTATTTGTTGTTGTTTTTCAATTTCGAGGTTGTTGTTGAATTTGTTGGTGTTTTTCAATGTTGAAGTTGTTGTTGAATTTGTTGGTGTTTTTCAATGTTGAGGTTGTTGTTGTTTTTCAATGTTGAGGTTGTTGTTGAATTTGTTGGTGTTTTTCAATGCTGAGGTTGTTGTTGTTTTTCAATGCTGAGGTTGTTGTTGAATTTGTTGGTGTTTTTCAATGTTGAGGTTGTTGTTGAATTTGTTGGTGTTTTTCAATGTTGAGGTTGTTCTTTTTCAATGTTGAGGTTGTTGTTGAATTTGTTGGTGTTTTTCAATGTTTATGTTGTTGTTGTTTTTCAATTTTGAGGTTGTTGTTGAATTTGTTGGTGTTTTTCAGTGTTGAGGTTGTTGTTGAATTTGTTGGTGTTTTTCAATGTTGAGGTTGTTGTTGTTTTTCAATGTTGAGGTTGTTGTTGAATTTGTTGGTGTTTTTCAATGTTGAGGTTGTTGTTGAATTTGTTGGTGTTTTTCAATGTTGATGTTGTTGTTGTTTTTCAATGTTGAGGTTGTTGTTGAATTTGTTGGTGTTTTTAAATGTTGAGTTTGTTGTTGTTTTTCAATGTTGAGGTTGTTGTTGAATTTGTTGGTGTTTTTCAATGTTGAGGTTGTTGTTGTTTCTCAATGTTGAGGTTGTTGTTGAATTTGTTGGTGTTTTTCAATGTTGAGGTTGTTGTTGTTTTTCAATGTTGAGGTTGTTGTTGAATTTGTTGGTGCTTTTCAATGTTGAGATTGTTGTTGAATTTGTTGGTGTTTTTCAATGTTGAGGTTGTTGTTGTTTTTCAATGTTGAGTTTGTTGTTGAATTTGTTGGTGTTTTTCAATGTTGAGTTTGTTGTTGAATTTGTTGGTGTTTTTCAATTTCGAGGTTGTTGTTGAATTTGTTAGTGTTTTTCAATGTTGACGTTGTTGTTGAATTTGTTGGTGTTTTTCAATGTTGAGGTTGTTGTTGAATTTGTTGGTGTTTTTCAAAGTTGAGGTTGTTGTTGTTTTTCAATGTTGAGGTTGTTGTTGAATTTGTGGGTGTTTTTCAATGTTGAGGTTGTTGTTGTTTTTCAATGTTGAGGTCGTTGTTGAATTTGTTGGTGTTTTTCAATGTTTAGTTTGTTGTTGTTTTTCAATGTCGAGGTTGTTGTTGAATTTGTTGGTGTTTTTCAATGTTGAGGTTGTTGGTGTTTTTCAATGTTGAGGTTGTTGTTGTATTTGTTGGTGTTTTTCAATTTCGAGGTTGTTGTTGAATTTTTTAGTGTTTTTCAATGTTGAAGTTGTTGTTGAATTTGTTGCTGTTTTTCAATGTTGAGATTGTTGTTGTTTTTCAATGTTGAGGTTGTTGTTGAATTTGTTGGTGTTTTTCAATGTTGAGGTTGTTGTTGTTTTACAATGCTGAGGTTGTTGTTGAATTTGTTGGTGTTTTTCAATGTTGAGGTTGTTGTTGAATTTGTTGGTGTTTTTCAATGTTGAGGTTGTTGTTGTTTTTCAATGTTGAGGTTGTTGTTGAATTTGTTGGTGTTTTTAAATGTTTAGGTTGTTGTTGTTTTTCAATGTTGAGGTTGTTGTTGAATTTGTTGGTGTTTTTCAATGTTGAGGTTGTTGTTGAATTTGTTGGTGTTTTTCAATGTTGAGGTTGTTGTTGTTTTTCAATGTTGAGGTTGTTGTTCAATTTGTTGGTGTTTTTCAATGTTGAGTTTGTTGTTGTTTTTCAATGTTGAGGTTGTTGTTGTTTTTCAATGTTGAGGTTGTTGTTGAATTTGTTGGTGTTTTTCAATGTTGAGGTTGTTGTTGTTTTTCATTGTTGAGGTTGTTGTTGAATTTGTTGGTGTTTTTCAATGTTGAGGTTGTTGTTGAATTTGTTGGTGTTTTTCAATGTTGAGGTTGTTGTTTAATTTGTTGGTGTTTTTCAATGTTGAGGTTGTTGTTGTTTTTCAATGTTGAGGTCGTTGTTGAATTTGTTGGTGTTTTTCAATGTTTAGTTTGTTGTTGTTTTACAATGTCGAGGTTGTTGTTGAATTTGTTGGTGTTTTTCAATGTTGAGGTTGTTGTTGTTTTTCAATGTTCAGGTTGTTGTTGAATTTGTTGGTGTTTTTCAAAGTTGAGGTTGTTGTTGAATTTGTTGGTGTTTTTCAATGTTGAGGTTGTTGTTGTTTTTCAATGTTGAGGTTGTTGTTGAATTTGTTGGTGGTTTTCAATTTTGAGGTTGTTGTTGTTTATCAATGCTTAGGTTGTTGTTGAATTTGTTGGTGTTTTTCAATGTTGAGGTTGTTGTTGAATTTGTTGGTGTTTTTCAATGTTGAGGTTGTTGTTGTTTTTCAATGTTGAGGTTGTTGTTGAATTTGTTGGTGTTTTTCAATGTTTCGGTTGTTGTTGTTTTTCAATGTTGAGGTTGTTGTTGAATTTGTTGGTGTTTTTCAATGTTGAGGTTGTTGTTGAATTTGTTGGTGTTTTTCAATGTTGAGATTGTTGTTGTTTTTCAATGTTGAGGTTGTTGTTGAATTTGCTGGTGTTTTTCAATTTCGAGGTTGTTGTTGAATTTGTTGTTGTTTTTCAATGTTGAAGTTGTTGTTGAATTTGTTGGTGTTTTTCAATGTTGAGGTTGTTGTTGTTTTTCAATGTTGAGGTTGTTGTTGAATTTGTTGGTGTTTTTCAATGTTGAGGTTGTTGTTGAATTTGTTGGTGTTTTTCAATGTTGATGTTGTTGTTGTTTTTCAATGTTGAGGTTGTTGTTGAATTTGTTGGTGTTTTTCAATGTTGAGTTTGTTGTTGTTTTTCAATGTTGAGGTTGTTGTTGAATTTGTTGGTGTTTTTCAATGTTGAGGTTGTTGTTGTTTTTCAATGTTGAGGTTGTTGTTGAATTTGTTGGTGTTTTTCAATGTTGAGGTTGTTGTTGTTTTTCAATGTTGAGGTTGTTGTTGAATTTGTTGGTGCTTTTCAATGTTGAGATTGTTGTTGAATTTGTTGGTGTTTTTCAATGTTGAGGTTGTTGTTGTTTTTCAATGTTGAGTTTGTTGTTGAATTTGTTGGTGTTTTTCAATGTTGAGTTAGTTGTTGAATTTGTTGGTGTTTTTCAACTTCGAGGTTGTTGTTGAATTTGTTAGTGTTTTTCAATGTTGAGGTTGTTGTTGAATTTGTTGGTGTTTTTCAATGTTGAGGTTGTTGTTGTTTTTCATTGTTGAGGTTGTTGTTGAATTTGTTGGTGTTTTTCAATGTTGAGGTTGTTGTTGAATTTGTTGGTGTTTTTCAATGTTGAGGTTGTTGTTTAATTTGTTGGTGTTTTTCAATGTTGAGGTTGTTGTTGTTTTTCAATGTTGAGGTCGTTGTTGAATTTGTTGGTGTTTTTCAATGTTTAGTTTGTTGTTGTTTTACAATGTCGAGGTTGTTGTTGAATTTGTTGGTGTTTTTCAAAGTTGAGGTTGTTGTTGAATTTGTTGGTGTTTTTCAAAGCTGAGGTTGTTGTTGTTTTTCAATGTTGAGGTTGTTGTTGAATTTGTTGGTGGTTTTCAATGTTGAGGTTGTTGTTGTTTTTCAATGCTGAGGTTGTTGTTGAATTTGTTGGTGTTTTTCAATGTTGAGGTTGTTGTTGAATTTGTTGGTGTTTTTCAATGTTGAGGTTGTTGTTGTTTTTCAATGTTGAGGTTGTTGTTGTTTTTCAATGTTGAGGTTGTTGTTGAATTTGTTGGTGTTTTTCAATGTTGAGGTTGTTGTTGAATTTGTTGGTGTTTTTCAATGTTGAGATTGTTGTTGTTTTTCAATGTTGAGGTTGTTGTTGAATTTGCTGGTGTTTTTCAATTTCGAGGTTGTTGTTGAATTTGTTGTTGTTTTTCAATGTTGAAGTTGTTGTTGAATTTGTTGGTCTTTTTCAATGTTGAGGTTGTTGTTGTTTTTCAATGTTGAGGTTGTTGTTGAATTTGTTGGTGTTTTTCAATGTTGAGGTTGCTGTTGAATTTGTTGGTGTTTTTCAATGTTGATGTTGTTGTTGTTTTTCAATGTTGAGGTTGTTGTTGAATTTGTTGGTGTTTTTCAATGTTGATGTTGTTGTTGTTTTTCAATGTTGAGGTTGTTGTTGAATTTGTTGGTGTTTTTCAATGTTGAGTTTGTTGTTGTTTTTCAATGTTGAGGTTGTTGTTGAATTTGTTGGTGTTTTTCAATGTTGAGGTTGTTGTTGTTTTTCAATGTTGAGGTTGTTGTTGAATTTGTTGGTGTTTTTCAATGTTGAGGTTGTTGTTGTTTTTCAATGTTGAGGTTGTTGTTGAATTTGTTGGTGCTTTTCAATGTTGAGATTGTTGTTGAATTTGTTGGTGTTTTTCAACGTTGAGGTTGTTGTTGTTTTTCAATGTTGAGTTTGTTGTTGAATTTGTTGGTGTTTTTCAATGTTGAGTTAGTTGTTGAATTTGTTGGTGTTTTTCAACTTCGAGGTTGTTGTTGAATTTGTTAGTGTTTTTCAATGTTGAGGTTGTTGTTGAATTTGTTGGTGTTTTTCAATGTTGAGGTTGTTGTTGAATTTGATGGTGTTTTTCAATGTTGAGGTTGTTGTTGTTTTTCAATGTTGAGGTTGTTGTTGTATTTGTTGGTGTTTTTCAATTTCGAGGTTGTTGTTGAATTTGTTGGTGTTTTTCCATGTTGAAGTTGTTGTTGAATTTGTTGGTGTTTTTCAATGTTGAGGTTGTTGTTGTTTTTCAATGTTGAGGTTGTTGTTGAATTTGTTGGTGTTTTTCAATGTTGAGGTTGTTGTTGTTTTTCAATGCTGAGGTTGTTGTTGAATTTGTTGGTGTTTTTCAATGTTGAGGTTGTTGTTGAATTTGTTGGTGTTTTTCAATGTTGAGGTTGTTCTTTTTCAATGTTGAGGTTGTTGTTGAATTTGTTGGTGTTTTTCAATGTTTACGTTGTTGTTGTTTTTCAATGTTGAGGTTGTTGTTGAATTTGTTGGTGTTTTTCAATGTTGAGGTTGTTGTTGAATTTGTTGGTGTTTTTCAATGTTGAGGTTGTTGTTGTTTTTCAATGTTGAGGTTGTTGTTGAATTTGTTGGTGCTTTTCAATGTTGAGTTTGTTGTTGTTTTTCAATGTTGAGGTTGTTGTTGTTTTTCAATGTTGAGGTTGTTGTTGAATTTGTTGGTGTTTTTCAATGTTGAGGTTGTTGTTGTTTTTCAATGTTGTGGTTGTTGTTGAATTTGTTGGTGCTTTTCAATTTTGAGATTGTTGTTGAATTTGTTGGTGTTTTTCAATGTTGAGGTTGTTGTTGTTTTTCAATGTTGAGTTTGTTGTTGAATTTGTTGGTGTTTTTCAATGTTGAGTTTGTTGTTGAATTTGTTGGTGTTTTTCAATTTCGAGGTTGTTGTTAATTTGTTAGTGTTTTTCAATGTTGAGGTTGTTGTTGAATTTGTTGGTGTTTTTCAATGTTGAGGTTGTTGTTGAATTTGTTGGTGTTTTTCAATGTTGAGGTTGTTGGTGTTTTTCAATGTTGAGGTTGTTGTTGTATTTGTTGGTGTTTTTCAATTTCGAGGTTGTTGTTGAATTTTTTAGTGTTTTTCAATGTTGAAGTTGTTGTTGAATTTGTTGGTGTTTTTCAACGTTGAGATTGTTGTTGTTTTTCAATGTTGAGGTTGTTGAATTTGTTGGTGTTTTTCAATTTCGAGGTTGTTGTTGAATTTGTTGTTGTTTTTCAATGTTGAAGTTGTTGTTGAATTTGTTGGTGTTTTTCAATGTTGAGGTTGTTGTTGTTTTTCAATGTTGAGGTTGTTGTTGAATTTGTTGGTGTTTTTCAATGTTGAGGTTGCTGTTGAATTTGTTGGTGTTTTTCAATGTTGATGTTGTTGTTGTTTTTCAATGTTGAGGTTGTTGTTGAATTTGTTGGTGTTTTTCAATGTTGATGTTGTTGTTGTTTTTCAATGTTGAGGTTGTTGTTGAATTTGTTGGTGTTTTTCAATGTTGAGTTTGTTGTTGTTTTTCAATGTTGAGGTTGTTGTTGAATTTGTTGGTGTTTTTCAATGTTGAGGTTGTTGTTGTTTTTCAATGTTGAGGTTGTTGTTGAATTTGTTGGTGTTTTTCAATGTTGAGGTTGTTGTTGTTTTTCAATGTTGAGTTTGTTGTTGAATTTGTTGGTGCTTTTCAATGTTGAGATTGTTGTTGAATTTGTTGGTGTTTTTCAACGTTGAGGTTGTTGTTGTTTTTCAATGTTGAGTTTGTTGTTGAATTTGTTGGTGTTTTTCAATGTTGAGTTAGTTGTTGAATTTGTTGGTGTTTTTCAACTTCGAGGTTGTTGTTGAATTTGTTAGTGTTTTTCAATGTTGAGGTTGTTGTTGAATTTGTTGGTGTTTTTCAATGTTGAGGTTGTTGTTGAATTTGATGGTGTTTTTCAATGTTGAGGTTGTTGTTGTTTTTCAATGTTGAGGTTGTTGTTGTATTTGTTGGTGTTTTTCAATTTCGAGGTTGTTGTTGAATTTGTTGGTGTTTTTCCATGTTGAAGTTGTTGTTGAATTTGTTGGTGTTTTTCAATGTTGAGGTTGTTGTTGTTTTTCAATGTTGAGGTTGTTGTTGAATTTGTTGGTGTTTTTCAATGTTGAGGTTGTTGTTGTTTTTCAATGCTGAGGTTGTTGTTGAATTTGTTGGTGTTTTTCAATGTTGAGGTTGTTGTTGAATTTGTTGGTGTTTTTCAATGTTGAGGTTGTTCTTTTTCAATGTTGAGGTTGTTGTTGAATTTGTTGGTGTTTTTCAATGTTTACGTTGTTGTTGTTTTTCAATGTTGAGGTTGTTGTTGAATTTGTTGGTGTTTTTCAATGTTGAGGTTGTTGTTGAATTTGTTGGTGTTTTTCAATGTTGAGGTTGTTGTTGTTTTTCAATGTTGAGGTTGTTGTTGAATTTGTTGGTGCTTTTCAATGTTGAGTTTGTTGTTGTTTTTCAATGTTGAGGTTGTTGTTGTTTTTCAATGTTGAGGTTGTTGTTGAATTTGTTGGTGTTTTTCAATGTTGAGGTTGTTGTTGTTTTTCAATGTTGAGGTTGTTGTTGAATTTGTTGGTGCTTTTCAATTTTGAGATTGTTGTTGAATTTGTTGGTGTTTTTCAATGTTGAGGTTGTTGTTGTTTTTCAATGTTGAGTTTGTTGTTGAATTTGTTGGTGTTTTTCAATGTTGAGTTTGTTGTTGAATTTGTTGGTGTTTTTCAATTTCGAGGTTGTTGTTAATTTGTTAGTGTTTTTCAATGTTGAGGTTGTTGTTGAATTTGTTGGTGTTTTTCAATGTTGAGGTTGTTGTTGAATTTGTTGGTGTTTTTCAATGTTGAGGTTGTTGGTGTTTTTCAATGTTGAGGTTGTTGTTGTATTTGTTGGTGTTTTTCAATTTCGAGGTTGTTGTTGAATTTTTTAGTGTTTTTCAATGTTGAAGTTGTTGTTGAATTTGTTGGTGTTTTTCAACGTTGAGATTGTTGTTGTTTTTCAATGTTGAGGTTGTTGAATTTGTTGGTGTTTTTCAATGTTGAGGTTGTTGTTGTTTTTCAATGCTGAGGTTGTTGTCGAATTTGTTGGTGTTTTTCAATGTTGAGGTTGTTGTTGAATTTGTTGGTGTTTTTCAATGTTGAGGTTGTTGTTGTTTTTCAATGTTGAGGTTGTTGTTGAATTTGTTGGTGTTTTTCAATGTTTAGGTTGTTGTTGTTTTTCAATGTTGAGGTTGTTGTTGAATTTGTTGGTGTTTTTCAATGTTGAGGTTGTTGTTGAATTTGTTGGTGTTTTTCAATGTTGAGGTTGTTGTTGTTTTTCAATGTTGAGGTTGTTGTTCAATTTGTTGGTGTTTTTCAATGTTGAGTTTGTTGTTGTTTTTCAATGTTGAGGTTGTTGTTGTTTTTCAATGTTGAGGTTGATTTTGAATTTGAGGGTGTTTTTCAATGTCGAGGTTGTTGTTTAATTTGTTGGTGTTTTTCAATGTTGAGGTTGTTGTTGTTTTTCAATGTTGAGGTTGTTGTTGAATTTGTTGGTGTTTTTCAATGTTGACATTGTTGTTGTTTTTCAATGTTGAGGTTGTTGTTGAATTTGCTGGTGTTTTTCAATTTCGAGGTTGTTGTTGAATTTGTTGTTGTTTTTCAATGTTGAAGTTGTTGTTGAATTTGTTGGTGTTTTTCAATGTTGAGGTTGTTGTTGTTTTTCAATGTTGAGGTTGTTGTTGAATTTGTTGGTGTTTTTCAATGTTGAGGTTGTTGTTGAATTTGTTGGTGTTTTTCAATGTTGATGTTGTTGTTGTTTTTCAATGTTGAGGTTGTTGTTGAATTTGTTGGTGTTTTTCAATGTTGAGTTTGTTGTTGTTTTTCAATGTTGAGGTTGTTGTTGAATTTGTTGGTGTTTTTCAATGTTGAGGTTGTTGTTGTTTTTCAATGTTGAGGTTGTTGTTGAATTTGTTGGTGTTTTTCAATGTTGAGGTTGTTGTTGTTTTTCAATGTTGAGGTTGTTGTTGAATTTGTTGGTGCTTTTCAATGTTGAGTTTGTTGTTGAATTTGTTGGTGTTTTTCAATGTTGAGGTTGTTGTTGTTTTTCAATGTTGAGTTTGTTGTTGAATTTGTTGGTGTTTTTCAATGTTGAGTTAGATGTTGAATTTGTTGGTGTTTTTCAACTTCGAGGTTGTTGTTGAATTTGTTAGTGTTTTTCAATGTTGAGGTTGTTGTTGAATTTGTTGGTGTTTTTCAATGTTGAGGTTGTTGTTGAATTTGATGGTGTTTTTCAATGTTGAGGTTGTTGTTGTTTTTCAATGTTGAGGTTGTTGTTGTATTTGTTGGTGTTTTTCAATTTCGAGGTTGTTGTTGAATTTGTTGGTGTTTTTCAATGTTGAAGTTGTTGTTGAATTTGTTGGTGTTTTTCAATGTTGAGGTTGTTGTTGTTTTTCAATGTTGAGGTTGTTGTTGAATTTGTTGGTGTTTTTCAATGTTGAGGTTGTTGTTGTTTTTCAATGCTGAGGTTGTTGTTGAATTTGTTGGTGTTTTTCAATGTTGAGGTTGTTGTTGAATTTGTTGGTGTTTTTCAATGTTGAGGTTGTTCTTTTTCAATGTTGAGGTTGTTGTTGAATTTGTTGGTGTTTTTCAATGTTTATGTTGTTGTTGTTTTTCAATGTTGAGGTTGTTGTTGAATTTGTTGGTGTTTTTCAATGTTGAGGTTGTTGTTGAATTTGTTGGTGTTTTTCAATGTTGAGGTTGTTGTTGTTTTTCAATGTTGAGGTTGTTGTTGAATTTGTTGGTGTTTTTCAATGTTGAGTTTGTTGTTGTTTTTCAATGTTGAGGTTGTTGTTGTTTTTCAATGTTGAGGTTGTTGTTGAATTTGTTGGTGTTTTTCAATGTTGAGGTTGTTGTTGTTTTTCAATGTTGAGGTTGTTGTTGAATTTGTTGGTGCTTTTCAATTTTGAGATTGTTGTTGAATTTGTTGGTGTTTTTCAATGTTGAGGTTGTTGTTGTTTTTCAATGTTGAGTTTGTTGTTGAATTTGTTGGTGTTTTTCAATGTTGAGTTTGTTGTTGAATTTGTTGGTGTTTTTCAATTTCGAGGTTGTTGTTAATTTGTTAGTGTTTTTCAATGTTGAGGTTGTTGTTGAATTTGTTGGTGTTTTTCAATGTTGAGGTTGTTGTTGAATTTGTTGGTGTTTTTCAATGTTGAGGTTGTTGGTGTTTTTCAATGTTGAGGTTGTTGTTGTATTTGTTGGTGTTTTTCCATTTCGAGGTTGTTGTTGAATTTTTTAGTGTTTTTCAATGTTGAAGTTGTTGTTGAATTTGTTGGTGTTTTTCAATGTTGAGATTGTTGTTGTTTTTCAATGTTGAGGTTGTTGTTGAATTTGTTGGTGTTTTTCAATGTTGAGGTTGTTGTTGTTTTTCAATGCTGAGGTTGTTGTCGAATTTGTTGGTGTTTTTCAATGTTGAGGTTGTTGTTGAATTTGTTGGTGTTTTTCAATGTTGAGGTTGTTGTTGTTTTTCAATGTTGAGGTTGTTGTTGAATTTGTTGGTGTTTTTCAGTGTTTAGGTTGTTGTTGTTTTTCAATGTTGAGGTTGTTGTTGAATTTGTTGGTGTTTTTCAATGTTGAGGTTGTTGTTGAATTTGTTGGTGTTTTTCAATGTTGAGGTTGTTGTTGTTTTTCAATGTTGAGGTTGTTGTTCAATTTGTTGGTGTTTTTCAATGTTGAGTTTGTTGTTGTTTTTCAATGTTGAGGTTGTTGTTGTTTTTCAATGTTGAGGTTGTTGTTGAATTTGTTGGTGTTTTTCAATGTTGAGGTTGTTGTTGTTTTTCAATGTTGAGGTTGTTGTTGAATTTGTTGGTGTTTTTCAATGTTGAGTTTGTTGTTGTTTTTCAATGTTGAGGTTGTTGTTGTTTTTCAATGTTGAGGTTGTTGTTGAATTTGTTGGTGTTTTTCAATGTTGAGGTTGTTGTTGTTTTTCATTGTTGCGGGTGTTGTTGAATTTGTTGGTGTTTTTCAATGTTGAGGTTGTTGTTGAATTTGTTGTTGTTTTTCAATGTTGAGGTTGTTGTTGTTTTTCAATGTTGAGGTTGTTGTTGAATTTGTTGGTGTTTTTCAATGTTGAGGTTGTTGTTGAATTTGATGGTGTTTTTCAATGTTGAGGTTGTTGTTGTTTTTCAATGTTGAGGTTGTTGTTGTATTTGTTGGTGTTTTTCAATTTCGAGGTTGTTGTTGAATTTGTTGGTGTTTTTCAATGTTGAAGTTGTTGTTGAATTTGTTGGTGTTTTTCAATGTTGAGGTTGTTGTTGTTTTTCAATGTTGAGGTTGTTGTTGAATTTGTTGGTGTTTTTCAATGTTGAGGTTGTTGTTGTTTTTCAATGCTGAGGTTGTTGTTGAATTTGTTGGTGTTTTTCAATGTTGAGGTTGTTGTTGAATTTGTTGGTGTTTTTCAATGTTGAGGTTGTTCTTTTTCAATGTTGAGGTTGTTGTTGAATTTGTTGGTGTTTTTCAATGTTTATGTTGTTGTTGTTTTTCAATGTTGAGGTTGTTGTTGAATTTGTTGGTGTTTTTCAATGTTGAGGTTGTTGTTGAATTTGTTGGTGTTTTTCAATGTTGAGGTTGTTGTTGTTTTTCAATGTTGAGGTTGTTGTTGAATTTGTTGGTGTTTTTCAATGTTGAGTTTGTTGTTGTTTTTCAATGTTGAGGTTGTTGTTGTTTTTCAATGTTGAGGTTGTTGTTGAATTTGTTGGTGTTTTTCAATGTTGAGGTTGTTGTTGTTTTTCAATGTTGAGGTTGTTGTTGAATTTGTTGGTGCTTTTCAATTTTGAGATTGTTGTTGAATTTGTTGGTGTTTTTCAATGTTGAGGTTGTTGTTGTTTTTCAATGTTGAGTTTGTTGTTGAATTTGTTGTTGTTTTTCAATGTTGAGTTTGTTGTTGAATTTGTTGGTGTTTTTCAATTTCGAGGTTGTTGTTAATTTGTTAGTGTTTTTCAATGTTGAGGTTGTTGTTGAATTTGTTGGTGTTTTTCAATGTTGAGGTTGTTGTTGAATTTGTTGGTGTTTTTCAATGTTGAGGTTGTTGGTGTTTTTCAATGTTGAGGTTGTTGTTGTATTTGTTGGTGTTTTTCAATTTCGAGGTTGTTGTTGAATTTTTTAGTGTTTTTCAATGTTGAAGTTGTTGTTGAATTTGTTGGTGTTTTTCAATGTTGAGATTGTTGTTGTTTTTCAATGTTGAGGTTGTTGTTGAATTTGTTGGTGTTTTTCAATGTTGAGGTTGTTGTTGTTTTTCAATGCTGAGGTTGTTGTCGAATTTGTTGGTGTTTTTCAACGTTGAGGTTGTTGTTGAATTTGTTGGTGTTTTTCAATGTTGAGGTTGTTGTTGTTTTTCAATGTTGAGGTTGTTGTTGAATTTGTTGGTGTTTTTCAGTGTTTAGGTTGTTGTTGTTTTTCAATGTTGAGGTTGTTGTTGAATTTGTTGTTGTTTTTCAATGTTGAGGTTGTTGTTGAATTTGTTGGTGTTTTTCAATGTTGAGGTTGTTGTTGTTTTTCAATGTTGAGGTTGTTGTTCAATTTGTTGGTGTTTTTCAATGTTGAGTTTGTTGTTGTTTTTCAATGTTGAGGTTGTTGTTGTTTTTCAATGTTGAGGTTGTTGTTGAATTTGTTGGTGTTTTTCAATGTTGAGGTTGTTGTTGTTTTTCAATGTTGAGGTTGTTGTTGAATTTGTTGGTGTTTTTCAATGTTGAGTTTGTTGTTGTTTTTCAATGTTGAGGTTGTTGTTGTTTTTCAATGTTGAGGTTGTTGTTGAATTTGTTGGTGTTTTTCAATGTTGAGGTTGTTGTTGTTTTTCATTGTTGCGGTTGTTGTTGAATTTGTTGGTGTTTTTCAATGTTGAGGTTGTTGTTGAATTTGTTGTTGTTTTTCAATGTTGAGGTTGTTGTTGTTTTTCAATGTTGAGGTTGTTGTTGAATTTGTTGGTGTTTTTCAATGTTGAGTTTGTTGTTGTTTTTCAATGTTGAGGTTGTTGTTGTTTTTCAATGTTGAGGTTGTTGTTGAATTTGTTGGTGTTTTTCAATGTTGAGGTTGTTGTTGTTTTTCAATGTTGAGGTTGTTGTTGAATTTGTTGGTGCTTTTCAATTTTGAGATTGTTGTTGAATTTGTTGGTGTTTTTCAATGTTGAGGTTGTTGTTGTTTTTCAATGTTGAGTTTGTTGTTGAATTTGTTGTTGTTTTTCAATGTTGAGTTTGTTGTTGAATTTGTTGGTGTTTTTCAATTTCGAGGTTGTTGTTAATTTGTTAGTGTTTTTCAATGTTGAGGTTGTTGTTGAATTTGTTGGTGTTTTTCAATGTTGAGGTTGTTGTTGAATTTGTTGGTGTTTTTCAATGTTGAGGTTGTTGGTGTTTTTCAATGTTGAGGTTGTTGTTGTATTTGTTGGTGTTTTTCAATTTCGAGGTTGTTGTTGAATTTTTTAGTGTTTTTCAATGTTGAAGTTGTTGTTGAATTTGTTGGTGTTTTTCAATGTTGAGATTGTTGTTGTTTTTCAATGTTGAGGTTGTTGTTGAATTTGTTGGTGTTTTTCAATGTTGAGGTTGTTGTTGTTTTTCAATGCTGAGGTTGTTGTCGAATTTGTTGGTGTTTTTCAACGTTGAGGTTGTTGTTGAATTTGTTGGTGTTTTTCAATGTTGAGGTTGTTGTTGTTTTTCAATGTTGAGGTTGTTGTTGAATTTGTTGGTGTTTTTCAGTGTTTAGGTTGTTGTTGTTTTTCAATGTTGAGGTTGTTGTTGAATTTGTTGTTGTTTTTCAATGTTGAGGTTGTTGTTGAATTTGTTGGTGTTTTTCAATGTTGAGGTTGTTGTTGTTTTTCAATGTTGAGGTTGTTGTTCAATTTGTTGGTGTTTTTCAATGTTGAGTTTGTTGTTGTTTTTCAATGTTGAGGTTGTTGTTGTTTTTCAATGTTGAGGTTGTTGTTGAATTTGTTGGTGTTTTTCAATGTTGAGGTTGTTGTTGTTTTTCAATGTTGAGGTTGTTGTTGAATTTGTTGGTGTTTTTCAATGTTGAGTTTGTTGTTGTTTTTCAATGTTGAGGTTGTTGTTGTTTTTCAATGTTGAGGTTGTTGTTGAATTTGTTGGTGTTTTTCAATGTTGAGGTTGTTGTTGTTTTTCATTGTTGCGGTTGTTGTTGAATTTGTTGGTGTTTTTCAATGTTGAGGTTGTTGTTGAATTTGTTGTTGTTTTTCAATGTTGAGGTTGTTGTTGTTTTTCAATGTTGAGGTTGTTGTTGAATTTGTTGGTGTTTTTCAATGTTGAGTTTGTTGTTGTTTTTCAATGTTGAGGTTGTTGTTGTTTTTCAATGTTGAGGTTGTTGTTGAATTTGTTGGTGTTTTTCAATGTTGAGGTTGTTGTTGTTTTTCAATGTTGAGGTTGTTGTTGAATTTGTTGGTGCTTTTCAATTTTGAGATTGTTGTTGAATTTGTTGGTGTTTTTCAATGTTGAGGTTGTTGTTGTTTTTCAATGTTGAGTTTGTTGTTGAATTTGTTGGTGTTTTTCAATGTTGAGTTTGTTGTTGAATTTGTTGGTGTTTTTCAATTTCGAGGTTGTTGTTAATTTGTTAGTGTTTTTCAATGTTGAGGTTGTTGTTGAATTTGTTGGTGTTTTTCAATGTTGAGGTTGTTGTTGAATTTGTTGGTTTTTTTCAATGTTGAGGTTGTTGGTGTTTTTCAATGTTGAGGTTGTTGTTGTATTTGTTGGTGTTTTTCAATTTCGAGGTTGTTGTTGAATTTTTTAGTGTTTTTCAATGTTGAAGTTGTTGTTGAATTTGTTGGTGTTTTTCAATGTTGAGATTGTTGTTGTTTTTCAATGTTGAGGTTGTTGTTGAATTTGTTGGTGTTTTTCAATGTTGAGGTTGTTGTTGTTTTTCAATGCTGAGGTTGTTGTCGAATTTGTTGGTGTTTTTCAATGTTGAGGTTGTTGTTGAATTTGTTGGTGTTTTTCAATGTTGAGGTTGTTGTTGTTTTTCAATGTTGAGGTTGTTGTTGAATTTGTTGGTGTTTTTCAATGTTTAGGTTGTTGTTGTTTTTCAATGTTGAGGTTGTTGTTGAATTTGTTGGTGTTTTTCAATGTTGAGGTTGTTGTTGAATTTGTTGGTGTTTTTCAATGTTGAGGTTGTTGTTGTTTTTCAATGTTGAGGTTGTTGTTCAATTTGTTGGTGTTTTTCACTGTTGAGTTTGTTGTTGTTTTTCAATGTTGAGGTTGTTGTTGTTTTTCAATGTTGAGGTTGTTGTTGAATTTGTTGGTGTTTTTCAATGTTGAGGTTGTTGTTGTTTTTCATTGTTGAGGTTGTTGTTGAATTTGTTGGTGCTTTTCAATGTTGAGGTTGTTGTTGAATTTGTTGGCATTTTTCAATGTTGAGGTTGTTCTTGTTTTTCAATGTTGAGGTTGTTGTTGAATTTGTTGGTGTTTTTCAATGTTGAGTTTGTTGTTGAATTTGTTGGTGTTTTTCAATTTCGAGGTTGTTGTTGAATTTGTTGGTGTTTTTCAATGTTGAGGTTGTTGTTGAATTTGTTGGTGTTTTTCAATGTTGAGGTTGTTGTTGTTTTTCAATGTTGAGGTCGTTGTTGAATTTGTTGATGTTTTTCAATGTTTAGTTTGTTGTTGTTTTTCAATGTCGAGGTTGTTGTTGAATTTGTTGGTGTTTTTCAATGTTGAGGTTCTTGTTGTTTTTCAATGTTCAGGTTGTTGTTGAATTTGTTGGTGTTTTTCAAAGTTGAGGTTGTTGTTGAATTTGTTGGTGTTTTTCAATGTTGAGGTTGTTGTTGATTTTCAATGTTGAGGTTGTTGTTGAGTTTGTTGGTGTTTTTCAATGTTGAGGTTGTTGTTGAATTTGTTGGTGTTTTTCAATGTTGAGGTTGTTGTTGAATTTGTTGGTGTTTTTCAATGCTGAGGTTGTTGTTGTTTTTAAATGTTGAGGTTGTTGTTGAATTTGTTGGTGTTTTTCAATTTTGAGGATGTTTTTGTTTTTCAATGTTGAGGTTGTTGTTGAATTTGTTGGTGTTTTTCCATGATGAGGTTGCTGTTGTTTTTCAAAGTTGAGGTTGTTGTTGAAATTGTTGGTGTTTTTCAATGTCGGGGTTGTTGTTGAATTTGTTGGTGTTTTTCTATGTTGAATTTTTTGTTGAATTTGTTGGTGTTTTTCAAAGTTGAGGTTGTTGTTGTTTTTCAATGCTGAGGTTGTTGTTGAATTTGTTGGTGTTTTTCAATGTTGAGGTTGTTGTTGAATTTGTTGGTGTTTTTCAATGTTGAGGTTGTTCTTTTTCAATGTTGAGGTTGTTGTTGAATTTGTTGGTGTTTTTCAATGTTTATGTTGTTGTTGTTTTTCAATGTTGAGGTTGTTGTTGAATTTGTTGGTGTTTTTCAATGTTGAGGTTGTTGTTGAATTTGTTGGTGTTTTTCAATGTTGAGGTTGTTGTTGTTGTTCAATGTTGAGGTTGTTGTTGAATTTGTTGGTGTTTTTCAATGTTGAGTTTGTTGTTGTTTTTCAATGTTGAGGTTGTTGTTGTTTTTCAATGTTGAGGTTGTTGTTGAATTTGTTGGTGTATTTCAATGTTGAGGTTGTTGTTGTTTTTCAATGTTGAGGTTGTTGTTGAATTTGTTGGTGCTTTTCAATTTTGAGATTGTTGTTGAATTTGTTGGTGTTTTTCAATGTTGAGGTTGTTGTTGTTTTTCAATGTTGAGTTTGTTGTTGAATTTGTTGGTGTTTTTCAATGTTGAGTTTGTTGTTGAATTTGTTGGTGTTTTTCAATTTCGAGGTTGTTGTTAATTTGTCAGTGTTTTTCAATGTTGAGGTTGTTGTTGAATTTGTTGGTGTTTTTCAATGTTGAGGTTGTTGTTGAATTTGTTGGTGTTTTTCAATGTTGAGGTTGTTGGTGTTTTTCAATGTTGAGGTTGTTGTTGTATTTGTTGGTGTTTTTCAATTTCGAGGTTGTTGTTGAATTTTTTAGTGTTTTTCAATGTTGAAGTTGTTGTTGAATTTGTTGGTGTTTTTCAATGTTGAGATTGTTGTTGTTTTTCAATGTTGAGGTTGTTGTTGAATTTGTTGGTGTTTTTCAATGTTGAGGTTGTTGTTGTTTTTCAATGTTGAGGTTGTTGTCGAATTTGTTGGTGTTTTTCAATGTTGAGGTTGTTGTTGAATTTGTTGGTGTTTTTCAATGTTGAGGTTGTTGTTGTTTTTCAATGTTGAGGTTGTTGTTCAATTTGTTGGTGTTTTTCAATGTTGAGTTTGTTGTTGTTTTTCAATGTTGAGGTTGTTGTTGTTTTTCAATGTTGAGGTTGTTGTTGAATTTGTTGGTGTTTTTCAATGTTGAGGTTGTTGTTGTTTTTCATTGTTGAGGTTGTTGTTGAATTTGTTGGTGTTTTTCAATTTCGAGGTTGTTGTTGAATTTGTTGCTGTTTTTCAATGTTGAGGTTGTTGTTGAATTTGTTGGTGTTTTTCAATTTCGAGGTTGTTGTTGAATTTGTTGGTGTTTTTCAATGTTGAGGTTGTTGTTGAATTTGTTGGTGTTTTTCAATGTTGAGGTTGTTGTTGTTTTTCAATGTTGAGGTCGTTGTTGAATTTGTTGATGTTTTTCAATGTTTAGTTTGTTGTTGTTTTTCAATGTCGAGGTTGTTGTTGAATTTGTTGGTGTTTTTCAATGTTGAGGTTCTTGTTGTTTTTCAATGTTCAGGTTGTTGTTGAATTTGTTGGTGTTTTTCAAAGTTGAGGATGTTGTTGAATTTGTTGGTGTTTTTCAATGTTGAGGTTGTTGTTGATTTTCAATGTTGAGGTTGTTGTTGAGTTTGTTGGTGTTTTTCAATGTTGAGGTTGTTGTTGAATTTGTTGGTGTTTTTCAATGTTGAGGTTGTTGTTGAATTTGTTGGTGTTTTTCAATGCTGAGGTTGTTGTTGTTTTTAAATGTTGAGGTTGTTGTTGAATTTGTTGGTGTTTTTCAATTTTGAGGATGTTTTTGTTTTTCAATGTTGAGGTTGTTGTTGAATTTGTTGGTGTTTTTCCATGATGAGGTTGCTGTTGTTTTTCAAAGTTGAGGTTGTTGTTGAAATTGTTGGTGTTTTTCAATGTCGGGGTTGTTGTTGAATTTGTTGGTGTTTTTCTATGTTGAATTTTTTGTTGAATTTGTTGGTGTTTTTCAATGTTGAGGTTGTTCTTTTTCAATGTGGAGGTTGTTGTTGAATTTGTTGGCGTTTTTAAATGTTGAGGTTGTTGTTGAATTTGTTGGTGTTTTCAATGTTGAGGTTTTTGTTGAATTTGTTGGTGTTTTTCAATGTTGAAGTTGTTGTTGTTTTTCAATGTTGAGGTTGTTGTTGAATTTGATGGTGTTTTTCAATGTCGACGTTGTTGTTGAATTTGTTGGTGTTTTTCAATGTTGAAGTTGTTGTTGAATTTGTTGGTGTTTTTCAATGTTGAGGTTGTTGCTGTTTTTCAATGTTGAGGATGTTGTTGAATTTGTTGGTGTTTTTCAATGTTGAGATTGTTGTTGTTTTTCAATGTTGAGGTTGTTGTTGAAATTGTTGGTGTTTTTAAATGTTGAGTTTGCTGTTGAATTTGTTGGTGTTTTTCAATGTTGAGGTTGTTGTTGTTTTTCAATTTGAGGTTGTTGTTGAATTTGTTGGTGTCTTTCAATGTTGAGGTTGTTGTTGAATTTGTTGTTGTTTTTCAATTTCGAGGTTGTTGTTGAATTTGTTAGTGTTTTTCAATGTTGAGCTTGTTGTTGAATTTGTTGGTGTTTTTCAATGTTGAGGTTGTTGTTGAATTTGTTGGTGTTTTTCAATGTTGAGGTAGTTGTTGTTTTTCAATGTTGAGGTTGTTGTTGAATTTGTTGGTGTTTTTCAATGTTTAGGTTGTTGTTGTTTTTCAATGTTGAGGTTGTTGTTGAATTTGTTGGTGTTTTTCAATGTTGAGGTTGTTGTTGAATTTGTTGGTGTTTTTCAATGTTGAGGTTGTTGTTGTTTTTCAATGTTGAGGTTGTTGTTGAATTTGTTGGTGTTTTTCAAAGTTGAGGTTGTTGTTGTTTTTCAATGTTGAGGTTGTTGTTGTTTTTCAATGTTGAGGTTGTTGTTGAATTTGTTGGTGTTTTTCAATGTTGAGGTTGTTGTTGTTTTTCAATGTTGAGGTTGTTGTTGAATTTGTTGGTGCTTTTCAATGTTGAGGTTGTTGTTGAATTTGTTGGTGTTTTACAATGTTGAGGTTGTTGTTGTTTTTCAATGTTGAGGTTGTTGTTGAATTTGTTGGTGTTTTTCAAAGTTGAGTTTTTTGTTGAATTTTTTGGTGTTTTTCAATTTCGAGGTTGTTGTTGAATTTGTTGGTGTTTTTCAATGTTGAGGTTCTTGTTGTTTTTCAATGTTCGGGTTGTTGTTGAATTTGTTGGTGTTTTTCAAAGTTGAGGTTGTTGTTGAATTTGTTGGTGTTTTTCAATGTTGAGGTTGTTGTTGTTTTTCAATGTTGAGGTTGTTGTTGAGTTTGTTGGTGTTTTTCAATGTTGAGGTTGTTTTTGAATTTGTTGGTGTTTTTCAATGTTGAGGTTGTTGTTGAATTTGTTGCTGTTTTTCAATGCTGAGGTTGTTGTTGTTTTTAAATGTTGAGGTTGTTGTTGAATTTGTTGGTGTTTTTCAATTTTGAGGATGTTTTTGTTTTTCAATGTTGAGGTTGTTGTTGAATTTGTTGGTGTTTTTCCATGATGAGGTTGCTGTTGTTTTTCAAAGTTGAGGTTGTTGTTGAATTTGTTGGTGTTTTTCAATGTCGGGGTTGTTGTTGAATTTGTTGGTGTTTTTCTATGTTGAATTTTTTGTTGAATTTGTTGGTGTTTTTCAATGTTGAGGTTGTTCTTTTTCAATGTGGAGGTTGTTGTTGAATTTGTTGGCGTTTTTACATGTTGAGGTTGTTGTTGAATTTGTTGGTGTTTTCAATGTTGAGGTTTTTGTTGAATTTGTTGGTGTTTTTCAATGTTGAAGTTGTTGTTGTTTTTCAATGTTGAGGTTGTTGTTGAATTTGATGGTGTTTTTCAATGTCGACGTTGTTGTTGAATTTGTTGGTGTTTTTCAATGTTGAAGTTGTTGTTGAATTTGTTGGTGTTTTTCAATGTTGAGGTTGTTGCTGTTTTTCAATGTTGAGGTTGTTGTTGAATTTGTTGGTGTTTTTCAATGTTGAGATTGTTGTTGTTTTTCAATGTTGAGGTTGTTGTTGAAATTGTTGGTGTTTTTAAATGTTGAGTTTGCTGTTGAATTTGTTGGTGTTTTTCAATGTTGAGGTTGTTGTTGTTTTTCAATTTGAGGTTGTTGTTGAATTTGTTGGTGTCTTTCAATGTTGAGGTTGTTGTTGAATTTGTTGGTATTTTTCAATTTCGAGGTTGTTGTTGAATTTGTTAGTGTTTTTCAATGTTGAGCTTGTTGTTGAATTTGTTGGTGTTTTTCAATGTTGAGGTTGTTGTTGAATTTGTTGGTGTTTTTCAATGTTGAGGTAGTTGTTGTTTTTCAATGTTGAGGTTGTTGTTGAATTTGTTGGTGTTTTTCAATGTTTAGGTTGTTGTTGTTTTTCAATGTTGAGGTTGTTGTTGAATTTGTTGGTGTTTTTCAATGTTGAGGTTGTTGTTGAATTTGTTGGTGTTTTTCAATGTTGAGGTTGTTGTTGTTTTTCAATGTTGAGGTTGTTGTTGAATTTGTTGGTGTTTTTCAATGTTGAGGTTGTTGTTGTTTTTCAATGTTGAGGTTGTTGTTGTTTTTCAATGTTGAGGTTGTTGTTGAATTTGTTGGTGTTTTTCAATGTTGAGGTTGTTGTTGTTTTTCAATGTTGAGGTTGTTGTTGAATTTGTTGGTGCTTTTCAATGTTGAGGTTGTTGTTGAATTTGTTGGTGTTTTACAATGTTGAGGTTGTTGTTGTTTTTCAATGTTGAGGTTGTTGTTGAATTTGTTGGTGTTTTTCAAAGTTGAGTTTTTTGTTGAATTTTTTGGTGTTTTTCAATTTCGAGGTTGTTGTTGAATTTGTTGGTGTTTTTCAATGTTGAGGTTGTTGTTGAATTTGTTGGTGTTTTTCAATGTTGAGGTTGTTGTTGAATTTGTTGGTGTTTTTCAATGTTGTGGTTGTTGTTGTTTTTCAATGTTGAGGTTGTTGTTGAATTTGTTGGTGTTTTTCAATGTTTAGTTTGTTGTTGTTTTTCAATGTTGAGGTTGTTGTTGAATTTGTTGGTGTTTTTCAATGTTGAGGTTGTTGTTGTTTTTCAATGTTGAGGTTGTTGTTGAATTTGTTGGTGCTTTTCAATGTTGAGGTTGCTGGTGTTTTTCAATGTTCAGGTTGTTGTTGAATTTGTTGGTGTTTTTCAATGTTGAGGTTGTTGTTGAATTTGTTGGTGTTTTTCAATGTTGAGGTTGTTGTTGTTTTTCAATGTTGAGGTTAAGTTGAGTTTGTTGGTGTTTTTCAATGTTGAGGTTGTTGTTGAATTTGTTGGTGTTTTTCAATGTTGAGGTTGTTGTTGAATTTGTTGGTGTTTTTCAAAGCTGAGGTTGTTGTTGTTTTTAAATGTTGGGGTTGTTGTTGAATTTGTTGGTGTTTTTCAATTTTGAGGATGTTTTTGTTTGTCAATGTTGAGGTTGTTGTTGAATTTGTTGGTGTTTTTCCATGATGAGGTTGTTGTTGTTTTTCAAAGTTGAGGTTGTTGTTGAATTTGTTGGTGTTTTTCAATGTCGGGGTTGTTGTTGAATTTGTTGGTGTTTTTCTATGTTGAATTTTTTGTTGAATTTGTTGGTGTTTTTCAATGTTGAGGTTGTTGTTTTTCAATGTAGAGGTTGTTGTTGAATTTGTTGGCGTTTTTAAATGTTGAGGTTGTTGTTGAATTTGTTGGTGTTTTCAATGTTGAGGTTTTTGTTGAATTTGTTGGTGTTTTTCAATGTTGAGGTTGTTGTTGTTTTTAAATGTTGAGGTTGTTGTTGAATTAGTTGGTGTTTTTTCAATTTTGAGGTTGTTGGTGTTTTTCAATGTTGAGGTTGTTGTTGAATTTGTTGGTGTTTTTCAATGTTGAGGTTGTTGTTGTTTTTCAATGTTGAGGTTGTTGTTGAATTTGTTGGTGTTTTTCAATGTTGAGATTGTTGTTGTTTTTCAATGTTGAGGTTGTTGTTCAATTTGTTGGTGTTTTTAAATGTTGAGGTTGTTGTTGAATTTGCTGGTGTTTTGCAATGTTGAGGTTGTTGTTGTTTTTCAATGTTGAGGTTGTTGTTGAATTTGTTGGTGTTTTTCAATGTTGAGGTTGTTGTTGATTTTCAATGTTGAGGTTGTTGTTGTATTTGTTGGTGTTTTTCAATTTCGAGGTTGTTGTTGAATTTGTTGTTGTTTTTCAATGTTGAAGTTGTTGTTGAATTTGTTGGTGTTTTTCAATGTTGAGGTTGTTGTTGTTTTTCAATGTTGAGGTTGTTGTTGAATTTGTTGGTGTTTTTCAATGTTGAGGTTGTTGTTGAATTTGTTGGTGTTTTTCAATGTTGAGGTTGTTGTTGTTTTTCAATGTTGAGGTTGTTGTTGAATTTGTTGGTGTTTTTCAATGTTGAGTTTGTTGTTGTTTTTCAATGTTGAGGTTGTTGTTGAATTTGTTGGTGTTTTTCAATGTTGAGGTTGTTGTTGTTTTTCAATGTTGAGGTTGTTGTTGAATTTGTTGGCGTTTTTCAATGTTGAGGTTGTTGTTGTTTTTCAATGTTGAGGTTGTTGTTGAATTTGTTGGTGCTTTTCAATGTTGAGATTGTTGTTGAATTTGTTTGTGTTTTTCAATTTCGAGGTTGTTGTTGAATTTGTTAGTGTTTTTCAATGTTGAGGTTGTTGTTGAATTTGTTGGTGTTTTTCAATGTTGAGGTTGTTGTTGAATTTGTTGGTGTTTTTCAATGTTGAGGTTGTTGTTGTTTTTCAATGTTGAGGTTGTTGTTGTATTTGTTGGTGTTTTTCAATTTCGAGGTTGTTGTTGAATTTGTTGGTGTTTTTCAATGTTGAAGTTGTTGTTGAATTTGTTGGTGTTTTTCAATGTTGAGGTTGTTGTTGTTTTTCAATGTTGAGGTTGTTGTTGAATTTGTTGGTGTTTTTCAATGTTGAGGTTGTTGTTGAATTTGTTGGTGTTTTTCAATGTTGAGGTTGTTGTTGTTTTTCAATGTTGAGGTTGTTGTTGAATTTGTTGGTGTTTTTCAATGTTGAGTTTGTTGTTGTTTTTCAATGTTGAGGTTGTTGTTGTTTTTCAATGTTGAGGTTGTTGTTGAATTTGATGGTGTTTTTCAATGTTGAAGTTGTTGTTGTTTTTCAATGTTGAGGTTGTTGTTGAATTTGTTGGTGCTTTTCAATGTTGAGGTTGTTGTTGAATTTGTTGGTGTTTTTCAATGTTGAGGTTGTTGTTGTTTTTCAATGTTGAGGTTGTTGTGGAATTTGTTGGTGTTTTTCAATGTTGAGTTTGTTGTTGAATTTTTTGGTGTTTTTCAATTTCGAGGTTGTTGTTGAATTTGTTGGTGTTTTTCAATGTTGAGGTTGTTGTTGAATTTGTTGGTGTTTTTCAATGTTGAGGTTGTTGTTGAATTTGTTGGTGTTTTTCAATGTTGAGGTTGTTGTTGTTTTTCAATGTTGAGGTTGTTGTTGAATTTGTTGGTGTTTTTCAATGTCGGGGTTGTTGTTGAATTTGTTTGTGTTTTTCTATGTTGAATTTTTTGTTGAATTTGTTGGTGTTTTTCAATGTTGAGATTGTTCTTTTTCAATGTGGAGGTTGTTGTTGAATTTGTTGGCGTTTTTAAATGTTGAGGTTGTTGTTGAATTTGTTGGTGTTTTCAATGTTGAGGTTTTTGTTGAATTTGTTGGTGTTTTTCAATGTTGAAGTTGTTGTTGTTTTTCAATGTTGAGGTTGTTGTTGAATTTGATGGTGTTTTTCAATGTCGACGTTGTTGTCGAATTTGTTGGTGTTTTTCAATGTTGAAGTTGTTGTTGAATTTGTTGGTGTTTTTCAATGTTGAGGTTGTTGCTGTTTTTCAATGTTGAGGTTGTTGTTGAATTTGTTGGTGTTTTTCAATGTTGAGATTGTTGTTGTTTTTCAATGTTGAGGTTGTTGTTGAAATTGTTGGTGTTTTTAAATGTTGAGTATGCTGTTGAATTTGTTGGTGTTTTTCAATGTTGAGGTTGTTGTTGTTTTTCAATTTGAGGTTGTTGTTGAATTTGTTGGTGTCTTTCAATGTTGAGGTTGTTGTTGAATTTGTTGGTGTTTTTCAATTTCGAGGTTGTTGTTGAATTTGTTAGTGTTTTTCAATGTTGAGCTTGTTGTTGAATTTGTTGGTGTTTTTCAATGTTGAGGTTGTTGTTGAATTTGTTGGTGTTTTTCAATGTTGAGGTAGTTGTTGTTTTTCAATGTTGAGGTTGTTGTTGAATTTGTTGGTGTTTTTCAATGTTTAGGTTGTTGTTGTTTTTCAATGTTGAGGTTGTTGTTGAATTTGTTGGTGTTTTTCAATGTTGAGGTTGTTGTTGAATTTGTTGGTGTTTTTCAATGTTGAGGTTGTTGTTGTTTTTCAATGTTGAGGTTGTTGTTGAATTTGTTGGTGTTTTTCAATGTTGAGGTTGTTGTTGTTTTTCAATGTTGAGGTTGTTGTTGTTTTTCAATGTTGAGGTTGTTGTTGAATTTGTTGGTGTTTTTCAATGTTGAGGTTGTTGTTGTTTTTCAATGTTGAGGTTGTTGTTGAATTTGTTGGTGCTTTTCAATGTTGAGGTTGTTGTTGAATTTGTTGGTGTTTTACAATGTTGAGGTTGTTGTTGTTTTTCAATGTTGAGGTTGTTGTTGAATTTGTTGGTGTTTTTCAAAGTTGAGTTTTTTGTTGAATTTTTTGGTGTTTTTCAATTTCGAGGTTGTTGTTGAATTTGTTGGTGTTTTTCAATGTTGAGGTTGTTGTTGAATTTGTTGGTGTTTTTCAATGTTGAGGTTGTTGTTGAATTTCTTGGTGTTTTTCAATGTTGTGGTTGTTGTTGTTTTTCAATGTTGAGGTTGTTGTTGAATTTGTTGGTGTTTTTCAATGTTTAGTTTGTTGTTGTTTTTCAATGTTGAGGTTGTTGTTGAATTTGTTGGTGTTTTTCAATGTTGAGGTTGTTGTTGTTTTTCAATGTTGAGGTTGTTGTTGAATTTGTTGGTGCTTCTCAATGTTGAGGTTGCTGGTGTTTTTCAATGTTCAGGTTGTTGTTGAATTTGTTGGTGTTTTTCAATGTTGAGGTTGTTGTTGAATTTGTTGGTGTTTTTCAATGTTGAGGTTGTTGTTGTTTTTCAATGTTGAGGTTAAGTTGAGTTTGCTGGTGTTTTTCAATGTTGAGGTTGTTGTTGAATTTGTTGGAGTTTTTCAATGTTGAGGTTGTTGTTGAATTTGTTGGTGTTTTTCAATGCTGTGGTTGTTGTTGTTTTTAAATGTTGGGGTTGTTGTTGAATTTGTTGGTGTTTTTCAATTTTGAGGATGTTTTTGTTTGTCAATGTTGAGGTTGTTGTTGAATTTGTTGGTGTTTTTCCATGATGAGGTTGTTGTTGTTTTTCAAAGTTGAGGTTGTTCTTGAATTTGTTGGTGTTTTTTAATGTCGGGGTTGTTGTTGAATTTGTTGGTGTTTTTCTATGTTGAATTTTTTGTTGAATTTGTTGGTGTTTTTCAATGTTGAGGTTGTTGTTTTTCAATGTAGAGGTTGTTGTTGAATTTGTTGGCGTTTTTAAATGTTGAGGTTGTTGTTGAATTTGTTGGTGTTTTCAATGTTGAGGTTTTTGTTGAATTTGTTGGTGTTTTTCAATGTTGAGGTTGTTGTTATTTTTCAATGTTGAGGTTGTTGTTGAATTTGTTGGTGTTTTTCAATGTTGAGGTTGTTGTTGAATTTGTTGGTGTTTTTCCATGTTGAGGTTGTTGTTGTTTTTAAATGTTGAGGTTGTTGTTGAATTTGTTGGTGTTTTTTCAATTTTGAGGTTGTTGGTGTTTTTCAATGTTGAGGTTGTTGTTGAATTTGTTGGTGTTTTTCAATGTTGAGGTTGTTGTTGTTTTTCAATGTTGAGGTTGTTGTTGAATTTGTTGGTGTTTTTCAATGTTGAGATTGTTGTTGTTTTTCAATGTTGAGGTTGTTGTTCAATTTGTTGGTGTTTTTAAATGTTGAGGTTGTTGTTGAATTTGCTGGTGTTTTGCAATGTTGTGGTTGTTGTTGTTTTTCAATGTTGAGGTTGTTGTTGAATTTGTTGGTGTTTTTCAATGTTGAGGTTGTTGTTGCTTTTCAATGTTGAGGTTGTTGTTGTATTTGTTGGTGTTTTTCAATTTCGAGGTTGTTGTTGAATTTGTTGTTGCTTTTCAATGTTGAAGTTGTTGTTGAATTTGTTGGTGTTTTTCAATGTTGAGGTTGTTGTTGTTTTTCAATGTTGAGGTTGTTGTTGAATTTGTTGGTGTTTTTCAATGTTGAGGTTGTTGTTGAATTTGTTGGTGTTTTTCAATGTTGAGGTTGTTGTTGTTTTTCAATGTTGAGGTTGTTGTTGAATTTGTTGGTGTTTTTCAATGTTGAGTTTGTTGTTGTTTTTCAATGTTGAGGTTGTTGTTGAATTTCTTGGTGTTTTTCAATGTTGAGGTTGTTGTTGTTTTTCAATGTTGAGGTTGTTGTTGAATTTGTTGGCGTTTTTCAATGTTGAGGTTGTTGTTGTTTTTCAATGTTGAGGTTGTTGTTGAATTTGTTGGTGCTTTTCAATGTTGAGATTGTTGTTGAATTTGTTGGTGTTTTTCAATTTCGAGGTTGTTGTTGAATTTGTTAGTGTTTTTCAATGTTGAGGTTGTTGTTGAATTTGTTGGTGTTTTTCAATGTTGAGGTTGTTGTTGAATTTGTTGGTGTTTTTCAATGTTGAGGTTGTTGTTGTTTTTCAATGTTGAGGTTGTTGTTGTATTTGTTGGTGTTTTTCAATTTCGAGGTTGTTGTTGAATTTGTTGGTGTTTTTCAATGTTGAAGTTGTTGTTGAATTTGTTGGTGTTTTTCAATGTTGAGGTTGTTGTTGTTTTTCAATGTTGAGGTTGTTGTTGAATTTGTTGGTGTTTTTCAATGTTTAGGTTGTTGTTGTTTTTCAATGTTGAGGTTGTTGTTGAATTTGTTGGTGTTTTTCAATGTTGAGGTTGTTGTTGAATTTGTTGGTGTTTTTCAATGTTGAGGGTGTTGTTGTTTTTCAATGTTGAGGTTGTTGTTGAATTTGTTGGTGTTTTTCAATGTTGAGTTTGTTGTTGTTTTTCAATGTTGAGGTTGTTGTTGTTTTTCAATGTTGAGGTTGTTGTTGAATTTGTTGGTGTTTTTCAATGTTGAGGTTGTTGTTGTTTTTCAATGTTGAGGTTGTTGTTGAATTTGTTGGTGCTTTTCAATGTTGAGGTTGTTGTTGAATTTGTTGGTGTTTTTCAATGTTGAGGTTGTTGTTGTTTTTCAATGTTGAGGTTGTTGTTGAATTTGTTGGTGTTTTTCAAAGTTGAGTTTGTTGTTGAATTTTTTGGTGTTTTTCAATTTCGAGGTTGTTGTTGAATTTGTTGGTGTTTTTCAATGTTGAGGTTGCTGTTGAATTTGTTGGTGTTTTTCAATGTTGAGGTTGTTGTTGAATTTGTTGGTGTTTTTCAATGTTGAGGTTGTTGTTGTTTTTCAATGTTGAGGTTGTTGTTGAATTTGTTGGTGTTTTTCAATGTTTAGTTTGTTGTTGTTTTTCAATGTTGAGGTTGTTGTTGAATTTGTTGGTGTTTTTCAATGTTGAGGTTGTTGTTGTTTTTTAATGTTGAGGTTGTTGTTGACTTTGTTGGTGCTTTTCAATGTTGAGGTTGTTGGTGTTTTTCAATGTTCAGGTTGTTGTTGAATTTGTTGGTGTTTTTCAATGTTGAGGTTGTTGTTGAATTTGTTGGTGTTTTTCAATGTTGAGGTTGTTGTTGTTTTTCAATGTTGAGGTTGTTGTTGAGTTTGTTGGTGTTTTTCAATGTTGAGGTTGTTGTTGAATTTGTTGGTGTTTTTCAATGTTGAGGTTGTTGTTGAATTTGTTGGTGTTTTTCAATGCTGAGGTTGTTGTTGTTTTTAAATGTTGGGGTTGTTGTTGAATTTGTTGGTGTTTTTCAATTTTGAGGATGTTTTTGTTTTTCAATGTTGAGGTTGTTGTTGAATCTGTTGGTGTTTTTCCATGATGAGGTTGTTGTTGTTTTTCAAAGTCGAGGTTGTTGTTGAATTTGTTGGTGTTTTTCAATGTCGGGGTTGTTGTTGAATTTGTTGGTGTTTTTCTATGTTGAATTTTTTGTTGAATTTGTTGGTGTTTTTCAATGTTGAGGTTGTTGTTTTTCAATGTTGAGGTTGTTGTTGAATTTGTTGGCGTTTTTAAATGTTGAGGTTGTTGTTGAATTTGTTGGTGTTTTCAATGTTGAGGTTTTTGTTGAATTTGTTGGTGTTTTTCAATGTTGAGGTTGTTGTTATTTTTCAACGTTGAGGTTGTTGTTGAGTTTGTTCGTGTTTTTCAATGTTGAGGTTGTTGTTGAATTTGTTGGTGTTTTTCAATGTTGAGGTTGTTGTTGAATTTGTTGGTGTTTTTCAATGTTGAGGTTGTTGTTGTTTTTAAATGTTGAGGTTGTTGTTGAATTTGTTGGTGTTTTTTCAATTTTGAGGTTGTTGGTTTTTTTCAATGTTGAGGTTGATTTTGAATTTGAGGGTGTTTTTCAATGTCGAGGTTGTTGTTTAATTTGTTGGTGTTTTTCAATGTTGAGGTTGTTGTTGTTTTTCAATGTTGAGGTTGTTGTTGAATTTGTTGGTGTTTTTCAATGTTGAGATTGTTGTTGTTTTTCAATGTTGAGGTTGTTGTTCAATTTGTTGGTGTTTTTAAATGTTGAGGTTGTTGTTGAATTTGCTGGTGTTTTGCAATGTTGAGGTTGTTGTTGTTTTTCAATGTTGAGGTTGTTGTTGAATTTGTTGGTGTTTTTCAATGTTGAGGTTGTTGTTGTTTTTCAATGTTGAGGTTGTTGTTGTATTTGTTGGTGTTTTTCAATTTCGAGGTTGTTGTTGAATTTGTTGTGGTTTTTCAATGTTGAAGTTGTTCTTGAATTTGTTGGTGTTTTTCAATGTTGAGGTTGTTCTTGTTTTTCAATGTTGAGGTTGTTGTTGAATTTGTAGGTGTTTTTCAATGTTGAGGTTGTTGTTGAATTTGTTGGTGTTTTTCAATGTTGAGGTTGTTGTTGTTTTTCAATGTTGAGGTTGTTGTTGAATTTGTTGGTGTTTTTCAATGTTAAGTTTGTTGTTGTTTTTCAATGTTGAGGTTGTTGTTGAATTTGTTGGTGTTTTTCAATGTTGAGGTTGTTGTTGTTTTTCAGTGTTGAGGTTGTTGTTGAATTTGTTGGTGTTTTTCAATGTTGAGGTTGTTGTTGTTTTTCAATGTTGAGGTTGTTGTTGAATTTGTTGGTGCTTTTCAATGTTGAGGTTGTTGTTGTTTTTCAATGTTGAGTTTTTTGTTGAATTTGTTGGTGTTTTTCAAAGTTGAGTTTGTTGTTGAATTTGTTGGTGTTTTTCAATTTCGAGGTTGTTGTTGAATTTTTTAGTGTTTTTCAATGTTGAGGTTGTTGTTGAATTTGTTGGTGTTTTTCAATGTTGAGGTTGTTGTTGAATTTGTTGGTGTTTTTCAATGTTGAGGTTGTTGTTGTTTTTCAATGTTGAGATTGTTGTTGTATTTGTTGGTGTTTTTCAATTTCGAGGTTGTTGTTGAATTTGTTGGTGTTTTTCAATGTTGAAGTTGTTGTTGAATTTGTTGGTGTTTTTCAATGTTGAGTTTGTTGTTGAATTTGTTGGTGTTTTTCAATTTTGAGGTTGTTGTTGAATTTGTTGGTGTTTTTCAATGTTGAGGTTGTTGTTGTTTTTCAATGTTGAGGTTGTTGTTGAATTTGTTGGTGTTTTTCAATGTTTAGTTTGTTGGTGTTTTTCAATGTTGAGGTTGTTGTTGAATTTGTTGGTGTTTTTCAATGTTGAGGTTGTTGTTGTTTTTCAATGTTGAGGTTGTTGTTGACTTTGTTGGTGCTTTTCAATGTTGAGGTTGTTGGTGTTTTTCAATGTTCAGGTTGTTGTTGAATTTGTTGGTGTTTTTCAATGTTGAGGTTGTTGTTGAATTTGTTGGTGTTTTTCAATGTTGAGGTTGTTGTTGTTTTTCAATGTTGAGGTTGTTGTTGAGTTTGTTGGTGTTTTTCAATGTTGAGGTTGTTGTTGAATTTGTTGGTGTTTTTCAATGTTGAGGTTGTTGTTGAATTTGTTGGTGTTTTTCAATGCTGAGGTTGTTGTTGTTTTTAAATGTTGGGGTTGTTGTTGAATTTGTTGGTGTTTTTCAATTTTGAGGATGTTTTTGTTTTTCAATGTTGAGGTTGTTGTTGAATTTGTTGGTGTTTTTCCATGATGAGGTTGTTGTTGTTTTTCAAAGTCGAGGTTGTTGTTGAATTTGTTGGTGTTTTTCAATGTCGGGGTTGTTGTTGAATTTGTTGGTGTTTTTCTATGTTGAATTTTTTGTTGAATTTGTTGGTGTTTTTCAATGTTGAGGTTGTTGTTGTTTTTAAATGTGGAGGTTGTTGTTGAATTTGTTGGTGTTTTTTCAATTTTGAGGTTGTTGGTTTTTTTCAATGTTGAGGTTGATTTTGAATTTGAGGGTGTTTTTCAATGTCGAGGTTGTTGTTTGATTTGTTGGTGTTTTTCAATGTTGAGGTTGTTGTTGTTTTTCAATGTTGAGGTTGTTGTTGAATTTGTTGGTGTTTTTCAATGTTGAGATTGTTGTTGTTTTTCAATGTTGAGGTTGTTGTTCAATTTGTTGGTGTTTTTAAATGTTGAGGTTGTTGTTGAATTTGCTGGTGTTTTGCAATGTTGAGGTTGTTGTTGTTTTTCAATGTTGAGGTTGTTGTTGAATTTGTTGGTGTTTTTCAATGTTGAGGTTGTTGTTGTTTTTCAATGTTGAGGTTGTTGTTGTATTTGTTGGTGTTTTTCAATTTCGAGGTTGTTGTTGAATTTGTTGTGGTTTTTCAATGTTGAAGTTGTTCTTGAATTTGTTGGTGTTTTTCAATGTTGAGGTTGTTCTTGTTTTTCAATGTTGAGGTTGTTGTTGAATTTGTAGGTGTTTTTCAATGTTGAGGTTGTTGTTGAATTTGTTGGTGTTTTTCAATGTTGAGGTTGTTGTTGTTTTTCAATGTTGAGGTTGTTGTTGAATTTGTTGGTGTTTTTCAATGTTAAGTTTGTTGTTGTTTTTCAATGTTGAGGTTGTTGTTGAATTTGTTGGTGTTTTTCAATGTTGAGGTTGTTGTTGTTTTTCAGTGTTGAGGTTGTTGTTGAATTTGTTGGTGTTTTTCAATGTTGAGGTTGTTGTTGTTTTTCAATGTTGAGGTTGTTGTTGAATTTGTTGGTGCTTTTCAATGTTGAGGTTGTTGTTGTTTTTCAATGTTGAGTTTGTTGTTGAATTTGTTGGTGTTTTTCAAAGTTGAGTTTGTTGTTGAATTTGTTGGTGTTTTTCAATTTCGAGGTTGTTGTTGAATTTTTTAGTGTTTTTCAATGTTGAGGTTGTTGTTGAATTTGTTAGTGTTTTTCAATGTTGAGGTTGTTGTTGAATTTGTTGGTGTTTTTCAATGTTGAGGTTGTTGTTGTTTTTCAATGTTGAGATTGTTGTTGTATTTGTTGGTGTTTTTCAATTTCGAGGTTGTTGTTGAATTTGTTGGTGTTTTTCAATGTTGAAGTTGTTGTTGAATTTGTTGGTGTTTTTCAATGTTGAGTTTGTTGTTGAATTTGTTGGTGTTTTTCAATTTTGAGGTTGTTGTTGAATTTGTTGGTGTTTTTCAATGTTGAGGTTGTTGTTGTTTTTCAATGTTGAGGTTGTTGTTGAATTTGTTGGTGTTTTTCAATGTTTAGTTTGTTGGTGTTTTTCAATGTTGAGGTTGTTGTTGAATTTGTTGGTGTTTTTCAATGTTGAGGTTGTTGTTGTTTTTCAATGTTGAGGTTGTTGTTGACTTTGTTGGTGCTTTTCAATGTTGAGGTTGTTGGTGTTTTTCAATGTTCAGGTTGTTGTTGAATTTGTTGGTGTTTTTCAATGTTGAGGTTGTTGTTGAATTTGTTGGTGTTTTTCAATGTTGAGGTTGTTGTTGTTTTTCAATGTTGAGGTTGTTGTTGAGTTTGTTGGTGTTTTTCAATGTTGAGGTTGTTGTTGAATTTGTTGGTGTTTTTCAATGTTGAGGTTGTTGTTGAATTTGTTGGTGTTTTTCAATGCTGAGGTTGTTGTTGTTTTTAAATGTTGGGGTTGTTGTTGAATTTGTTGGTGTTTTTCAATTTTGAGGATGTTTTTGTTTTTCAATGTTGAGGTTGTTGTTGAATTTGTTGGTGTTTTTCCATGATGAGGTTGTTGTTGTTTTTCAAAGTCGAGGTTGTTGTTGAATTTGTTGGTGTTTTTCAATGTCGGGGTTGTTGTTGAATTTGTTGGTGTTTTTCTATGTTGAATTTTTTGTTGAATTTGTTGGTGTTTTTCAATGTTGAGGTTGTTGTTTTTCAATGTTGAGGTTGTTGTTGAATTTGTTGGCGTTTTTAAATGTTGAGGTTGTTGTTGAATTTGTTGGTGTTTTCAATGTTGAGGTTTTTGTTGAATTTGTTGGTGTTTTTCAATGTTGAGGTTGTTGTTATTTTTCAACGTCGAGGTTGTTGTTGAGTTTGTTCGTGTTTTTCAATGTTGAGGTTGTTGTTGAATTTGTTGGTGTTTTTCAATGTTGAGGTTGTTGTTGAATTTGTTGGTGTTTTTCAATTTTGAGGTTGTTGTTGTTTTTAAATGTTGAGGATGTTGTTGAATTTGTTGGTGTTTTTTCAATTTTGAGGTTGTTGGTGTTTTTCAATGTTGAGGTTAATTTTGAATTTGAGGGTGTTTTTCAATGTCGAGGTTGTTGTTTAATTTGTTGGTGTTTTTCAATGTTGAGGTTGTTGTTGTTTTTCAATGTTGAGGTTGTTGTTGAATTTGTTGGTGTTTTTCAATGTTGAGATTGTTGTTGTTTTTCAATGTTGAGGTTGTTGTTCAATTTGTTGGTGTTTTTAAATGTTGAGGTTGTTGTTGAATTTGCTGGTGTTTTGCAATGTTGAGGTTGTTGTTGTTTTTCAATGTTGAGGTTGTTGTTGAATTTGTTGGTGTTTTTCAATGTTGAGGTTGTTGTTGTATTTGTTGGTGTTTTTCAATTTCGAGGTTGTTGTTGAATTTGTTGTGGTTTTTCAATGTTGAAGTTGTTGTTGAATTTGTTGGTGTTTTTCAATGTTGAGGTTGTTCTTGTTTTTCAATGTTGAGGTTGTTGTTGAATTTGTTGGTGTTTTTCAATGTTGAGGTTGTTGTTGAATTTGTTGGTGTTTTTCAATGTTGAGGTTGTTGTTGTTTTTCAATGTTGAGGTTGTTGTTGAATTTGTTGGTGTTTTTCAATGTTAAGTTTGTTGTTGTTTTTCAATGTTGAGGTTGTTGTTGAATTTGTTGGTGTTTTTCAATGTTGAGGTTGTTGTTGTTTTTCAGTGTTGAGGTTGTTGTTGAATTTGTTGGTGTTTTTCAATGTTGAGGTTGTTGTTGTTTTTCAATGTTGAGGTTGTTGTTGAATTTGTTGGTGCTTTTCAATGTTGAGATTGTTGTTGAATTTGTTGGTGTTTTTCAATGTTGAGGTTGTTGTTGTTTTTCAATGTTGAGTTTGTTGTTGAATTTGTTGGTGTTTTTCAATGTTGAGGTTGTTGTTGAATTTGTTGGTGTTTTTCAATGCTGAGGTTGTTGTTGTTTTTAAATGTTGGGGTTGTTGTTGAATTTGTTGGTGTTTTTCAATTTTGAGGATGTTTTTGTTTTTCAATGTTGAGGTTGTTGTTGAATTTGTTGGTGTTTTTCCATGATGAGGTTGTTGTTGTTTTTCAAAGTCGAGGTTGTTGTTGAATTTGTTGGTGTTTTTCAATGTCGGGGTTGTTGTTGAATTTGTTGGTGTTTTTCTATGTTGAATTTTTTGTTGAATTTGTTGGTGTTTTTCAATGTTGAGGTTGTTGTTTTTCAATGTTGAGGTTGTTGTTGAATTTGTTGGCGTTTTTAAATGTTGAGGTTGTTGTTGAATTTGTTGGTGTTTTCAATGTTGAGGTTTTTGTTGAATTTGTTGGTGTTTTTTAATGTTGAGGTTGTTGTTATTTTTCAATGTTGAGGTTGTTGTTGAGTTTGTTCGTGTTTTTCAATGTTGAGGTTGTTGTTGAATTTGTTGGTGTTTTTCAATGTTGAGGTTGTTGTTGAATTTGTTGGTGTTTTTCAATGTTGAGGTTGTTGTTGTTTTTAAATGTTGAGGTTGTTGTTGAATTTGTTGGTGTTTTTTCAATTTTGAGGTTGTTGGTGTTTTTCAATGTTGAGGTTGATTTTGAATTTGAGGGTGTTTTTCAATGTCGAGGTTGTTGTTTAATTTGTTGGTGTTTTTCAATGTTGAGGTTGTTGTTGTTTTTCAATGTTGAGGTTGTTGTTGAATTTGTTGGTGTTTTTCAATGTTGAGATTGTTGTTGTTTTTCAATGTTGAGGTTGTTGTTCAATTTGTTGGTGTTTTTAAATGTTGAGGTTGTTGTTGAATTTGCTGGTGTTTTGCAATGTTGAGGTTGTTGTTGTTTTTCAATGTTGAGGTTGTTGTTGAATTTGTTGGTGTTTTTCAATGTTGAGGTTGTTGTTGTTTTTCAATGTTGAGGTTGTTGTTGTATTTGTTGGTGTTTTTCAATTTCGAGGTTGTTGTTGAATTTGTTGTGGTTTTTCAATGTTGAAGTTGTTGTTGAATTTGTTGGTGTTTTTCAATGTTGAGGTTGTTCTTGTTTTTCAATGTTGAGGTTGTTGTTGAATTTGTAGGTGTTTTTCAATGTTGAGGTTGTTGTTGAATTTGTTGGTGTTTTTCAATGTTGAGGTTGTTGTTGTTTTTCAATGTTGAGGTTGTTGTTGAATTTGTTGGTGTTTTTCAATGTTAAGTTTGTTGTTGTTTTTCAATGTTGAGGTTATTGTTGAATTTGTTGGTGTTTTTCAATGTTGAGGTTGTTGTTGTTTTTCAGTGTTGAGGTTGTTGTTGAATTTGTTGGTGTTTTTCAATGTTGAGGTTGTTGTTGTTTTTCAATGTTGAGGTTGTTGTTGAATTTGTTGGTGCTTTTCAATGTTGAGATTGTTGTTGAATTTGTTGGTGTTTTTCAATGTTGAGGTTGTTGTTGTTTTTCAATGTTGAGTTTGTTGTTGAATTTGTTGGTGTTTTTCAATGTTGAGTTTGTTGTTGAATTTGTTGGTGTTTTTCAATTTCGAGGTTGTTGTTGAATTTTTATAGTGTTTTTCAATGTTGAGGTTGTTGTTGAATTTGTTGGTGTTTTTCAATGTTGAGGTTGTTGTTGAATTTGTTGGTGTTTTTCAATGTTGAGGTTGTTGTTGTTTTTCAATGTTGAGATTGTTGTTGTATTTGTTGGTGTTTTTCAATTTCGAGGTTGTTGTTGAATTTGTTGGTGTTTTTCAATGTTGAAGTTGTTGTTGAATTTGTTGGTGTTTTTCAATGTTGAGTTTGTTGTTGAATTTGTTGGTGTTTTTCAATTTCGAGGTTGTTGTTGAATTTGTTGGTGTTTTTCAATGTTGAGGTTGTTGTTGTTTTTCAATGTTGAGGTTGTTGTTGAATTTGTTGGTGTTTTTCAATGTTTAGTTTGTTGTTGTTTTTCAATGTTGAGGTTGTTGTTGAATTTGTTGGTGTTTTTCAATGTTGAGGTTGTTGTTGTTTTTCAATGTTGAGGTTGTTGTTGACTTTGTTGGTGCTTTTCAATGTTGAGGTTGTTGGTGTTTTTCAATGTTCAGGTTGTTGTTGAATTTGTTGGTGTTTTTCAAAGTTGAGGTTGTTGTTGAATTTGTTGGTGTTTTTCAATGTTGAGGTTGTTGTTGTTTTTCAATGTTGAGGTTGTTGTTGAGTTTGTTGTTGTTTTTCAATGTTGAGGTTGTTGTTGAATTTGTTGGTGTTTTTCAATGTTGAGGTTGTTGTTGAATTTGTTGGTGTTTTTCAATGCTGAGGTTGTTGTTGTTTTTAAATGTTGGGGTTGTTGTTGAATTTGTTGGTGTTTTTCAATTTTGAGGATGTTTTTGTTTTTCAATGTTGAGGTTGTTGTTGAATTTGTTGGTGTTTTTCCATGATGAGGTTGTTGTTGTTTTTCAAAGTCGAGGTTGTTGTTGAATTTGTTGGTGTTTTTCAATGTCGGGGTTGTTGTTGAATTTGTTGGTGTTTTTCTATGTTGAATTTTTTGTTGAATTTGTTGGTGTTTTTCAATGTTGAGGTTGTTGTTTTTCAATGTTGAGGTTGTTGTTGAATTTGTTGGCGTTTTTAAATGTTGAGGTTGTTGTTGAATTTGTTGGTGTTTTCAATGTTGAGGTTTTTGTTGAATTTGTTGGTGTTTTTCAATGTTGAGGTTGTTGTTATTTTTCAACGTTGAGGTTGTTGTTGAATTTGTTGGTGTTTTTCAATGTTGAGGTTGTTGTTGAATTTGTTGGTGTTTTTCAATTTTGAGGTTGTTGTTGTTTTTAAATGTTGAGGATGTTGTTGAATTTGTTGGTGTTTTTTCAATTTTGAGGTTGTTGGTGTTTTTCAATGTTGAGGTTGATTTTGAATTTGAGGGTGTTTTTCAATGTCGAGGTTGTTGTTTAATTTGTTGGTGTTTTTCAATGTTGAGGTTGTTGTTGTTTTTCAATGTTGAGGTTGTTGTTGAATTTGTTGGTGTTTTTCAATGTTGAGATTGTTGTTGTTTTTCAATGTTGAGGTTGTTGTTCAATTTGTTGGTGTTTTTAAATGTTGAGGTTGTTGTTGAATTTGCTGGTGTTTTGCAATGTTGAGGTTGTTGTTGTTTTTCAATGTTGAGGTTGTTGTTGAATTTGTTGGTGTTTTTCAATGTTGAGGTTGTTGTTGTATTTGTTGGTGTTTTTCAATTTCGAGGTTGTTGTTGAATTTGTTGTGGTTTTTCAATGTTGAAGTTGTTGTTGAATTTGTTGGTGTTTTTCAATGTTGAGGTTGTTCTTGTTTTTCAATGTTGAGGTTGTTGTTGAATTTGTTGGTGTTTTTCAATGTTGAGGTTGTTGTTGAATTTGTTGGTGTTTTTCAATGTTGAGGTTGTTGTTGTTTTTCAATGTTGAGGTTGTTGTTGAATTTGTTGGTGTTTTTCAATGTTAAGTTTGTTGTTGTTTTTCAATGTTGAGGTTGTTGTTGAATTTGTTGGTGTTTTTCAATGTTGAGGTTGTTGTTGTTTTTCAGTGTTGAGGTTGTTGTTGAATTTGTTGGTGTTTTTCAATGTTGAGGTTGTTGTTGTTTTTCAATGTTGAGGTTGTTGTTGAATTTGTTGGTGCTTTTCAATGTTGAGATTGTTGTTGAATTTGTTGGTGTTTTTCAATGTTGAGGTTGTTGTTGTTTTTCAATGTTGAGTTTGTTGTTGAATTTGTTGGTGTTTTTCAATGTTGAGGTTGTTGTTGAATTTGTTGGTGTTTTTCAATGCTGAGGTTGTTGTTGTTTTTAAATGTTGGGGTTGTTGTTGAATTTGTTGGTGTTTTTCAATTTTGAGGATGTTTTTGTTTTTCAATGTTGAGGTTGTTGTTGAATTTGTTGGTGTTTTTCCATGATGAGGTTGTTGTTGTTTTTCAAAGTCGAGGTTGTTGTTGAATTTGTTGGTGTTTTTCAATGTCGGGGTTGTTGTTGAATTTGTTGGTGTTTTTCTATGTTGAATTTTTTGTTGAATTTGTTGGTGTTTTTCAATGTTGAGGTTGTTGTTTTTCAATGTTGAGGTTGTTGTTGAATTTGTTGGCGTTTTTAAATGTTGAGGTTGTTGTTGAATTTGTTGGTGTTTTCAATGTTGAGGTTTTTGTTGAATTTGTTGGTGTTTTTTAATGTTGAGGTTGTTGTTATTTTTCAACGTTGAGGTTGTTGTTGAGTTTGTTCGTGTTTTTCAATGTTGAGGTTGTTGTTGAATTTGTTGGTGTTTTTCAATGTTGAGGTTGTTGTTGAATTTGTTGGTGTTTTTCAATGTTGAGGTTGTTGTTGTTTTTAAATGTTGAGGTTGTTGTTGAATTTGTTGGTGTTTTTTCAATTTTGAGGTTGTTGGTGTTTTTCAATGTTGAGGTTGATTTTGAATTTGAGGGTGTTTTTCAATGTCGAGGTTGTTGTTTAATTTGTTGGTGTTTTTCAATGTTGAGGTTGTTGTTGTTTTTCAATGTTGAGGTTGTTGTTGAATTTGTTGGTGTTTTTCAATGTTGAGATTGTTGTTGTTTTTCAATGTTGAGGTTGTTGTTCAATTTGTTGGTGTTTTTAAATGTTGAGGTTGTTGTTGAATTTGCTGGTGTTTTGCAATGTTGAGGTTGTTGTTGTTTTTCAATGTTGAGGTTGTTGTTGAATTTGTTGGTGTTTTTCAATGTTGAGGTTGTTGTTGTTTTTCAATGTTGAGGTTGTTGTTGTATTTGTTGGTGTTTTTCAATTTCGAGGTTGTTGTTGAATTTGTTGTGGTTTTTCAATGTTGAAGTTGTTGTTGAATTTGTTGTGTTTTTCAATGTTGAGGTTGTTCTTGTTTTTCAATGTTGAGGTTGTTGTTGAATTTGTAGGTGTTTTTCAATGTTGAGGTTGTTGTTGAATTTGTTGGTGTTTTTCAATGTTGAGGTTGTTGTTGTTTTTCAATGTTGAGGTTGTTGTTGAATTTGTTGGTGTTTTTCAATGTTAAGTTTGTTGTTGTTTTTCAATGTTGAGGTTATTGTTGAATTTGTTGGTGTTTTTCAATGTTGAGGTTGTTGTTGTTTTTCAGTGTTGAGGTTGTTGTTGAATTTGTTGGTGTTTTTCAATGTTGAGGTTGTTGTTGTTTTTCAATGTTGAGGTTGTTGTTGAATTTGTTGGTGCTTTTCAATGTTGAGATTGTTGTTGAATTTGTTGGTGTTTTTCAATGTTGAGGTTGTTGTTGTTTTTCAATGTTGAGTTTGTTGTTGAATTTGTTGGTGTTTTTCAATGTTGAGTTTGTTGTTGAATTTGTTGGTGTTTTTCAATTTCGAGGTTGTTGTTGAATTTTTATAGTGTTTTTCAATGTTGAGGTTGTTGTTGAATTTGTTGGTGTTTTTCAATGTTGAGGTTGTTGTTGAATTTGTTGGTGTTTTTCAATGTTGAGGTTGTTGTTGTTTTTCAATGTTGAGATTGTTGTTGTATTTGTTGGTGTTTTTCAATTTCGAGGTTGTTGTTGAATTTGTTGGTGTTTTTCAATGTTGAAGTTGTTGTTGAATTTGTTGGTGTTTTTCAATGTTGAGTTTGTTGTTGAATTTGTTGGTGTTTTTCAATTTCGAGGTTGTTGTTGAATTTGTTGGTGTTTTTCAATGTTGAGGTTGTTGTTGTTTTTCAATGTTGAGGTTGTTGTTGAATTTGTTGGTGTTTTTCAATGTTTAGTTTGTTGTTGTTTTTCAATGTTGAGGTTGTTGTTGAATTTGTTGGTGTTTTTCAATGTTGAGGTTGTTGTTGTTTTTCAATGTTGAGGTTGTTGTTGACTTTGTTGGTGCTTTTCAATGTTGAGGTTGTTGGTGTTTTTCAATGTTCAGGTTGTTGTTGAATTTGTTGGTGTTTTTCAATGTTGAGGTTGTTGTTGAATTTGTTGGTGTTTTTCAATGTTGAGGTTGTTGTTGTTTTTCAATGTTGAGGTTGTTGTTGAGTTTGTTGTTGTTTTTCAATGTTGAGGTTGTTGTTGAATTTGTTGGTGTTTTTCAATGTTGAGGTTGTTGTTGAATTTGTTGGTGTTTTTCAATGCTGAGGTTGTTGTTGTTTTTAAATGTTGGGGTTGTTGTTGAATTTGTTGGTGTTTTTCAATTTTGAGGATGTTTTTGTTTTTCAATGTTGAGGTTGTTGTTGAATTTGTTGGTGTTTTTCCATGATGAGGTTGTTGTTGTTTTTCAAAGTCGAGGTTGTTGTTGAATTTGTTGGTGTTTTTCAATGTCGGGGTTGTTGTTGAATTTGTTGGTGTTTTTCTATGTTGAATTTTTTGTTGAATTTGTTGGTGTTTTTCAATGTTGAGGTTGTTGTTTTTCAATGTTGAGGTTGTTGTTGAATTTGTTGGCGTTTTTAAATGTTGAGGTTGTTGTTGAATTTGTTGGTGTTTTCAATGTTGAGGTTTTTGTTGAATTTGTTGGTGTTTTTCAATGTTGAGGTTGTTGTTATTTTTCAACGTTGAGGTTGTTGTTGAGTTTGTTCGTGTTTTTCAATGTTGAGGTTGTTGTTGAATTTGTTGGTGTTTTTCAATGTTGAGGTTGTTGTTGAATTTGTTGGTGTTTTTCAATGTTGAGGTTGTTGTTGTTTTTAAATGTTGAGGTTGTTGTTGAATTTGTTGGTGCTTTTTCAATTTTGAGGTTGTTGGTGTTTTTCAATGTTGAGGTTGATTTTGAATTTGAGGGTGTTTTTCAATGTCGAGGTTGTTGTTTAATTTGTTGGTGTTTTTCAATGTTGAGGTTGTTGTTGTTTTTCAATGTTGAGGTTGTTGTTGAATTTGTTGGTGTTTTTCAATGTTGAGATTGTTGTTGTTTTTCAATGTTGAGGTTGTTGTTCAATTTGTTGGTGTTTTTAAATGTTGAGGTTGTTGTTGAATTTGCTGGTGTTTTGCAATGTTGAGGTTGTTGTTGTTTTTCAATGTTGAGGTTGTTGTTGAATTTGTTGGTGTTTTTCAATGTTGAGGTTGTTGTTGTATTTGTTGGTGTTTTTCAATTTCGAGGTTGTTGTTGAATTTGTTGTGGTTTTTCAATGTTGAAGTTGTTGTTGAATTTGTTGGTGTTTTTCAATGTTGAGGTTGTTCTTGTTTTTCAATGTTGAGGTTGTTGTTGAATTTGTTGGTGTTTTTCAATGTTGAGGTTGTTGTTGAATTTGTTGGTGTTTTTCAATGTTGAGGTTGTTGTTGTTTTTCAATGTTGAGGTTGTTGTTGAATTTGTTGGTGTTTTTCAATGTTAAGTTTGTTGTTGTTTTTCAATGTTGAGGTTGTTGTTGAATTTGTTGGTGTTTTTCAATGTTGAGGTTGTTGTTGTTTTTCAGTGTTGAGGTTGTTGTTGAATTTGTTGGTGTTTTTCAATGTTGAGGTTGTTGTTGTTTTTCAATGTTGAGGTTGTTGTTGAATTTGTTGGTGCTTTTCAATGTTGAGATTGTTGTTGAATTTGTTGGTGTTTTTCAATGTTGAGGTTGTTGTTGTTTTTCAATGTTGAGTTTGTTGTTGAATTTGTTGGTGTTTTTCAATGTTGAGTTTGTTGTTGAATTTGTTGGTGTTTTTCAATTTCGAGGTTGTTGTTGAATTTTTTAGTGTTTTTCAATGTTGAGGTTGTTGTTGAATTTGTTGGTGTTTTTCAATGTTGAGGTTGTTGTTGAATTTGTTGGTGTTTTTCAATGTTGAGGTTGTTGTTGTTTTTCAATGTTGAGATTGTTGTTGTATTAGTTGGTGTTTTTCAATTTCGAGGTTGTTGTTGAATTTGTTGGTGTTTTTCAATGTTGAGGTTGTTGTTGTTTTTCAATGTTGAGGTTGTTGTTGTATTTGTTGGTGTTTTTCAATTTCGAGGTTGTTGTTGAATTTGTTGTGGTTTTTCAATGTTGAAGTTGTTCTTGAATTTGTTGGTATTTTTCAATGTTGAGGTTGTTCTTGTTTTTCAATGTTGAGGTTGTTGTTGAATTTGTAGGTGTTTTTCAATGTTGAGGTTGTTGTTGAATTTGTTGGTGTTTTTCAATGTTGAGGTTGTTGTTGTTTTTCAATGTTGAGGTTGTTGTTGAATTTGTTGGTGTTTTTCAATGTTAAGTTTGTTGTTGTTTTTCAATGTTGAGGTTGTTGTTGAATTTGTTGGTGTTTTTCAATGTTGAGGTTGTTGTTGTTTTTCAGTGTTGAGGTTGTTGTTGAATTTGTTGGTGTTTTTCAATGTTGAGGTTGTTGTTGTTTTTCAATGTTGAGGTTGTTGTTGAATTTGTTGGTGCTTTTCAATGTTGAGATTGTTGTTGAATTTGTTGGTGTTTTTCAATGCTGAGGTTGTTGTTGTTTTTAAATGTTGGGGTTGTTGTTGAATTTGTTGGTGTTTTTCAATTTTGAGGATGTTTTTGTTTTTCAATGTTGAGGTTGTTGTTGAATTTGTTGGTGTTTTTCCATGATGAGGTTGTTGTTGTTTTTCAAAGTCGAGGTTGTTGTTGAATTTGTTGGTGTTTTTCAATGTCGGGGTTGTTGTTGAATTTGTTGGTGTTTTTCTATGTTGAATTTTTTGTTGAATTTGTTGGTGTTTTTCAATGTTGAGGTTGTTGTTTTTCAATGTTGAGGTTGTTGTTGAATTTGTTGGCGTTTTTAAATGTTGAGGTTGTTGTTGAATTTGTTGGTGTTTTCAATGTTGAGGTTTTTGTTGAATTTGTTGGTGTTTTTCAATGTTGAGGTTGTTGTTATTTTTCAACGTCGAGGTTGTTGTTGAGTTTGTTCGTGTTTTTCAATGTTGAGGTTGTTGTTGAATTTGTTGGTGTTTTTCAATGTTGAGGTTGTTGTTGAATTTGTTGGTGTTTTTCAATTTTGAGGTTGTTGTTGTTTTTAAATGTTGAGGATGTTGTTGAATTTGTTGGTGTTTTTTCAATTTTGAGGTTGTTGGTGTTTTTCAATGTTGAGGTTGATTTTGAATTTGAGGGTGTTTTTCAATGTCGAGGTTGTTGTTTAATTTGTTGGTGTTTTTCAATGTTGAGGTTGTTGTTGTTTTTCAATGTTGAGGTTGTTGTTGAATTTGTTGGTGTTTTTCAATGTTGAGATTGTTGTTGTTTTTCAATGTTGAGGTTGTTGTTCAATTTGTTGGTGTTTTTAAATGTTGAGGTTGTTGTTGAATTTGCTGGTGTTTTGCAATGTTGAGGTTGTTGTTGTTTTTCAATGTTGAGGTTGTTGTTGAATTTGTTGGTGTTTTTCAATGTTGAGGTTGTTGTTGTATTTGTTGGTGTTTTTCAATTTCGAGGTTGTTGTTGAATTTGTTGTGGTTTTTCAATGTTGAAGTTGTTGTTGAATTTGTTGGTGTTTTTCAATGTTGAGGTTGTTCTTGTTTTTCAATGTTGAGGTTGTTGTTGAATTTGTTGGTGTTTTTCAATGTTGAGGTTGTTGTTGAATTTGTTGGTGTTTTTCAATGTTGAGGTTGTTGTTGTTTTTCAATGTTGAGGTTGTTGTTGAATTTGTTGGTGTTTTTCAATGTTAAGTTTGTTGTTGTTTTTCAATGTTGAGGTTGTTGTTGAATTTGTTGGTGTTTTTCAATGTTGAGGTTGTTGTTGTTTTTCAGTGTTGAGGTTGTTGTTGAATTTGTTGGTGTTTTTCAATGTTGAGGTTGTTGTTGTTTTTCAATGTTGAGGTTGTTGTTGAATTTGTTGGTGCTTTTCAATGTTGAGATTGTTGTTGAATTTGTTGGTGTTTTTCAATGTTGAGGTTGTTGTTGTTTTTCAATGTTGAGTTTGTTGTTGAATTTGTTGGTGTTTTTCAATGTTGAGGTTGTTGTTGAATTTGTTGGTGTTTTTCAATGCTGAGGTTGTTGTTGTTTTTAAATGTTGGGGTTGTTGTTGAATTTGTTGGTGTTTTTCAATTTTGAGGATGTTTTTGTTTTTCAATGTTGAGGTTGTTGTTGAATTTGTTGGTGTTTTTCCATGATGAGGTTGTTGTTGTTTTTCAAAGTCGAGGTTGTTGTTGAATTTGTTGGTGTTTTTCAATGTCGGGGTTGTTGTTGAATTTGTTGGTGTTTTTCTATGTTGAATTTTTTGTTGAATTTGTTGGTGTTTTTCAATGTTGAGGTTGTTGTTTTTCAATGTTGAGGTTGTTGTTGAATTTGTTGGCGTTTTTAAATGTTGAGGTTGTTGTTGAATTTGTTGGTGTTTTCAATGTTGAGGTTTTTGTTGAATTTGTTGGTGTTTTTTAATGTTGAGGTTGTTCTTGTTTTTCAATGTTGAGGTTGTTGTTGAATTTGTTGGTGTTTTTCAATGTTGAGGTTGTTGTTGAATTTGTTGGTGTTTTTCAATGTTGAGGTTGTTGTTGTTTTTCAATGTTGAGGTTGTTGTTGAATTTGTTGGTGTTTTTCAATGTTAAGTTTGTTGTTGTTTTTCAATGTTGAGGTTGTTGTTGAATTTGTTGGTGTTTTTCAATGTTGAGGTTGTTGTTGTTTTTCAGTGTTGAGGTTGTAGTTGAATTTGTTGGTGTTTTTCAATGTTGAGGTTGTTGTTGTTTTTCAATGTTGAGGTTGTTGTTGAATTTGTTGGTGCTTTTCAATGTTGAGATTGTTGTTGAATTTGTTGGTGTTTTTCAATGTTGAGGTTGTTGTTGTTTTTCAATGTTGAGTTTGTTGTTGAATTTGTTGGTGTTTTTCAATGTTGAGGTTGTTGTTGAATTTGTTGGTGTTTTTCAATGCTGAGGTTGTTGTTGTTTTTAAATGTTGGGGTTGTTGTTGAATTTGTTGGTGTTTTTCAATTTTGAGGATGTTTTTGTTTTTCAATGTTGAGGTTGTTGTTGAATTTGTTGGTGTTTTTCCATGATGAGGTTGTTGTTGTTTTTCAAAGTCGAGGTTGTTGTTGAATTTGTTGGTGTTTTTCAATGTCGGGGTTGTTGTTGAATTTGTTGGTGTTTTTCTATGTTGAATTTTTTGTTGAATTTGTTGGTGTTTTTCAATGTTGAGGTTGTTGTTTTTCAATGTTGAGGTTGTTGTTGAATTTGTTGGCGTTTTTAAATGTTGAGGTTGTTGTTGAATTTGTTGGTGTTTTCAATGTTGAGGTTTTTGTTGAATTTGTTGGTGTTTTTTAATGTTGAGGTTGTTGTTATTTTTCAACGTTGAGGTTGTTGTTGAGTTTGTTCGTGTTTTTCAATGTTGAGGTTGTTGTTGAATTTGTTGGTGTTTTTCAATGTTGAGGTTGTTGTTGAATTTGTTGGTGTTTTTCAATGTTGAGGTTGTTGTTGTTTTTAAATGTTGAGGTTGTTGTTGAATTTGTTGGTGTTTTTTCAATTTTGAGGTTGTTGGTGTTTTTCAATGTTGAGGTTGATTTTGAATTTGAGGGTGTTTTTCAATGTCGAGGTTGTTGTTTAATTTGTTGGTGTTTTTCAATGTTGAGGTTGTTGTTGTTTTTCAATGTTGAGGTTGTTGTTGAATTTGTTGGTGTTTTTCAATGTTGAGATTGTTGTTGTTTTTCAATGTTGAGGTTGTTGTTCAATTTGTTGGTGTTTTTAAATGTTGAGGTTGTTGTTGAATTTGCTGGTGTTTTGCAATGTTGAGGTTGTTGTTGTTTTTCAATGTTGAGGTTGTTGTTGAATTTGTTGGTGTTTTTCAATGTTGAGGTTGTTGTTGTTTTTCAATGTTGAGGTTGTTGTTGTATTTGTTGGTGTTTTTCAATTTCGAGGTTGTTGTTGAATTTGTTGTGGTTTTTCAATGTTGAAGTTGTTGTTGAATTTGTTGGTGTTTTTCAATGTTGAGGTTGTTCTTGTTTTTCAATGTTGAGGTTGTTGTTGAATTTGTCGGTGTTTTTCAATGTTGAGGTTGTTGTTGAATTTGTTGGTGTTTTTCAATGTTGAGGTTGTTGTTGTTTTTCAATGTTGAGGTTGTTGTTGAATTTGTTGGTGTTTTTCAATGTTAAGTTTGTTGTTGTTTTTCAATGTTGAGGTTATTGTTGAATTTGTTGGTGTTTTTCAATGTTGAGGTTGTTGTTGTTTTTCAGTGTTGATGTTGTTGTTGAATTTGTTGGTGTTTTTCAATGTTGAGGTTGTTGTTGTTTTTCAATGTTGAGGTTGTTGTTGAATTTGTTGGTGCTTTTCAATGTTGAGATTGTTGTTGAATTTGTTGGTGTTTTTCAATGTTGAGGTTGTTGTTGTTTTTCAATGTTGAGTTTGTTGTTGAATTTGTTGGTGTTTTTCAATGTTGAGTTTGTTGTTGAATTTGTTGGTGTTTTTCAATTTCGAGGTTGTTGTTGAATTTTTATAGTGTTTTTCAATGTTGAGGTTGTTGTTGAATTTGTTGGTGTTTTTCAATGTTGAGGTTGTTGTTGAATTTGTTGGTGTTTTTCAATGTTGAGGTTGTTGTTGTTTTTCAATGTTGAGATTGTTGTTGTATTTGTTGGTGTTTTTCAATTTCGAGGTTGTTGTTGAATTTGTTGGTGTTTTTCAATGTTGAAGTTGTTGTTGAATTTGTTGGTGTTTTTCAATGTTGAGTTTGTTGTTGAATTTGTTGGTGTTTTTCAATTTCGAGGTTGTTGTTGAATTTGTTGGTGTTTTTCAATGTTGAGGTTGTTGTTGTTTTTCAATGTTGAGGTTGTTGTTGAATTTGTTGGTGTTTTTCAATGTTTAGTTTGTTGTTGTTTTTCAATGTTGAGGTTGTTGTTGAATTTGTTGGTGTTTTTCAATGTTGAGGTTGTTGTTGTTTTTCAATGTTGAGGTTGTTGTTGACTTTGTTGGTGCTTTTCAATGTTGAGGTTGTTGGTGTTTTTCAATGTTCAGGTTGTTGTTGAATTTGTTGGTGTTTTTCAATGTTGAGGTTGTTGTTGAATTTGTTGGTGTTTTTCAATGTTGAGGTTGTTGTTGTTTTTCAATGTTGAGGTTGTTGTTGAGTTTGTTGTTGTTTTTCAATGTTGAGGTTGTTGTTGAATTTGTTGGTGTTTTTCAATGTTGAGGTTGTTGTTGAATTTGTTGGTGTTTTTCAATGCTGAGGTTGTTGTTGTTTTTAAATGTTGGGGTTGTTGTTGAATTTGTTGGTGTTTTTCAATTTTGAGGATGTTTTTGTTTTTCAATGTTGAGGTTGTTGTTGAATTTGTTGGTGTTTTTCCATGATGAGGTTGTTGTTGTTTTTCAAAGTCGAGGTTGTTGTTGAATTTGTTGGTGTTTTTCAATGTCGGGGTTGTTGTTGAATTTGTTGGTGTTTTTCTATGTTGAATTTTTTGTTGAATTTGTTGGTGTTTTTCAATTTTGAGGTTGTTGTTTTTCAATGTTGAGGTTGTTGTTGAATTTGTTGGCGTTTTTAAATGTTGAGGTTGTTGTTGAATTTGTTGGTGTTTTCAATGTTGAGGTTTTTGTTGAATTTGTTGGTGTTTTTCAATGTTGAGGTTGTTGTTATTTTTCAACGTTGAGGTTGTTGTTGAGTTTGTTCGTGTTTTTCAATGTTGAGGTTGTTGTTGAATTTGTTGGTGTTTTTCAATGTTGAGGTTGTTGTTGAATTTGTTGGTGTTTTTCAATGTTGAGGTTGTTGTTGTTTTTAAATGTTGAGGTTGTTGTTGAATTTGTTGGTGCTTTTTCAATTTTGAGGTTGTTGGTGTTTTTCAATGTTGAGGTTGATTTTGAATTTGAGGGTGTTTTTCAATGTCGAGGTTGTTGTTTAATTTGTTGGTGTTTTTCAATGTTGAGGTTGTTGTTGTTTTTCAATGTTGAGGTTGTTGTTGAATTTGTTGGTGTTTTTCAATGTTGAGATTGTTGTTGTTTTTCAATGTTGAGGTTGTTGTTCAATTTGTTGGTGTTTTTAAATGTTGAGGTTGTTGTTGAATTTGCTGGTGTTTTGCAATGTTGAGGTTGTTGTTGTTTTTCAATGTTGAGGTTGTTGTTGAATTTGTTGGTGTTTTTCAATGTTGAGGTTGTTGTTGTATTTGTTGGTGTTTTTCAATTTCGAGGTTGTTGTTGAATTTGTTGTGGTTTTTCAATGTTGAAGTTGTTGTTGAATTTGTTGGTGTTTTTCAATGTTGAGGTTGTTCTTGTTTTTCAATGTTGAGGTTGTTGTTGAATTTGTTGGTGTTTTTCAATGTTGAGGTTGTTGTTGAATTTGTTGGTGTTTTTCAATGTTGAGGTTGTTGTTGTTTTTCAATGTTGAGGTTGTTGTTGAATTTGTTGGTGTTTTTCAATGTTAAGTTTGTTGTTGTTTTTCAATGTTGAGGTTGTTGTTGAATTTGTTGGTGTTTTTCAATGTTGAGGTTGTTGTTGTTTTTCAGTGTTGAGGTTGTTGTTGAATTTGTTGGTGTTTTTCAATGTTGAGGTTGTTGTTGTTTTTCAATGTTGAGGTTGTTGTTGAATTTGTTGGTGCTTTTCAATGTTGAGATTGTTGTTGAATTTGTTGGTGTTTTTCAATGTTGAGTTTGTTGTTGAATTTGTTGGTGTTTTTCAATGTTGAGTTTGTTGTTGAATTTGTTGGTGTTTTTCAATTTCGAGGTTGTTGTTGAATTTTTTAGTGTTTTTCAATGTTGAGGTTGTTGTTGAATTTGTTGGTGTTTTTCAATGTTGAGGTTGTTGTTGAATTTGTTGGTGTTTTTCAATGTTGAGGTTGTTGTTGTTTTTCAATGTTGAGATTGTTGTTGTATTTGTTGGTGTTTTTCAATTTCGAGGTTGTTGTTGAATTTGTTGGTGTTTTTCAATGTTGAGGTTGTTGTTGTTTTTCAATGTTGAGGTTGTTGTTGTATTTGTTGGTGTTTTTCAATTTCGAGGTTGTTGTTGAATTTGTTGTGGTTTTTCAATGTTGAAGTTGTTCTTGAATTTGTTGGTGTTTTTCAATGTTGAGGTTGTTCTTGTTTTTCAATGTTGAGGTTGTTGTTGAATTTGTAGGTGTTTTTCAATGTTGAGGTTGTTGTTGAATTTGTTGGTGTTTTTCAATGTTGAGGTTGTTGTTGTTTTTCAATGTTGAGGTTGTTGTTGAATTTGTTGGTGTTTTTCAATGTTAAGTTTGTTGTTGTTTTTCAATGTTGAGGTTGTTGTTGAATTTGTTGGTGTTTTTCAATGTTGAGGTTGTTGTTGTTTTTCAGTGTTGAGGTTGTGTTGAATTTGTTGGTGTTTTTCAATGTTGAGGTTGTTGTTGTTTTTCAATGTTGAGGTTGTTGTTGAATTTGTTGGTGCTTTTCAATGTTGAGATTGTTGTTGAATTTGTTGGTGTTTTTCAATGTTGAGGTTGTTGTTGTTTTTCAATGTTGAGTTTGTTGTTGAATTTGTTGGTGTTTTTCAATGTTGAGTTTGTTGTTGAATTTGTTGGTGTTTTTCAATTTCGAGGTTGTTGTTGAATTTTTTACTGTTTTTCAATGTTGAGGTTGTTGTTGAATTTGTTGGTGTTTTTCAATTTTGAGGTTGTTGTTGAATTTGTTGGTGTTTTTGAATGTTGAGGTTGTTGTTGTTTTTCAATGTTGAGATTGTTGTTGTATTTGTTGGTGTTTTTCAATTTCGAGGTTGTTGTTGAATTTGTTGGTGTTTTTCAATGTTGAAGTTGTTGTTGAATTTGTTGGTGTTTTTCAATGTTGAGTTTGTTGTTGAATTTGTTGGTGTTTTTCAATTTTGAGGTTGTTGTTGAATTTGTTGGTGTTTTTCAATGTTGAGGTTGTTGTTGTTTTTCAATGTTGAGGTTGTTGTTGAATTTGTTGGTGTTTTTCAATGTTTAGTTTGTTGTTGTTTTTCAATGTTGAGGTTGTTGTTGAATTTGTTGGTGTTTTTCAATGTTGTGGTTGTTGTTGTTTTTCAATGTTGAGGTTGTTGTTGACTTTGTTGGTGCTTTTCAATGTTGAGGTTGTTGGTGTTTTTCAATGTTCAGGTTGTTGTTGAATTTGTTGGTGTTTTTCAATGTTGAGGTTGTTGTTGAATTTGTTGGTGTTTTTCAATGTTGAGGTTGTTGTTGTTTTTCAATGTTGAGGTTGTTGTTGAGTTTGTTGGTGTTTTTCAATGTTGAGGTTGTTGTTGAATTTGTTGGTGTTTTTCAATGTTGAGGTTGTTGTTGAATTTGTGGGTGTTTTTCAATGCTGAGGTTGTTGTTGTTTTTAAATGTTGGGGTTGTTGTTGAATTTGTTGGTGTTTTTCAATTTTGAGGATGTTTTTGTTTTTCAATGTTGAGGCTGTTGTTGAATTTGTTGGTGTTTTTCCATGATGAGGTTGTTGTTGTTTTTCAAAGTCGAGGTTGTTGTTGAATTTGTTGGTGTTTTTCAATGTCGGGGTTGTTGTTGAATTTGTTGGTGTTTTTCTATGTTGAATTTTTTGTTGAATTTATTGGTGTTTTTCAATGTTGAGGTTGTTGTTTTTCAATGTTGAGGTTGTTGTTGAATTTGTTGGCGTTTTTAAATGTTGAGGTTGTTGTTGAATTTGTTGGTGTTTTCAATGTTGAGGTTTTTGTTGAATTTGTTGGTGTTTTTCAATGTTGAGGTTGTTGTTATTTTTCAACGTCGAGGTTGTTGTTGAGTTTGTTCGTGTTTTTCAATGTTGAGGTTGTTGTTGAATTTGTTGGTGTCTTTCAATGTTGAGGTTGTTGTTGAATTTGTTGGTGTTTTTCAATGTTGAGGTTGTTGTTGTTTTTAAATGTTGAGGTTGTTGTTGAATTTGTTGGTGTTTTTCAATGTTGAGATTGTTGTTGTTTTTCAATGTTGAGGTTGTTGTTCAATTTGTTGGTGTTTTTAAATGTTGAGGTTGTTGTTGAATTTGCTGGTGTTTTGCAATGTTGAGGTTGTTGTTGTTTTTCAATGTTGAGGTTGTTGTTGAATTTGTTGGTGTTTTTCAATGTTGAGATTGTTGTTGTTTTTCAATGTTGAGGTTGTTGTTCAATTTGTTGGTGTTTTTAAATGTTGAGGTTGTTGTTGAATTTGCTGGTGTTTTGCAATGTTGAGGTTGTTGTTGTTTTTCAATGTTGAGGTTGTTGTTGAATTTGTTGGTGTTTTTCAATGTTGAGGTTGTTGTTGTATTTGTTGGTGTTTTTCAATTTCGAGGTTGTTGTTGAATTTGTTGTGGTTTTTCAATGTTGAAGTTGTTGTTGAATTTGTTGGTGTTTTTCAATGTTGAGGTTGTTCTTGTTTTTCAATGTTGAGGTTGTTGTTGAATTTGTTGGTGTTTTTCAATGTTGAGGTTGTTGTTGAATTTGTTGGTGTTTTTCAATGTTGAGGTTGTTGTTGTTTTTCAATGTTGAGGTTGTTGTTGAATTTGTTGGTGTTTTTCAATGTTAAGTTTGTTGTTGTTTTTCAATGTTGAGGTTGTTGTTGAATTTGTTGGTGTTTTTCAATGTTGAGGTTGTTGTTGTTTTTCAGTGTTGAGGTTGTTGTTGAATTTGTTGGTGTTTTTCAATGTTGAGGTTGTTGTTGTTTTTCAATGTTGAGGTTGTTGTTGAATTTGTTGGTGCTTTTCAATGTTGAGATTGTTGTTGAATTTGTTGGTGTTTTTCAATGTTGAGGTTGTTGTTGTTTTTCAATGTTGAGTTTGTTGTTGAATTTGTTGGTGTTTTTCAATGTTGAGGTTGTTGTTGAATTTGTTGGTGTTTTTCAATGCTGAGGTTGTTGTTGTTTTTAAATGTTGGGGTTGTTGTTGAATTTGTTGGTGTTTTTCAATTTTGAGGATGTTTTTGTTTTTCAATGTTGAGGTTGTTGTTGAAATAGTTGGTGTTTTTCCATGATGAGGTTGTTGTTGTTTTTCAAAGTCGAGGTTGTTGTTGAATTTGTTGGTGTTTTTCAATGTCGGGGTTGTTGTTGAATTTGTTGGTGTTTTTCTATGTTGAATTTTTTGTTGAATTTGTTGGTGTTTTTCAATGTTGAGGTTGTTGTTTTTCAATGTTGAGGTTGTTGTTGAATTTGTTGGCGTTTTTAAATGTTGAGGTTGTTGTTGAATTTGTTGGTGTTTTCAATGTTGAGGTTTTTGTTGAATTTGTTGGTGTTTTTCAATGTTGAGGTTGTTGTTATTTTTCAACGTTGAGGTTGTTGTTGAGTTTGTTCCTGTTTTTCAATGTTGAGGTTGTTGTTGAATTTGTTGGTGTTTTTCAATGTTGAGGTTGTTGTTGAATTTGTTGGTGTTTTTCAATGTTGAGGTTGTTGTTGTTTTTAAATGTTGAGGTTGTTGTTGAATTTGTTGGTGTTTTTTCAATTTTGAGGTTGTTGGTGTTTTTCAATGTTGAGGTTGATTTTGAATTTGAGGGTGTTTTTCAATGTCGAGGTTGTTGTTTAATTTGTTGGTGTTTTTCAATGTTGAGGTTGTTGTTGTTTTTCAATGTTGAGGTTGTTGTTGAATTTGTTGGTGTTTTTCAATGTTCAGATTGTTGTTGTTTTTCAATGTTGAGGTTGTTGTTCAATTTGTTGGTGTTTTTAAATGTTGAGGTTGTTGTTGAATTTGCTGGTGTTTTGCAATGTTGAGGTTGTTGTTGTTTTTCAATGTTGAGGTTGTTGTTGAATTTGTTGGTGTTTTTCAATGTTGAGGTTGTTGTTGTTTTTCAATGTTGAGGTTGTTGTTGTATTTGTTGGTGTTTTTCAATTTCGAGGTTGTTGTTGAATTTGTTGGTGTTTTTCAATGTTGAAGTTGTTGTTGAATTTGTTGGTGTTTTTCAATGTTGAGGTTGTTCTTGTTTTTCAATGTTGAGGTTGTTGTTGAATTTGTAGGTGTTTTTCAATGTTGAGGTTGTTGTTGAATTTGTTGGTGTTTTTCAATGTTGAGGTTGTTGTTGTTTTTCAATGTTGAGGTTGTTGTTGAATTTGTTGGTGTTTTTCAATGTTAAGTTTGTTGTTGTTTTTCAATGTTGAGGTTATTGTTGAATTTGTTGGTGTTTTTCAATGTTGAGGTTGTTGTTGTTTTTCAGTGTTGAGGTTGTTGTTGAATTTGTTGGTGTTTTTCAATGTTGAGGTTGTTGTTGTTTTTCAATGTTGAGGTTGTTGCTGAATTTGTTGGTGCTTTTCAATGTTGAGATTGTTGTTGAATTTGTTGGTGTTTTTCAATGTTGAGGTTGTTGTTGTTTTTCAATGTTGAGTTTGTTGTTGAATTTGTTGGTGTTTTTCAATGTTGAGTTTGCTGTTGAATTTGTTGGTGTTTTTCAATTTCGAGTTTGTTGTTGAATTTTTATAGTGTTTTTCAATGTTGAGGTTGTTGTTGAATTTGTTGGTGTTTTTCAATGTTGAGGTTGTTGTTGAATTTGTTGGTGTTTTTCAATGTTGAGGTTGTTGTTGTTTTTCAATGTTGAGATTGTTGTTGTATTTGTTGGTGTTTTTCAATTTCGAGGTTGTTGTTGAATTTGTTGGTGTTTTTCAATGTTGAAGTTGTTGTTGAATTTGTTGGTGTTTTTCAATGTTGAGTTTGTTGTTGAATTTGTTGGTGTTTTTCAATTTCGAGGTTGTTGTTGAATTTGTTGGTGTTTTTCAATGTTGAGGTTGTTGTTGTTTTTCAATGTTGAGGTTGTTGTTGAATTTGTTGGTGTTTTTCAATGTTTAGTTTGTTGTTGTTTTTCAATGTTGAGGTTGTTGTTGAATTTGTTGGTGTTTTTCAATGTTGAGGTTGTTGTTGTTTTTCAATGTTGAGGTTGTTGTTGACTTTGTTGGTGCTTTTCAATGTTGAGGTTGTTGGTGTTTTTCAATGTTCAGGTTGTTGTTGAATTTGTTGGTGTTTTTCAATGTTGAGGTTGTTGTTGAATTTGTTGGTGTTTTTCAATGTTGAGGTTGTTGTTGTTTTTCAATGTTGAGGTTGTTGTTGAGTTTGTTGTTGTTTTTCAATGTTGAGGTTGTTGTTGAATTTGTTGGTGTTTTTCAATGTTGAGGTTGTTGTTGAATTTGTTGGTGTTTTTCAATGCTGAGGTTGTTGTTGTTTTTAAATGTTGGGGTTGTTGTTGAATTTGTTGGTGTTTTTCAATTTTGAGGATGTTTTTGTTTTTCAATGTTGAGGTTGTTGTTGAATTTGTTGGTGTTTTTCCATGATGAGGTTGTTGTTGTTTTTCAAAGTCGAGGTTGTTGTTGAATTTGTTGGTGTTTTTCAATGTCGGGGTTGTTGTTGAATTTGTTGGTGTTTTTCTATGTTGAATTTTTTGTTGAATTTGTTGGTGTTTTTCAATGTTGAGGTTGTTGTTTTTCAATGTTGAGGTTGTTGTTGAATTTGTTGGCGTTTTTAAATGTTGAGGTTGTTGTTGAATTTGTTGGTGTTTTCAATGTTGAGGTTTTTGTTGAATTTGTTGGTGTTTTTCAATGTTGAGGTTGTTGTTATTTTTCAACGTTGAGGTTGTTGTTGAGTTTGTTCGTGTTTTTCAATGTTGAGGTTGTTGTTGAATTTGTTGGTGTTTTTCAATGTTGAGGTTGTTGTTGAATTTGTTGGTGTTTTTCAATTTTGAGGTTGTTGGTGTTTTTCAATGTTGAGGTGATTTTGAATTTGAGGGTGTTTTTCAATGTCGAGGTTGTTGTTTAATTTGTTGGTGTTTTTCAATGTTGAGGTTGTTGTTGTTTTTCAATGTTGAGGTTGTTGTTGAATTTGTTGGTGTTTTTCAATGTTGAGATTGTTGTTGTTTTTCAATGTTGAGGTTGTTGTTCAATTTGTTGGTGTTTTTAAATGTTGAGGTTGTTGTTGAATTTGCTGGTGTTTTGCAATGTTGAGGTTGTTGTTGTTTTTCAATGTTGAGGTTGTTGTTGAATTTGTTGGTGTTTTTCAATGTTGAGGTTGTTGTTGTATTTGTTGGTGTTTTTCAATTTCGAGGTTGTTGTTGAATTTGTTGTGGTTTTTCAATGTTGAAGTTGTTGTTGAATTTGTTGGTGTTTTTCAATGTTGAGGTTGTTCTTGTTTTTCAATGTTGAGGTTGTTGTTGAATTTGTTGGTGTTTTTCAATGTTGAGGTTGTTGTTGAATTTGTTGGTGTTTTTCAATGTTGAGGTTGTTGTTGTTTTTCAATGTTGAGGTTGTTGTTGAATTTGTTGGTGTTTTTCAATGTTAAGTTTGTTGTTGTTTTTCAATGTTGAGGTTGTTGTTGAATTTGTTGGTGTTTTTCAATGTTGAGGTTGTTGTTGTTTTTCAGTGTTGAGGTTGTTGTTGAATTTGTTGGTGTTTTTCAATGTTGAGGTTGTTGTTGTTTTTCAATGTTGAGGTTGTTGTTGAATTTGTTGGTGCTTTTCAATGTTGAGATTGTTGTTGAATTTGTTGGTGTTTTTCAATGTTGAGGTTGTTGTTGTTTTTCAATGTTGAGTTTGTTGTTGAATTTGTTGGTGTTTTTCAATGTTGAGTTTGTTGTTGAATTTGTTGGTGTTTTTCAATTTCGAGGTTGTTGTTGAATTTTTTAGTGTTTTTCAATGTTGAGGTTGTTGTTGAATTTGTTGGTGTTTTTCAATGTTGAGGTTGTTGTTGAATTTGTTGGTGTTTTTCAATGTTGAGGTTGTTGTTGTTTTTCAATGTTGAGATTGTTGTTGTATTTGTTGGTGTTTTTCAATTTCGAGGTTGTTGTTGAATTTGTTGGTGTTTTTCAATGTTGAAGTTGTTGTTGAATTTGTTGGTGTTTTTCAATGTTGAGTTTGTTGTTGAATTTGTTGGTGTTTTTCAATTTCGAGGTTGTTGTTGAATTTGTTAGTGTTTTTCAATGTTGAGGTTGTTGTTGAATTTGTTGGTGTTTTTCAATGTTGAGGTTGTTGTTGAATTTGTTGGTGTTTTTCAATGTTGAGGTTGTTGTTTTTTTTCAATGTTGAGGTTGTTGTTGTATTTGTTGGTGTTTTTCAATTTCGAGGTTGTTGTTGAATTTGTTGGTGTTTTTCAATGTTGAAGTTGTTGTTGAATTTGTTGCTGTTTTTCAATGTTGAGGTTGTTGTTGTTTTTCAATGTTGAGGTTGTTGTTGTATTTGTTGGTGTTTTTCAATGTTGAGGTTGTTGTTGTTTTTCAATGTTGAGATTGTTGTTGTATTTGTTGGTGTTTTTCAATTTCGAGGTTGTTGTTGAATTTGTTGGTGTTTTTCAATGTTGAAGTTGTTGTTGAATTTGTTGGTGTTTTTCAATGTTGAGTTTGTTGTTGAATTTGTTGGTGTTTTTCAATTTCGAGGTTGTTGTTGAATTTGTTAGTGTTTTTCAATGTTGAGGTTGTTGTTGAATTTGTTGGTGTTTTTCAATGTTGAGGTTGTTGTTGAATTTGTTGGTGTTTTTCAATGTTGAGGTTGTTGTTTTTTTTCAATGTTGAGGTTGTTGTTGTATTTGTTGGTGTTTTTCAATTTCGAGGTTGTTATTGAATTTGTTGGTGTTTTTCAATGTTGAAGTTGTTGTTGAATTTGTTGGTGTTTTTCAATGTTGAGGTTGTTGTTGTTTTTCAATGTTGAGGTTGTTGTTGAATTTGTTGGTGTTTTTCAATGTTGAGGTTGTTGTTGTTTTTCAATGCTGAGGTTGTTGTTGAATTTGCTGGTGTTTTTCAATGTTGAGGTTGTTGTTGAATTTGTTGGTGTTGTTCAATGTTGAGGTTGTTCTTTTTCAATGTTGAGGTTGTTGTTGAATTTGTTGGTGTTTTTCAATGTTTGGGTTGTTGTTGTTTTTCAATGTTTAGGTTGTTGTTGAATTTGTTGGTGTTTTTCAATGTTGAGGTTGTTGTTGAATTTGTTGGTGTTTTTCAATGTTGAGGTTGTTGTTGTTTTTCAATGTTGAGGTTGTTGTTGAATTTGTTGGTGTTTTTCAATGTTGAGTTTGTTGGTGTTTTTCAATGTTGAGGTTGTTGTTGTTTTTCAATGTTGAGGTTGTTGTTGAATTTGTTGGTGTTTTTCAATGTTGAGGTTGTTGTTGTTTTTCAATGTTGAGGTTGTTGTTGAATTTGTTGGTGCTCTTCAATGTTGAGATTGTTGTTGAATTTGTTGGTGTTTTTCAATGTTGAGGTTGTTGTTGTTTTTCAATGTTGAGTTTGTTGTTGAATTTGTTGGTGTTTTTCAATGTTGAGGCTGTTGTTGTTTTTCAATGTTGAGGTTGTTGTTGTATTTGTTGGTGTTTTTCAATTTCGAGGTTGTTGTTGAATTTGTTGGTGTTTTTCAATGTTGAAGTTGTTGTTGAATTTGTTGGTGTTTTTCAATGTTGAGGTTGTTGTTGTTTTTCAATGTTGAGGTTGTTGTTGAATTTGTTGGTGTTTTTCAATGTTGAGGTTGTTGTTGTTTTTCAATGCTGAGGTTGTTGTTGAATTTGTTGGTGTTTTTCAATGTTGAGGTTGTTGTTGAATTTGTTGGTGTTTTTCAATGTTGAGGTTGCTGTTGTTTTTCAATGTTGAGGTTGTTTTTGAATTTGTTGGTGTTTTTCAATGTTTAGGTTGTTGTTGTTTTTCAATGATGAGGTTGTTGTTGAATTTGTTGGTGTTTTTCAATGTTGAGGTTGTTGTTGAATTTGTTGGTGTTTTTCAATGTTGAGGTTGTTGTTGTTTTTCAATGTTGAGGTTGTTGTTGAATTTGTTGGTGTTTTTCAATGTTGAGATTGTTGTTGTTTTTAAATGTTGAGGTTGTTGTTGTTTTTCAATGTTGAGGTTGTTGTTGAATTTGTTGGTGTTTTTCAATGTTGAGGTTGTTGTTGTTTTTCAATGTTGAGGTTGTTGTTGAATTTGTTGCTGCTTTTCAATGTTGAGGTTGTTGTTGAATTTGTTGGTATTTTTCAATGTTGAGGTTGTTGTTGTTTTTCAATGTTGAGGTTGTTGTTGAATTTGTTGGTGTTTTTCCATGATGAGGTTGTTGTTGTTTTTCAAAGTCGAGGTTGTTGTTGAATTTGTTGGTGTTTTTCAATGTCGGGGTTGTTGTTGAATTTGTTGGTGTTTTTCTATGTTGAATTTTATGTTGAATTTGTTGGTGTTTTTCAATGTTGAGGATGTTGTTTTTCAATTTTGAGGTTGTTGTTGAATTTGTTGGCGTTTTTAAATGTTGAGGTTTTTGTTGAATTTGTTGGTGTTTTCAATGTTGAGGTTTTTGTTGAATTTGTTGGGGTTTTTCAATGTTGAGGTTGTTGTTATTTTTCAATGTTGAGGTTGTTGTTGAGTTTGTTCGTGTTTTTCAATGTTGAGGTTGTTGTTGAATTTGTTGGTGTTTTTCAATGTTGAGGTTGTTGTTGAATTTGTTGGTGTTTTTCAATGTTGAGGTTGTTGTTGTTTTTAAATGTTGAGGTTGTTGTTGAATTTGTTGGTGTTTTTCAATTTTGAGGTTGTTGGTGTTTTTCAATGTTGAGGTTGATTTTGAATTTGAGGGTGTTTTTCAAGGTCGAGGTTGTTGTTTAATTTGTTGGTGTTTTTCAATGTTGAGGTTGTTGTTGTTTTTCAATGTTGAGGTTGTTGTTGAATTTGTTGGTGTTTTTCAATGTTGAGATTGTTGTTGTTTTTCAATGTTGAGGTTGTTGTTCAATTTGTTGGTGTTTTTAAATGTTGAGGTTGTTGTTGAATTTGCAGGTGTTTTGCAATGTTGAGGTTGTTGTTGTTTTTCAATGTTGAGGTTGTTGTTGAATTTGTTGGTGTTTTTCAATGTTGAGGTTGTTGTTGTTTTTCAATATTGAGGTTGTTGTTGTATTTGTTGGTGTTTTTCAATTTCGAGGTTGTTGTTGAATTTGTTGTTGTTTTTCAATGTTGAAGTTGTTGTTGAATTTGTTGGTGTTTTTCAATGTTGAGGTTGTTCTTGTTTTTCAATGTTGAGGTTGTTGTTGAATTTGTTGGTGTTTTTCAATGTTGAGGTTGTTGTTGAATTTGTTGGTGTTTTTCAATGTTGAGGTTGTTGTTGTTTTTCAATGTTGAGGTTGTTGTTGAATTTGTTGGTGTTTTTCAATGTTGAGATTGTTGTTGTTTTTCAATGTTGAGGTTGTTGTTGAATTTGTTGGTGTTTTTCAATGTTGAGGTTGTTGTTGTTTTTCAATGTTGAGGTTGTTGTTGAATTTGTTGGTGTTTTTCAATGTTGAGGTTGTTGTTGTTTTTCAATGTTGAGGTTGTTGTTGAATTTGTTGGTGCTTTTCAATGTTGAGATTGTTGTTGAATTTGTTGGTGTTTTTCAATGTTGAGGTTGTTGTTGTTTTTCAATGTTGAGTTTGTTGCTGAATTTGTTGGTGTTTTTCAATGTTGAGTTTGTTGTTGAATTTGTTGGTGTTTTTCAATTTCGAGTTTGTTGTTGAATTTGTTAGTGTTTTTCAATGTTGAGGTTGTTGTTGAATTTGTTGGTGTTTTTCAATGTTGAGGTTGTTGTTGAATTTGTTGGTGTTTTTCAATGTTGAGGTTGTTGTTGTTTTTCAATGTTGAGGTTGTTGTAGTATTTGTTGGTGTTTTTCAATTTCGAGGTTGTTGTTGAATTTGTTGGTGTTTTTCAAAGTTGAAGTTGTTGTTGAATTTGTTGGTGTTTTTCAATGTTGAGTTTGTTGTTGAATTTGTTGGTGTTTTTCAATTTCGAGGTTGTTGTTGAATTTGTTAGTGTTTTTCAATGTTGAGGTTGTTGTTGAATTTGTTGGTGTTTTTCAATGTTGAGGTTGTTGTTGAATTTGTTGGTGTTTTTCAATGTTGAGGTTGTTGTTGTTTTTCAATGTTGAGGTTATTGTTGTATTTGTTGGTGTTTTTCAATTTCGAGGTTGTTGTTGAATTTGTTGGTGTTTTTCAATGTTGAAGTTGTTGTTGAATTTGTTGGTGTTTTTCAATGTTGAGGTTGTTGTTGTTTTTCAATGTTGAGGTTGTTGTTGAATTTGTTGGTGTTTTTCAATGTTGAGGTTGTTGTTGTTTTTCAATGCTGAGGTTGTTGTTGAATTTGCTGGTGTTTTTCAATGTTGAGGTTGTTGTTGAATTTGTTGGTGTTATTCAATGTTGAGGTTGTTCTTTTTCAATGTTGAGGTTGTTGTTGAATTTGTTGGTGTTTTTCAATGTTTGGGTTGTTGTTGTTTTTCAATGTTGAGGTTGTTGTTGAATTTGTTGGTGTTTTTCAATGTTGAGGTTGTTCTTGAATTTGTTGGTGTTTTTCAATGTTGAGGTTGTTGTTGTTTTTCAATGTTGAGGTTGTTGTTGAATTTGTTGGTGTTTTTCAATTTTGAGTTTGTTGTTGTTTTTCAATGTTGAGGTTGTTGTTGTTTTTCAATGTTGAGGTTGTTGTTGAATTTGTTGGTGTTTTTCAATGTTGAGGTTGTTGTTGTTTTTCAATGTTGAGGTTGTTGTTGAATTTGTTGGTGCTTTTCAATGTTGAGATTGTTGTTGAATTTGTTGGTGTTTTTCAATGTTGAGGTTGTTGTTGTTTTTCAATGTTGAGTTTGTTGTTGAATTTGTTGGTGTTTTTCAATGTTGAGTTTGTTGTTGAATTTGTTGGTGTTTTTCAATTTCGAGGTTGTTGTTGAATTTGTTAGTGTTTTTCAATGTTGAGGTTGTTGTTGAATTTGTTGGTGTTTTTCAATGTTGAGGTTGTTGTTGAATATGTTGGTGTTTTTCAATGTAGAGGCTGTTGTTGTTTTTCAATGTTGAGGTTGTTGTTGTATTTGTTGGTGTTTTTCAATTTCGAGGTTGTTGTTGAATTTGTTGGTGTTTTTCAATGTTGAAGTTGTTGTTGAATTTGTTGGTGTTTTTCAATCTTGAGGTTGTTGTTGTTTTTCAATGTTGAGGTTGTTGTTGAATTTGTTGGTGTTTTTCAATGTTGAGGTTGTTGTTGTTTTTCAATGCTGAGGTTGTTGTTGAATTTGTTGGTGTTTTTCAATGTTGAGGTTGTTGTTGAATTTGTTGGTGTTTTTCAATGTTGAGGTTGTTGTTGTTTTTCAATGTTGAGGTTGTTTTTGAATTTGTTGGTGTTTTTCAATGTTTAGGTTGTTGTTGTTTTTCAATGTTGAGGTTGTTGTTGAATTTGTTGGTGTTTTTCAATGTTGAGGTTGTTGTTGAATTTGTTGGTGTTTTTCAATGTTGAGGTTGTTGTTGTTTTTCAATGTTGAGGTTGTTGTTGAATTTGTTGGTGTTTTTCAATGTTGAGTTTGTTGTTGTTTTTCAATGTTGAGGTTGTTGTTGTTTTTCAATGTTGAGGTTGTTGTTGAATTTGTTGGTGTTTTTCAATGTTGAGGTTGTTGTTGTTTTTCAATGTTGAGGTTGTTGTTGAATTTGTTGGTGCTTTTCAATGTTGAGGTTGTTGTTGCATTTGTTGGTATTTTTCAATGTTGAGGTTGTTGTTGTTTTTCAATGTTGAGGTTGTTGTTGAATTTGTTGGTGTTTTTCAATGTTGAGTTTGTTGTTGAATTTGTTGGTGTTTTTCAATTTCGAGGTTGTTGTTGAATTTGTTGGTGTTTTTCAATGTTGAGGTTGTTGTTGAATTTGTTGGTGTTTTTCAATGTTGAGGTTGTTGTTGAATTTGTTGGTGTTTTTCAATGTTGAGGTTGTTGTTGTTTTTCAATGTTGAGGTCGTTGTTGAATTTGTTGGTGTTTTTCAATGTTTAGTTTGTTGTTGTTTTTCAATGTTGAGGTTGTTGTTGAATTTGTTGGTGTTTTTCAATGTTGAGGTTGTTGTTGTTTTTCAATGTTCAGGTTGTTGTTGAATTTGTTGGTGTTTTTCAAAGTTGAGGTTGTTGTTGAATTTGTTGGTGTTTTTCAATGTTGAGGTTGTTGTTGTTTTTCAATGTTGAGGTTGTTGTTGAGTTTGTTGGTGTTTTTCAATGTTGAGGTTGTTGTTGAATTTGTTGGTGTTTTTCAATGTTGAGGTTGTTGTTGAATTTGTTGGTGTTTTTCAATGCTGAGGTTGTTGTTGTTTTTCAATGTTGGTCTTGTTGTTGAATTTGTTGGTGTTTTTCAATTTTGAGGATGTTTTTGTTTTTCAATGTTGAGGTTGTTGTTGAATTTGTTGGTGTTTTTCCATGATGAGGTTGTTGTTGTTTCTCAAAGTTGAGGTTGTTGTTGAATTTGATGGTGTTTTTCAATGTCGGGGTTGTTGTTGAATTTGTTGGTGTTTTTCTATGTTGAATTTTTTGTTGAATTTGTTGATGTTTTGCAATGTTGAGGTTGTTGTTTTTCAATGTGGAGGTTGTTGTTGAATTTGTTGGCGTTTTTAAATGTTGAGGTTGTTGTTGAATTTGTTGGTGTTTTCAATGTTGAGGTTTTTGTTGAATTTGTTGGTGTTTTTCAATGTTGAAGTTGTTGTTGTTTTTCAATGTTGAGGTTGTTGTTGAATTTGATGGTGTTTTTCAATGTCGACGTTGTTGTTGAATTTGTTGGTGTTTTTCAATGTTGAAGTTGTTGTTGAATTTGTTGGTGTTTTTCAATGTTGAGGTTGTTGCTGTTTTTCAATGTTGAGGTTGTTGATGAATTTGTTGGTGTTTTTCAATGTTGAGATTGTTGTTGCTTTTCAATGTTGAGGTTGTTGTTGAAATTGTTGGTGCTTTTAAATGTTGAGGTTGCTGTTGAATTGGTTGGTGTTTTTCAATGTTGAGGTTGTTGTTGTTTTTCAATTTGAGGTTGTTGTTGAATTTGTTGGTGTCTTTCAATGTTGAGGTTGTTGTTGAATTTGTTGGTGTTTTTCAATTTCGAGGTTGTTGTTGAATTTGTTTGTGTTTTTCAATATTGAGCTTGTTGTTGAATTTGTTGGTGTTTTTCAATGTTGAGGTTGTTGTTGAATTTGTTGGTGTTTTTCAATGTTGAGGTTGTTGTTGTTTTTCAATGTTGAGGTTGTTGTTGAATTTGTTGGTGTTTTTCAATGTTTAGGTTGTTGTTGTTTTTCAATGTTGAGGTTGTTGTTGAATGTGTTGGTGTTTTTCAATGTTGAGGTTGTTGTTTAATTTGTTGGTGTTTTTCAATGTTGAGGTTGTTGTTGTTTTTCAATGTTGAGGTTGTTGTTGAATTTGTTGGTGTTTTTCAATGTTGAGTTTGTTGTTGTGTTTCATTGTTGAGGTTGTTGTTGTTTTTCAATGTTGAGGTTGTTGTTGAATTTGTTGGTGTTTTTCAATGTTGAGGTTGTTGTTGTTTTTCAATGTTGAGGTTGTTGTTGAATTTGTTGGTGCTTTTCAATGTTGAGGTTGTTGTTGAATTTGTTGGTGTTTTTCAATGTTGAGGTTGTTGTTGTTTTTCAATGTTGAGGTTGTTGTTGAATTTTTTGGGGTTTTTCAATGTTGAGTTTGTTGTTGAATTTTTTGGTGTTTTTCAATTTCGAGGTTGTTGTTGAATTTGTTGGTGTTTTTCAATGTTGAGGTTGTTGTTGAATTTGTTGGTGTTTTTCAATGTTGAAGTTGTTGTTGAATTTGTTGGTGTTTTTCAATGTTGAGGTTGTTGTTGTTTTTCAATGTTGAGGTTGTTGTTGAATTTGTTGGTGTTTTTCAATGTTTAGTTTGTTGTTGTTTTTCAATGTTGAGGTTGTTGTTGAATTTGTTGGTGTTTTTCAATGTTGAGGTTGTTGTTGTTTTTCAATGTTGAGGTTGTTGTTGAATTTGTCGGTGCTTTTCAATGTTGAGGTTGTTGGTGTTTTTCAATGTTCAGGTTGTTGTTGAATTTGTTGGTGTTTTTCAATGCTGAGGTTGTTGTTGAATTTGTTGGTGTTTTTCAATGTTGAGGTTGTTGTTGTTTTTCAATGTTGAGGTTGTTGTTGAGTTTGTTGGTGTTTTTCAATGTTGAGGTTGTTGTTGAATTTGTTGGTGTTTTTCAATGTTGAGGTTGTTGTTGAATTTGTTGGTGTTTTTCAATGCTGAGGTTGTTGTTGTTTTTAAATGTTGGGGTTGTTGTTGAATTTGTTGGTGTTTTTCAATTTTGAGGATGTTTTTGTTTTTCAATGTTGAGGTTGTTGTTGAATTTGTTGTTGTTTTTCCATGATGAGGTTGTTGTTATTTTTCAAAGTTGAGGTTGTTGTTGAATTTGTTGGTGTTTTTCAATGTCGGGGTTGTTGTTGAATTTGTTGGTGTTTTTCTATGTTGAATTTTTTGTTGAATTTGTTGGTGTTTTTCAATGTTGAGGTTGTTGTTTTTCAATGTTGAGGTTGTTGTTGAATTTGTTGGCGTTTTTAAATGTTGAGGTTTTTGTTGAATTTGTTGGTGTTTTTCAATGTTGAGGTTGTTGTTGTTTTTCAATGTTGAGGTTGTTGTTGAATTTGATGGTGTTTTTCAATGTTGAGGTTGTGGTGTTTCAATGTTGAGGTTGTTGTTGAATTTGTTGGTGTTTTCAATGTTGAGGTTTTTGTTGAATTTGTTGGTGTTTTTCAATGTTGAGGTTGTTGTTGTTTTTCAATGTTGAGGTTGTTGTTGTTTTTCAATGTTGAGGTCGTTGTGGAATTTGTTGGAATTTTCAATGTTTAGTTTGTTGTTGTTTTTCAATGTTGAGGTTGTTGTTGAATTTGTTGGTGTTTTTCAATGTTGAGGTTGTTGTTGTTTTTCAATGTTCAGGTTGTTGTTGAATTTGTTGGTGTTTTTCAAAGTTGAGGTTGTTGTTGAATTTGTTGGTGTTTTTCAATGTTGAGGTTGTTGTTGTTTTTCAATGTTGAGGTTGTTGTTGAGTTTGTTGGTGTTTTTCAATGTTGAGGTTGTTGTTGAATTTGTTGGTGTTTTTCAATGTTGAGGTTGTTGTTGAATTTGTTGGTGTTTTTCAATGCTGAGGTTGTTGTTGTTTTTCAATGTTGGGCTTGTTGTTGAATTTGTTGGTGTTTTTCAATTTTGAGGATGTTTTTGTTTTTCAATGTTGAGGTTGTTGTTGAATTTGTTGGTGTTTTTCCATGATGAGGTTGTTGTTGTTTCTCAAAGTTGAGGTTGTTGTTGAATTTGATGGTGTTTTTCAATGTCGGGGTTGTTGTTGAATTTGTTGGTGTTTTTCTATGTTGAATTTTTTGTTGAATTTGTTGATGTTTTGCAATGTTGAGGTTGTTGTTTTTCAAAGTGGAGGTTGTTGTTGAATTTGTTGGCGTTTTTAAATGTTGAGGTTGTTGTTGAATTTGTTGGTGTTTTCAATGTTGAGATTTTTGTTGAATTTGTTGGTGTTTTTCAATGTTGAAGTTGTTGTTGTTTTTCAATGTCGACGTTGTTGTTGAATTTGTTGGTGTTTTTCAATGTTGAAGTTGTTGGTGAATTTGTTGGTGTTTTTCAATGTTGAGGTTGTTGCTGTTTTTCAATGTTGAGGTTGTTGATGAATTTGTTGGTGTTTTTCAATGTTGAGATTGTTGTTGCTTTTCAATGTTGAGGTTGTTGTTGAAATTGTTGGTGCTTTTAAATGTTGAGGTTGCTGTTGAATTGGTTGGTGTTTTTCAATGTTGAGGTTGTTGTTGTTTTTCAATTTGAGGTTGTTGTTGAATTTGTTGGTGTCTTTCAATGTTGAGGTTGTTGTTGAATTTCTTGGTGTTTTTCAATTTCGAGGTTGTTGTTGTTTTTCAATGTTGAGGTTGTTGTTGAATGTGTTGGTGTTTTTCAATGTTGAGGTTGTTGTTTAATTTGTTGGTGTTTTTCAATGTTGAGGTTGTTGTTGTTTTTCAATGTTGAGGTTGTTGTTGAATTTGTTGGTGTTTTTCAATGTTGAGTTTGTTGTTGTTTTTCATTGTTGAGGTTGTTGTTGTTTTTCAATGTTGAGGTTGTTGTTGAATTTGTTGGTGTTTTCCAATGTTGAGGTTGTTGTTGTTTTTCAATGTTGAGGTTGTTGTTGAATTTGTTGGTGCTTTTCAATGTTGAGGTTGTTGTTGAATTTGTTGGTGTTTTTCAATGTTGAGGTTGTTGTTGTTTTTCAATGTTGAGGTTGTTGTTGAATTTTTTGGGGTTTTTCAATGTTGAGTTTGTTGTTGAATTTTTTGGTGTTTTTCAATTTCGAGGTTGTTGTTGAATTTGTTGGTGTTTTTCAATGTTGAGGTTGTTGTTGAATTTGTTGGTGTTTTTCAATGTTGAAGTTGTTGTTGAATTTGTTGGTGTTTTTCAATGTTGAGGTTGTTGTTGTTTTTCAATGTTGAGGTTGTTGTTGAATTTGTTGGTGTTTTTCAATGTTTAGTTTGTTGTTGTTTTTCAATGTTGAGGTTGTTGTTGAATTTGTTGGTGTTTTTCAATGTTGAGGTTGTTGTTGTTTTTCAATGTTGAGGTTGTTGTTGAATTTGTCGGTGCTTTTCAATGTTGAGGTTGTTGGTGTTTTTCAATGTTCAGGTTGTTGTTGAATTTGTTGGTGTTTTTCAATGCTGAGGTTGTTGTTGAATTTGTTGGTGTTTTTCAATGTTGAGGTTGTTGCTGTTTTTCAATGTTGAGGTTGTTGTTGAGTTTGTTGGTGTTTTTCAATGTTGAGGTTGTTGTTGAATTTGTTGGTGTTTTTCAATGTTGAGGTTGTTGTTGAATTTGTTGGTGTTTTTCAATGCTGAGGTTGTTGTTGTTTTTAAATGTTGGGGTTGTTGTTGAATTTGTTGGTGTTTTTCAATTTTTAGGATGTTTTTGTTTTTCAATGTTGAGGTTGTTGTTGAATTTGTTGTTGTTTTTCCATGATGAGGTTGTTGTTATTTTTCAAAGTTGAGGTTGTTGTTGAATTTGTTGGTGTTTTTCAATGTCGGGGTTGTTGTTGAATTTGTTGGTGTTTTTCTATGTTGAATTTTTTGTTGAATTTGTTGGTGTTTTTCAATGTTGAGGTTGTTGTTTTTCAATGTTGAGGTTGTTGTTGAATTTGTTGGCGTTTTTAAATGTTGAGGTTTTTGTTGAATTTGTTGGTGTTTTTCAATGTTGAGGTTGTTGTTGTTTTTCAATGTTGAGGTTGTTGTTGAATTTGATGGTGTTTTTCAATGTTGAGGTTGTGGTTTTTCAATGTTGAGGTTGTTGTTGAATTTGTTGGTGTTTTCAATGTTGAGGTTTTTGTTGAATTTGTTGGTGTTTTTCAATGTTGAGGTTGTTGTTGTTTTTCAATGTTGAGGTTGTTGTTGTTTTTCAATGTTGAGGTCGTTGTTGAATTTGTTGGTGTTTTTCAATGTTTAGTTTGTTGTTGTTTTTCAATGTTGAGGTTGTTGTTGAATTTGTTGGTGTTTTTCAATGTTGAGGTTGTTGTTGTTTTTCAATGTTCAGGTTGTTGTTGAATTTGTTGGTGTTTTTCAAAGTTGAGGTTGTTGTTGAATTTGTTGGTGTTTTTCAATGTTGAGGTTGTTGTTGTTTTTCAATGTTGAGGTTGTTGTTGAGTTTGTTGGTGTTTTTCAATGTTGAGGTTGTTGTTGAATTTGTTTGGTGTTTTTCAATGTTGAGGTTGTTGTTGAATTTGTTGGTGTTTTTCAATGCTGAGGTTGTTGTTGTTTTTCAATGTTGGGCTTGTTGTTGAATTTGTTGGTGTTTTTCAATTTTGAGGATGTTTTTGTTTTTCAATGTTGAGGTTGTTGTTGAATTTGTTGGTGTTTTTCCATGATGAGGTTGTTGTTGTTTCTCAAAGTTGAGGTTGTTGTTGAATTTGATGGTGTTTTTCAATGTCGGGGTTGTTGTTGAATTTGTTGGTGTTTTTCTATGTTGAATTTTTTGTTGAATTTGTTGATGTTTTGCAATGTTGAGGTTGTTGTTTTTCAATGTGGAGGTTGTTGTTGAATTTGTTGGTGTTTTCAATGTTGAGGTTTTTGTTGAATTTGTTGGTGTTTTTCAATGTTGAAGTTGTTGTTGTTTTTCAATGTTGAGGTTGTTGTTGAATTTGATGGTGTTTTTCAATGTCGACGATGTTGTTGAATTTGTTGGTGTTTTTCAATGTTGAAGTTGTTGGTGAATTTGTTGGTGTTTTTCAATGTTGAGGTTGTTGCTGTTTTTCAATGTTGAGGTTGTTGATGAATTTGTTGGTGTTTTTCAATGTTGAGATTGTTGTTGCTTTTCAATGTTGAGGTTGTTGTTGAAATTGTTGGTGCTTTTAAATGTTGAGGTTGCTGTTGAATTGGTTGGTGTTTTTCAATGTTGAGGTTGTTGTTGTTTTTCAATTTGAGGTTGTTGTTGAATTTGTTGGTGTCTTTCAATGTTGAGGTTGTTGTTGAATTTGTTGGTGTTTTTCAATTTCGAGGTTGTTGTTGAATTTGTTTGTGTTTTTCAATATTGAGCTTGTTGTTGAATTTGTTGGTGTTTTTCAATGTTGAGGTTGTTGTTGAATTTGTTGGTGTTTTTCAATGTTGAGGTTGTTGTTGTTTTTCAATGTTGAGGTTGTTGTTGAATTTGTTGGTGTTTTTCAATGTTTAGGTTGTTGTTGTTTTTCAATGTTGAGGTTGTTGTTGAATGTGTTGGTGTTTTTCAATGTTGAGGTTGTTGTTTAATTTGTTGGTGTTTTTCAATGTTGAGGTTGTTGTTGTTTTTCAATGTTGAGGTTGTTGTTGAATTTGTTGGTGTTTTTCAATGTTGAGTTTGTTGTTGTTTTTCATTGTTGAGGTTGTTGTTGTTTTTCAATGTTGAGGTTGTTGTTGAATTTGTTGGTGTTTTTCAATGTTGAGGTTGTTGTTGTTTTTCAATGTTGAGGTTGTTGTTGAATTTGTTGGTGTTTTTCAATGTTGAGGTTGTTGTTGTTTTTCAATGTTGAGGTTGTTGTTGAATTTGTTGGTGTTTTTCAATGTTGAGTTTGTTGTTGTTTTTCATTGTTGAGGTTGTTGTTGTTTTTCAATGTTGAGGTTGTTGTTGAATTTGTTGGTGTTTTTCCATGATGAGGTTGTTGTTGTTTCTCAAAGTTGAGGTTGTTGTTGAATTTGATGGTGTTTTTCAATGTCGGGGTTGTTGTTGAATTTGTTGGTGTTTTTCTATGTTGAATTTTTTGTTGAATTTGTTGATGTTTTGCAATGTTGAGGTTGTTGTTTTTCAATGTGGAGGTTGTTGTTGAATTTGTTGGCGTTTTTAAATGTTGAGGTTGTTGTTGAATTTGTTGGTGTTTTCAATGTTGAGGTTTTTGTTGAATTTGTTGGTGTTTTTCAATGTTGAAGTTGTTGTTGTTTTTCAATGTTGAGGTTGTTGTTGAATTTGATGGTGTTTTTCAATGTCGACGTTGTTGTTGAATTTGTTGGTGTTTTTCAATGTTGAAGTTGCTGGTGAATTTGTTGGTGTTTTTCAATGTTGAGGTTGTTGCTGTTTTTCAATGTTGAGGTTGTTGATGAATTTGTTGGTGTTTTTCAATGTTGACATTGTTGTTGCTTTTCAATGTTGAGGTTGTTGTTGAAATTGTTGGTGCTTTTAAATGTTGAGGTTGCTGTTGAATTGGTTGGTGTTTTTCAATGTTGAGGTTGTTGTTGTTTTTCAATTTGAGGTTGTTGTTGAATTTGTTGGTGTCTTTCAATGTTGAGGTTGTTGTTGAATTTGTTGGTGTTTTTCAATTTCGATGTTGTTGTTGAATTTGTTTGTGTTTTTCAATATTGAGCTTGTTGTTGAATTTGTTGGTGTTTTTCAATGTTGAGGTTGTTGTTGAATTTGTTGGTGTTTTTCAATGTTGAGGTTGTTGTTGTTTTTCAATGTTGAGGTTGTTGTTGAATTTGTTGGTGTTTTTCAATGTTTAGGTTGTTGTTGTTTTTCAATGTTGACGTTGTTGTTGAATGTGTTGGTGTTTTTCAATGTTGAGGTTGTTGTTTAATTTGTTGGTGTTTTTCAATGTTGAGGTTGTTGTTGTTTTTCAATGTTGAGGTTGTTGTTGAATTTGTTGGTGTTTTTCAATGTTGAGTTTGTTGTTGTTTTTCATTGTTGAGGTTGTTGTTGTTTTTCAATGTTGAGGTTGTTGTTGAATTTGTTGGTGTTTTTCAATGTTGAGGTTGTTGTTGTTTTTCAATGTTGAGGTTGTTGTTGAATTTGTTGGTGCTTTTCAATGTTGAGGTTGTTGTTGAATTTGTTGGTGTTTTTCAATGTTGAGGTTGTTGTTGTTTTTCAAAGTTGAGGTTGTTGTTGAATTTTTTGGGTTTTTTCAATGTTGAGTTTGTTGTTGAATTTTTTGGTGTTTTTCAATTTCGAGGTTGTTGTTGAATTTGTTGGTGTTTTTCAATGTTGAGGTTGTTGTTGAATTTGTTGGTGTTTTTCAATGTTGAAGTTGTTGTTGAATTTGTTGGTGTTTTTCAATGTTGAGGTTGTTGTTGTTTTTCAATGTTGAGGTTGTTGTTGAATTTGTTGGTGTTTTTCAATGTTTAGTTTGTTGTTGTTTTTCAATGTTGAGGTTGTTCTTGAATTTGTTGGTGTTTTTCAATGTTGAGGTTGTTGTTGTTTTTCAATGTTGAGGTTGTTGTTGAATTTGTTGGTGCTTTTCAATGTTGAGGTTGTTGGTGTTTTTCAATGTTCAGGTTGTTGCTAATTTGTTGGTGTTTTTCAATGCTGAGGTTGTTGTTGAATTTGTTGGTGTTTTTCAATGTTGAGGTTGTTGTTGTTTTTCAATGTTGAGGTTGTTGTTGAGTTTGTTGGTGTTTTTCAATGTTGAGGTTGTTGTTGAATTTGTTGGTGTTTTTCAATGTTGAGGTTGTTGTTGAATTTGTTGGTGTTTTTCAATGCTGAGGTTGTTGTTGTTTTTAAATGTTGGGGTTGTTGTTGAATTTGTTGGTGTTTTTCAATTTTGAGGATGTTTTTGTTTTTCAATGTTGAGGTTGTTGTTGAATTTGTTGTTGTTTTTCCATGATGAGGTTGTTGTTATTTTTCAAAGTTGAGGTTGTTGTTGAATTTGTTGGTGTTTTTCAATGTCGGGGTTGTTGTTGAATTTGTTGGTGTTTTTCTATGTTGAATTTTTTGTTGAATTTGTTGGTGTTTTTCAATGTTGAGGTTGTTGTTTTTCAATGTTGAGGTTGTTGTTGAATTTGTTGGCGTTTTTAAATGTTGAGGTTTTTGTTGAATTTGTTGGTGTTTTTCAATGTTGAGGTTGTTGTTGTTTTTCAATGTTGAGGTTGTTGTTGAATTTGATGGTGTTTTTCAATGTTGAGGTTGTGGTTTTTCAATGTTGAGGTTGTTGTTGAATTTGTTGGTGTTTTCAATGTTGAGGTTTTTGTTGAATTTGTTGGTGTTTTTCAATGTTGAGGTTGTTGTTGTTTTTCAATGTTGAGGTTGTTGTTGAATTTGATGGTGTTTTTCAATGTCGACGTTGTTGTTGAATTTGTTGGTGTTTTTCAATGTTGAAGTTGTTGTTGAATTTGTTGGTGTTTTTCAATGTTGAGGTTGTTGCTGTTTTTCAATGTTGAGGTTGTTGTTGAATTTGTTGGTGTTTTTCAATGTTGAGATTGTTGTTGTTTTTCAATGTTGAGGTTGTTGTTGAATTTGTTGGTGTTTTTCAATGTCGGGGTTGTTGTTGAATTTGTTGGTGTTTTTCTATGTTGAATTTTTTGTTGAATTTGTTGGTGTTTTTCAATGTTGAGGATGTTGCTTTTCAATGTTGAGGTTGTTGTTGAATTTGTTGGCGTTTTTAAATGTTGAGGTTGTTGTTGAAATTGTTGGTGTTTTTAAATGTTGAGGTTGCTGTTGAATTTGTTGGTGTTTTTCAATTTTGAGGTTGTTGTTGTTTTTCAATTTTGAGGTTATTGTTGAATTTGTTGGTGTTTTTCAATGTTGAGGTTGTTGTTGAATTTGTTGGTGTTTTTCAATTTCGAGGTTGTTGTTGAATTTGTTGGTGTTTTTCAATGTTGAGGTTGTTGTTGTTTTTCAATGCTGAGGTTGTTGTTGAATTTGTTGGTGTTTTCCAATGTTGAGGTTGTTGTTGAATTTGTTGGTGTTTTTCAATGTTGAGGTTGTTGTTGTTTTTCAATGTTGAGGTTGTTGTTGAATTTGTTGGTGTTTTTCAATGTTGAGGTTGTTGTTGTTTTTCAATGTTGAGGTTGTTGTTGAATTTGTTGGTGTTTTTCAATGTTGAGTTTGTTGTTGTTTTTCAATGTTGAGGTTGTTGTTGAATTTGTTGGTGTTTTTCAATGTTGAGGTTGTTGTTGTTTTTCAATGTTGAGGTTGTTGTTGAATTTGATGGTGTTTTTCAATGTTGAGGTTGTGGTTTTTCAATGTTGAGGTTGTTGTTGAATTTGTTGGTGTTTTCAATGTTGAGGTTTTTGTTGAATTTGTTGGTGTTTTTCAATGTTGAGGTTGTTGTTGTTTTTCAATGTTGAGGTTGTTGTTGAATTTGATGGTGTTTTTCAATGTCGACGTTGTTGTTCAATTTGTTGGTGTTTTTCAATGTTGAAGTTGTTGTTGAATTTGTTGGTGTTTTTCAATGTTGAGGTTGTTGCTGTTTTTCAATGTTGAGGTTGTTGTTGAATTTGTTGGTGTTTTTCAATGTTGAGATTGTTGTTGTTTTTCAATGTTGAGGTTGTTGTTGAATTTGTTGGTGTTTTTCAATGTCGGGGTTGTTGTTGAATTTGTCGGTGCTTTTCAATGTTGAGGTTGTTGGTGTTTTTCAATGTTCAGGTTGTTGTTGAATTTGTTGGTGTTTTTCAATGCTGAGGTTGTTGTTGAATTTGTTGGTGTTTTTCAATGTTGAGGTTGTTGTTGTTTTTCAATGTTGAGGTTGTTGTTGAGTTTGTTGGTGTTTTTCAATGTTGAGGTTGTTGTTGAATTTGTTGGTGTTTTTCAATGTTGAGGTTGTTGTTGAATTTGTTGGTGTTTTTCAATGCTGAGGTTGTTGTTGTTTTTAAATGTTGGGGTTGTTGTTGAATTTGTTGGTGTTTTTCAATTTTGAGGATGTTTTTGTTTTTCAATGTTGAGGTTGTTGTTGAATTTGTTGTTGTTTTTCCATGATGAGGTTGTTGTTATTTTTCAAAGTTGAGGTTGTTGTTGAATTTGTTGGTGTTTTTCAATGTCGGGGTTGTTGTTGAATTTGTTGGTGTTTTTCTATGTTGAATTTTTTGTTGAATTTGTTGGTGTTTTTCAATGTTGAGGTTGTTGTTTTTCAATGTTGAGGTTGTTGTTGAATTTGTTGGCGTTTTTAAATGTTGAGGTTTTTGTTGAATTTGTTGGTGTTTTTCAATGTTGAGGTTGTTGTTGTTTTTCAATGTTGAGGTTGTTGTTGAATTTGATGGTGTTTTTCAATGTTGAGGTTGTGGTTTTTCAATGTTGAGGTTGTTGTTGAATTTGTTGGTGTTTTCAATGTTGAGGTTTTTGTTGAATTTGTTGGTGTTTTTCAATGTTGAGGTTGTTGTTGTTTTTCAATGTTGAGGTTGTTGTTGTTTTTCAATGTTGAGGTCGTTGTTGAATTTGTTGGTGTTTTTCAATGTTTAGTTTGTTGTTGTTTTTCAATGTTGAGGTTGTTGTTGAATTTGTTGGTGTTTTTCAATGTTGAGGTTGTTGTTGTTTTTCAATGTTCAGGTTGTTGTTGAATTTGTTCGTGTTTTTCAAAGTTGAGGTTGTTGTTGAATTTGTTGGTGTTTTTCAATGTTGAGGTTGTTGTTGTTTTTCAATGTTGAGGTTGTTGTTGAGTTTGTTGGTGTTTTTCAATGTTGAGGTTGTTGTTGAATTTGTTGGTGTTTTTCAATGTTGAGGTTGTTGTTGAATTTGTTGGTGTTTTTCAATGCTGAGGTTGTTGTTGTTTTTCAATGTTGGGCTTGTTGTTGAATTTGTTGGTGTTTTTCAATTTTGAGGATGTTTTTGTTTTTCAATGTTGAGGTTGTTGTTGAATTTGTTGGTGTTTTTCCATGATGAGGTTGTTGTTGTTTCTCAAAGTTGAGGTTGTTGTTGAATTTGATGGTGTTTTTCAATGTCGGGGTTGTTGTTGAATTTGTTGGTGTTTTTCTATGTTGAATTTTTTGTTGAATTTGTTGATGTTTTGCAATGTTGAGGTTGTTGTTTTTCAATGTGGAGGTTGTTGTTGAATTTGTTGGCGTTTTTAAATGTTGAGGTTGTTGTTGAATTTGTTGGTGTTTTCAATGTTGAGGTTTTTGTTGAATTTGTTGGTGTTTTTCAATGTTGAAGTTGTTGTTGTTTTTCAATGTTGAGGTTGTTGTTGAATTTGATGGTGTTTTTCAATGTCGACGTTGTTGTTGAATTTGTTGGTGTTTTTCAATGTTGAAGTTGTTGGTGAATTTGTTGGTGTTTTTCAATGTTGAGGTTGTTGCTGTTTTTCAATGTTGAGGTTGTTGATGAATTTGTTGGTGTTTTTCAATGTTGAGATTGTTGTTGCTTTTCAATGTTGAGGTTGTTGTTGAAATTGTTGGTGCTTTTAAATGTTGAGGTTGCTGTTGAATTGGTTGGTGTTTTTCAATGTTGAGCTTGTTGTTGTTTTTCAATTTGAGGTTGTTGTTGAATTTGTGGGTGTCTTTCAATGTTGAGGTTGTTGTTGAATTTGTTGGTGTTTTTCAATTTCGAGGTTGTTGTTGAATTTGTTTGTGTTTTTCAATATTGAGCTTGTTGTTGAATTTGTTGGTGTTTTTCAATGTTGAGGTTGTTGTTGAATTTGTTGGTGTTTTTCAATGTTGAGGTTGTTGTTGTTTTTCAATGTTGAGGTTGTTGTTGAATTTGTTGGTGATTTTCAATGTTTAGGTTGTTGTTGTTTTTCAATGTTGAGGTTGTTGTTGAATGTGTTGTTGTTTTTCAATGTTGAGGTTGTTGTTGAATTTGTTGGTGTTTTTCAATGTTGAGTTTGTTGTTGTTTTTCATTGTTGAGGTTGTTGTTGTTTTTCAATGTTGAGGTTGTTGTTGAATTTGTTGGTGTTTTTCAATGTTGAGGTTGTTGTTGTTTTTCAATGTTGAGGTTGTTGTTGAATTTGTTGGTGCTTTTCAATGTTGAGGTTGTTGTTGAATTTGTTGGTGTTTTTCAATGTTGAGGTTGTTGTTGTTTTTCAAAGTTGAGGTTGTTGTTGAATTTTTTGGGTTTTTTCAATGTTGAGTTTGTTGTTGAATTTTTTGGTGTTTTTCAATTTCGAGGTTGTTGTTGAATTTGTTGGTGTTTTTCAATGTTGAGGTTGTTGTTGAATTTGTTGGTGTTTTTCAATGTTGAAGTTGTTGTTGAATTTGTTGGTGTTTTTCAATGTTGAGGTTGTTGTTGTTTTTCAATGTTGAGGTTGTTGTTGAATTTGTTGGTGTTTTTCAATGTTTAGTTTGTTGTTGTTTTTCAATGTTGAGGTTGTTGTTGAATTTGTTGGTGTTTTTCAATGTTGAGGTTGTTGTTGTTTTTCAATGTTGAGGTTGTTGTTGAATTTGTTGGTGCTTTTCAATGTTGAGGTTGTTGGTGTTTTTCAATGTTCAGGTTGTGGCTAATTTGTTGGTGTTTTTCAATGCTGAGGTTGTTGTTGAATTTGTTGGTGTTTTTCAATGTTGAGGTTGTTGTTGTTTTTCAATGTTGAGGTTGTTGTTGAGTTTGTTGGTGTTTTTCAATGTTGAGGTTGTTGTTGAATTTGTTGGTGTTTTTCAATGTTGAGGTTGTTGTTGAATTTGTTGGTGTTTTTCAATGCTGAGGTTGTTGTTGTTTTTAAATGTTGGGGTTGTTGTTGAATTTGTTGGTGTTTTTCAATTTTGAGGATGTTTTTGTTTTTCAATGTTGAGGTTGTTGTTGAATTTGTTGTTGTTTTTCCATGATGAGGTTGTTGTTATTTTTCAAAGTTGAGGTTGTTGTTGAATTTGTTGGTGTTTTTCAATGTCGGGGTTGTTGTTGAATTTGTTGGTGTTTTTCTATGTTGAATTTTTTGTAGAATTTGTTGGTGTTTTTCAATGTTGAGGTTGTTGTTTTTCAATGTTGAGGTTGTTGTTGAATTTGTTGGCGTTTTTAAATGTTGAGGTTTTTGTTGAATTTGTTGGTGTTTTTCAATGTTGAGGTTGTTGTTGTTTTTCAATGTTGAGGTTGTTGTTGAATTTGATGGTGTTTTTCAATGTTGAGGTTGTGGTTTTTCAATGTTGAGGTTGTTGTTGAATTTGTTGGTGTTTTCAATGTTGAGGTTTTTGTTGAATTTGTTGGTGTTTTTCAATGTTGAGGTTGTTGTTGTTTTTCAATGTTGAGGTTGTTGTTGAATTTGATGGTGTTTTTCAATGTCGACGTTGTTGTTGAATTTGTTGGTGTTTTTCAATGTTGAAGTTGTTGTTGAATTTGTTGGTGTTTTTCAATGTTGAGGTTGTTGCTGTTTTTCAATGTTGAGGTTGTTGTTGAATTTGTTGGTGTTTTTCAATGTTGAGATTGTTGTTGTTTTTCAATGTTGAGGTTGTTGTTGAATTTGTTGGTGTTTTTCAATGTCGGGGTTGTTGTTGAATTTGTTGGTGTTTTTCTATGTTGAATTTTTTGTTGAATTTGTTGGTGTTTTTCAATGTTGAGGATGTTGCTTTTCAATGTTGAGGTTGTTGTTGAATTTGTTGGCGTTTTTAAATGTTGAGGTTGTTGTTGAAATTGTTGGTGTTTTTAAATGTTGAGGTTGCTGTTGAATTTGTTGGTGTTTTTCAATTTTGAGGTTGTTGTTGTTTTTCAATTTTGAGGTTATTGTTGAATTTGTTGGTGTTTTTCAATGTTGAGGTTGTTGTTGAATTTGTTGGTGTTTTTCAATTTCGAGGTTGTTGTTGAATTTGTTGGTGTTTTTCAATGTTGAGGTTGTTGTTGTTTTTCAATGCTGAGGTTGTTGTTGAATTTGTTGGTGTTTTTCAATGTTGAGGTTGTTGTTGTTTTTCAATGTTGAGGTTGTTGTTGAATTTGTTGGTGTTTTTCAATGTTGAGTTTGTTGTTGTTTTTCAATGTTGAGGTTGTTGTTGAATTTGTTGGTGTTTTTCAATGTTGAGGTTGTTGTTGTTTTTCAATGTTGAGGTTGTTGTTGAATTTGATGGTGTTTTTCAATGTTGAGGTTCTGGTTTTTCAATGTTGAGGTTGTTGTTGAATTTGTTGGTGTTTTCAATGTTGAGGTTTTTGTTGAATTTGTTGGTGTTTTTCAATGTTGAGGTTGTTGTTGTTTTTCAATGTTGAGGTTGTTGTTGAATTTGATGGTGTTTTTCAATGTCGACGTTGTTGTTCAATTTGTTGGTGTTTTTCAATGTTGAAGTTGTTGTTGAATTTGTTGGTGTTTTTCAATGTTGAGGTTGTTGCTGTTTTTCAATGTTGAGGTTGTTGCTGAATTTGTTGGTGTTTTTCAATGTTGAGATTGTTGTTGTTTTTCAATGTTGAGGTTGTTGTTGAATTTGTTGGTGTTTTTCAATGTCGGGGTTGTTGTTGAATTTGTTGGTGTTTTTCTATGTTGAATTTTTTGTTGAATTTGTTGGTGTTTTTCAATGTTGAGGTTGTTGCTTTTCAATGTTGAGGTTGTTGTTGAATTTGTTGGCGTTTTTAAATGTTGAGGTTGTTGTTGAAATTGTTGGTGTTTTTAAATGTTGAGGTTGCTGTTGAATTTGTTGGTGTTTTTCAATTTTGAGGTTGTTGTTGTTTTTCAATTTTGAGGTTATTGTTGAATTTGTTGGTGTTTTTCAATGTTGAGGTTGTTGTTGAATTTGTTGGTGTTTTTCAATTTCGAGGTTGCTGTTGAATTTGTTGGTGTTTTTCAATGTTGAAGTTGTTGTTGAATTTGTTGGTGTTTTTCAATGTTGAGGTTGTTGTTGTTTTTCAATGCTGAGGTTGTTGTTGAATTTGTTGGTGTTTTCCAATGTTGAGGTTGTTGTTGAATTTGTTGGTGTTTTTCAATGTTGAGGTTGTTGTTGTTTTTCAATGTTGAGGTTGTTGTTGAATTTGTTGGTGTTTTTCAATGTTGAGGTTGTTGTTGTTTTTCAATGTTGAGGTTGTTGTTGAATTTGTTGGTGTTTTTCAATGTTGAGTTTGTTGTTGTTTTTCAATGTTGAGGTTGTTGTTGAATTTGTTGGTGTTTTTCAATGTTGAGGTTGTTGTTGTTTTTCAATGTTGAGGTTGTTGTTGAATTTGTTGGTGTTTTTCAATGTTGAGGTTGTTGTTGTTTTTCAATGTTGAGGTTGTTGTTGAGTTTGTTGGTGTTTTTCAATGTTGAGGTTGTTGTTGAATTTGTTGGTGTTTTTCAATGATGAGGTTGTTGTTGTTTTTCAATTTTGAGGTTGTTGAAATTGTGGGTGTTTTTCAATCTTGAGTTTGTTGTTGAATTTGTTGGTCTTTTTCAATGTTGAGGTTGTTGTTGAATTTGTTGGTGTTTTTCAATGTTGAGGTTGTTGTTATTTTTCAATGTTGAGGTTGTTGTTGAGTTTGTTGGTGTTTTTCAATGTTGAGGTTGATTTTGAATTTGAGGGTGTTTTTCAATGTCGAGGTTGTTGTTGAATTTGTTGGTGTTTTTCAATGTTGAGGTTGTTGTTGTTTTTCAATGTTGAGGTTGTTGTTGAATTTGTTGGTGTTTTTCAATGTTGAGATTGTTGTTGTTTTTCAATGTTGAGGTTGTTGTTGAATTTGTTGGTGTTTTTAAATGTTGAGGTTGTTGTTGAATTTGCTGGTGTTTTGCAATGTTGAGGTGGTTGTTGTTTTTCAATGTTGAGGTTGTTGTTGAATTTGTTGGTGGTTTTCAATGTTGAGGTTGTTGTTGTTTTTCAATGTTGAGCTTGTTGTTGTATTTGTTGGTTTTTTTCGATTTCGAGGTTGTTGTTGAATTTGTTGGTGTTTTTCAATGTTGAAGTTGTTGTTGAATTTGTTGGTGTTTTTCAGTGTTGAGGTTGTTGTTGAATTTGTTGGTGTTTTTCAATGTTGAGGTTGTTGTTCTTATTCAATGCTGAGGTTGTTGTTGAATTTGTTGGTGTTTTTCAATGTTGAGGTTGTTGTTGAATTTGTTGGTGTTTTTCAATGTTGAGGTTGTTGTTGTTTTTCAATGTTGAGGTTGTTGTTGAATTTGTTGGTGTTTTTCAATGTTTAGGTTGTTGTTGTTTTTCAATGTTGAGGTTGATGTTGAATTTGTTGGTGTTTTTCAATGTTGAGGTTGTTGTTGAATTTGTTGGTGTTTTTCAATGTTGAGGTTGTTGTTGTTTTTCAATGTTGAGGTTTTTGTTGAATTTGTTGGTGTTTTTCAATGTAGAGGTTGTTGTTGTTTTTCAATGTTGAGTTTGTTGTTGAATTTGTTGGTGTTATTCAATGTTGAGGTTGTTGTTGAATTTGTTGGTGTTTTTCAATGTTGAGGTTGTTGTTGTTTTTCAATGCTGAGGTCGTTGTTGAATTTGTTGGTGTTTTTCAATGTTGAGGTTGTTGTTCAATTTGTTGGTGTTTTTCAATGTTGAGGTTGTCGTTGTTTTTCAATGATGAGGTTGCTGTTGAATTTGTTGGTGTTTTTCAATGTTGAGGTTGTTGTTGTTTTTCAATGTTGAGGTTGTTGTTGAATTTGTTGGTGTTTTTCAATGTTGACGTTGTTGTTGTTTTTCAATGTTGAGGTTGTTGTTGTATTTGTTGGTGTTTTTCAATTTCGAGGTTGTTGTTGAATTTGTTGTTGTTTTTCAATGTTGAAGTTGTTGTTGAATTTGTTGGTGTTTTTCAATGTTGAGGTTGTTGCTGTTTTTCAATGTTGAGGTTGTTGTTGAATTTGTTGGTGTTTTTCAATGTTGAGATTGTTGTTGTTTTTCAATATTGAGGTTGTTGTTGAATTTGTTGGTGTTTTTCAATGTCGGGGTTGTTGTTGAATTTGTTGGTGTTTTTCTATGTTGAATTTTTTGTTGAATTTGTTGGTGTTTTTCAATGTTGAGGTTGTTGCTTTTCAATGTTGAGTTTGTTGTTGAATTTGTTGGCGTTTTTAAATGTTGACGTTGTTGTTGAAATTGTTGGTGTTTTTAAATGTTGAGGTTGCTGTTGAATTTGTTGGTGTTTTTCAATTTTGAGGTTGTTGTTGTTTTTCAATTTTGAGGTTGTTGTTGAATTTGTTGGTGTTTTTCAATGTTGAGGTTGTTGTTGAATTTGTTGCTGTTTTTCAATTTCGAGGTTGTTGTTGAATTTGTTGGTGTTTTTCAATGTTGAAGTTGTTGTTGAATTTGTTGGTGTTTTTCAATGTTGAGGTTGTTGTTGTTTTTCAATGCTGCGGTTGTTGTTGAATTTGTTGGTGTTTTTCAATGTTGAGGTTGTTGTTGAATTTGTTGGTGTTTTTCAATGTTGAGGTTGTTGTTGTTTTTGAATGTTGAGGTTGTTGTTGAATTTGTTGGTGTTTTTCAATGTTAAGGTTGTTGTTGTTTTTCAATGTTGAGGTTGTTGTTGAATTTGTTGGTGTTTTTCAATGTTGAGTTTGTTGTTGTTTTTCAATGTTGAGGTTGTTGTTGAATTTGTTGGTGTTTTTCAATGTTGAGGTTGTTGTTGTTTTTCAATGTTGAGGTTGTTGTTGAATTTGTTGGTGTTTTTCAATTTTGAGGTTGTTGTTGTTTTTCAATTTTGAGGTTATTGTTGAATTTGTTGTTGTTTTTCAATGTTGAGGTTTTTGTTGAATTTGTTGGTGTTTTTCAATTTCGAGGTTGTTGTTGAATTTGTTGGTGTTTTTCAATGTTGAAGTTGTTGTTGAATTTGTTGGTGTTTTTCAATGTTGAGGTTGTTGTTGTTTTTCAATGCTGAGGTTGTTGTTGAATTTGTTGGTGTTTTCCAATGTTGAGGTTGTTGTTGAATTTGTTGGTGTTTTTCAATGTTGAGGTTGTTATTGTTTTTCAATGTTGAGGTTGTTGTTGAATTTGTTGGTGTTTTTCAATGTTGAGGTTGTTGTTGTTTTTCAATGTTGAGGTTGTTGTTGAATTTGCTTGTGTTTTTCAATGTTGAGTTTGTTGTTGTTTTTCAATGTTGAGTTTGTTGTTGAATTTGTTGGTGTTTTTCAATGTTGAGGTTGTTGTTGTTTTTCAATGTTGAGGTTGTTGTTGAATTTGTTGGTGTTTTTCAATGTTGAGTTTGTTGGTGTTTTTCAATGTTGAGGTTGTTGTTGAATTTGTTGGTGTTTTTCAATGATGAGGTTGTTGTTGTTTTTCAATTTTGAGGTTGTTGAAATTGTGGGTGTTTTTCAATCTTGAGTTTGTTGTTGAATTTGTTGGTGTTTTTCAATGTTGAGGTTGTTGTTGAATTTGTTGGTGTTTTTCAATGTTGAGGTTGTTGTTATTTTTCAAAGTTGAGGTTGTTGTTGAGTTTGTTGGTGTTTTTCAATGTTGAGGTTGATTTTGAATTTGAGGGTTTTTTTCAATGTCGAGGTTGCTGTTGAATTTGTTGGTGTTTTTCAATGTTGAGGTTGTTGTTGTTTTTCAATGTTGAGGTTGTTGTTGAATTTGTTGGTGTTTTTCAATGTTGAGATTGTTGTTGTTTTTCAATGTTGAGGTTGTTGTTGAATTTGTTGGTGTTTTTCAATGTTGAGGTTGTTGTTGAATTTGTTGGTGTTTTTCAATGTTGAGGTTGTTGTTGTTTTTCAATGTTGAGGTTGTTGTTGAATTTGTTGGTGTTTTTCAATGTTTAGTTTGTTGTTGTTTTTCAACGTTGAGGTTGTTGTTGAATTTGTTGGTGTTTTTCAATGTTGAGGTTGTTGTTGTTTTTCAATGTTGAGGTTGTTGTTGACTTTGTTGGTGCTTTTCAATGTTGAGGTTGTTGGTGTTTTTCAATGTTCAGGTTGTTGTTGAATTTGCTGGTGTTTTTCAATGTTGAGGTTGTTGTTGAATTTGTTGGTGTTTTTCAATGTTGAGGTTGTTGTTGTGCTTCAATGTTGAGGTTGTTGTTGAGTTTGTTGGTGTTTTTCAATGTTGAGGTTGTTGTTGAATTTGTTGGTGTTTTTCAATGTTGAGGTTGTTGTTGAATTTGTTGGTGTTTTTCAATGCTGAGGTTGTTGTTGTTTTTAAATGTTGGGGTTGTTGTTGAATTTGTTGGTGTTTTTCAATTTTGAGGATGTTTTTGTTTTTCAATGTTGAGGTTGTTGTTGAATTTGTTGGTGTTTTTCCATGATGAGGTTGTTGTTGTTTTTCAAAGTCGAGGTTGTTGTTGAATTTGTTGGTGTTTTTCAATGTCGGGGTTGTTGTTGAATTTGTTGGTGTTTTTCTATGTTGAATTTTTTGTTGAATTTGTTGGTGTTTTTCAATGTTGAGGTTGTTGTTTTTCAATGTTGAGGTTGTTGTTGAATTTGTTGGCGTTTTTAAATGTTGAGGTTGTTGTTGAATTTGTTGGTGTTTTCAATGTTGAGGTTTTTGTTGAATTTGTTGGTGTTTTTCAATGTTGAGGTTGTTGTTGTTTTTCAATGTTGAGGTTGTTGTTGAATTTGTTGGTGTTTTTCAATGTTGAGGTTGTTGGTGTTTTTCAATGTTGAGGTTGATTTTGAATTTGAGGGTGTTTTTCAATGTCGAGGTTGTTGTTGAATTTGTTGGTGTTTTTCAATGTTGAGGTTGTTGTTGTTTTTCAATGTTGAGGTTGTTGTTGAATTTGTTGGTGTTTTTCAATGTTGAGATTGTTGTTGTTTTTCAATGTTGAGGTTGTTGTTGAATTTGTTGGTGTTTTTCAATGTTGAGGTTGTTGTTGAATTTGTTGGTGTTTTTCAATGTTGAGGTTGTTGTTGTTTTTCAATGTTGAGGTTGTTGTTGAATTTGTTGGTGTTTTTCAATGTTTAGTTTGTTGTTGTTTTTCAACGTTGAGGTTGTTGTTGAATTTGTTGGTGTTTTTCAATGTTGAGGTTGTTGTTGTTTTTCAATGTTGAGGTTGTTGTTGACTTTGTTGGTGCTTTTCAATGTTGAGGTTGTTGGTGTTTTTCAATGTTCAGGTTGTTGTTGAATTTGCTGGTGTTTTTCAATGTTGAGGTTGTTGTTGAATTTGTTGGTGTTTTTCAATGTTGAGGTTGTTGTTGTGCTTCAATGTTGAGGTTGTTGTTGAGTTTGTTGGTGTTTTTCAATGTTGAGGTTGTTGTTGAATTTGTTGGTGTTTTTCAATGTTGAGGTTGTTGTTGAATTTGTTGGTGTTTTTCAATGCTGAGGTTGTTGTTGTTTTTAAATGTTGGGGTTGTTGTTGAATTTGTTGGTGTTTTTCAATTTTGAGGATGTTTTTGTTTTTCAATGTTGAGGTTGTTGTTGAATTTGTTGGTGTTTTTCCATGATGAGGTTGTTGTTGTTTTTCAAAGTCGAGGTTGTTGTTGAATTTGTTGGTGTTTTTCAATGTCGGGGTTGTTGTTGAATTTGTTGGTGTTTTTCTATGTTGAATTTTTTGTTGAATTTGTTGGTGTTTTTCAATGTTGAGGTTGTTGTTTTTCAATGTTGAGGTTGTTGTTGAATTTGTTGGCGTTTTTAAATGTTGAGGTTGTTGTTGAATTTGTTGGTGTTTTCAATGTTGAGGTTTTTGTTGAATTTGTTGGTGTTTTTCAATGTTGAGGTTGTTGTTGTTTTTCAATGTTGAGGTTGTTGTTGAATTTGTTGGTGTTTTTCAATGTTGAGGTTGTTGTTGAATTTGTTGGTGTTTTTCAATGTTGAGGTTGTTGTTGTTTTTCAATGTTGAGGTTGTTGTTGAATTTGTTGGTGTTTTTCAATGTTTAGTTTGTTGTTGTTTTTCAACGTTGAGGTTGTTGTTGAATTTGTTGGTGTTTTTCAATGTTGAGGTTGTTGTTGTTTTTCAATGTTGAGGTTGTTGTTGACTTTGTTGGTGCTTTTCAATGTTGAGGTTGTTGGTGTTTTTCAATGTTCAGGTTGTTGTTGAATTTGCTGGTGTTTTTCAATGTTGAGGTTGTTGTTGAATTTGTTGGTGTTTTTCAATGTTGAGGTTGTTGTTGTGCTTCAATGTTGAGGTTGTTGTTGAGTTTGTTGGTGTTTTTCAATGTTGAGGTTGTTGTTGAATTTGTTGGTGTTTTTCAATGTTGAGGTTGTTGTTGAATTTGTTGGTGTTTTTCAATGCTGAGGTTGTTGTTGTTTTTAAATGTTGGGGTTGTTGTTGAATTTGTTGGTGTTTTTCAATTTTGAGGATGTTTTTGTTTTTCAATGTTGAGGTTGTTGTTGAATTTGTTGGTGTTTTTCCATGATGAGGTTGTTGTTGTTTTTCAAAGTCGAGGTTGTTGTTGAATTTGTTGGTGTTTTTCAATGTCGGGGTTGTTGTTGAATTTGTTGGTGTTTTTCTATGTTGAATTTTTTGTTGAATTTGTTGGTGTTTTTCAATGTTGAGGTTGTTGTTTTTCAATGTTGAGGTTGTTGTTGAATTTGTTGGCGTTTTTAAATGTTGAGGTTGTTGTTGAATTTGTTGGTGTTTTCAATGTTGAGGTTTTTGTTGAATTTGTTGGTGTTTTTCAATGTTGAGGTTGTTGTTGTTTTTAAATGTTGAGGTTGTTGTTGAATTTGTTGGTGTTTTTTCAATTTTGAGGTTGTTGGTGTTTTTCAATGTTGAGGTTGATTTTGAATTTGAGGGTGTTTTTCAATGTCGAGGTTGTTGTTTAATTTGTTGGTGTTTTTCAATGTTGAGGTTGTTGTTGTTTTTCAATGTTGAGGTTGTTGTTGAATTTGTTGGTGTTTTTCAATGTTGAGATTGTTGTTGTTTTTCAATGTTGAGGTTGTTGTTCAATTTGTTGGTGTTTTTAAATGTTGAGGTTGTTGTTGAATTTGCTGGTGTTTTGCAATGTTGAGGTTGTTGTTGTTTTTCAATGTTGAGGTTGTTGTTGAATTTGTTGGTGTTTTTCAATGTTGAGGTTGTTGTTGTTTTTCAAAGTTGAGGTTGTTGTTGTATTTGTTGGTGTTTTTCAATTTCGAGGTTGTTGTTGAATTTGTTGTGGTTTTTCAATGTTGAAGTTGTTGTTGAATTTGTTGGTGTTTTTCAATGTTGAGGTTGTTCTTGTTTTTCAATGTTGAGGTTGTTGTTGAATTTGTTGGTGTTTTTCAATGTTGAGGTTGTTGTTGAATTTGTTGGTGTTTTTCAATGTTGAGGTTGTTGTTGTTTTTCAATGTTGAGGTTGTTGTTGAATTTGTTGGTGTTTTTCAATGTTAAGTTTGTTGTTGTTTTTCAATGTTGAGGTTGTTGTTGAATTTGTTGGTGTTTTTCAATGTTGAGGTTGTTGTTGTTTTTCAGTGTTGAGGTTGTTGTTGAATTTGTTGGTGTTTTTCAATGTTGAGGTTGTTGTTGTTTTTCAATGTTGAGGTTGTTGTTGAATTTGTTGGTGCTTTTCAATGTTGAGATTGTTGTTGAATTTGTTGGTGTTTTTCAATGTTGAGGTTGTTGTTGTTTTTCAATGTTGAGTTTGTTGTTGAATTTGTTGGTGTTTTTCAATGTTGAGTTTGTTGTTGAATTTGTCGGTGTTTTTCAATTTCGAGGTTGTTGTTGAATTTTTTAGTGTTTTTCAATGTTGAGGTTGTTGTTGAATTTGTTGGTGTTTTTCAATGTTGAGGTTGTTGTTGAATTTGTTGGTGTTTTTCAATGTTGAGGTTGTTGTTGTTTTTCAATGTTGAGATTGTTGTTGTATTTGTTGGTGTTTTTCAATTTCGAGGTTGTTGTTGAATTTGTTGGTGTTTTTCAATGTTGAAGTTGTTGTTGAATTTGTTGGTGTTTTTCAATGTTGAGTTTGTTGTTGAATTTGTTGGTGTTTTTCAATTTCGAGGTTGTTGTTGAATTTGTTGGTGTTTTTCAATGTTGAGGTTGTTGTTGTTTTTCAATGTTGAGGTTGTTGTTGAATTTGTTGGTGTTTTTCAATGTTTAGTTTGTTGTTGTTTTTCAATGTTGAGGTTGTTGTTGAATTTGTTGGTGTTTTTCAATGTTGAGGTTGTTGTTGTTTTTCAATGTTGAGGTTGTTGTTGAATTTGTTGGTGTTTTTCAATGTCGGGGTTGTTGTTGAATTTGTTGGTGTTTTTCTATGTTGAATTTTTTGTTGAATTTGTTGGTGTTTTTCAATGTTGAGGTTGTTGTTTTTCAATGTTGAGGTTGTTGTTGAATTTGTTGGCGTTTTTAAATGTTGAGGTTGTTGTTGAATTTGTTGGTGTTTTCAATGTTGAGGTTTTTGTTGAATTTGTTGGTGTTTTTCAATGTTGAGGTTGTTGTTATTTTTCAACGTTGAGGTTGTTGTTGAGTTTGTTCGTGTTTTTCAATGTTGAGGTTGCTGTTGAATTTGTTGGTGTTTTTCAATGTTGAGGTTGTTGTTGAATTTGTTGGTGTTTTTCAATGTTGAGGTTGTTGTTGTTTTTAAATGTTGAGGTTGTTGTTGAATTTGTTGGTGTTTTTTCAATTTTGAGGTTGTTGCTGTTTTTCAATGTTGAGGTTGATTTTGAATTTGAGGGTGTTTTTCAATGTCGAGGTTGTTGTTTAATTTGTTGGTGTTTTTCAATGTTGAGGTTGTTGTTGTTTTTCAATGTTGAGGTTGTTGTTGAATTTGTTGGTGTTTTTCAATGTTGAGATTGTTGTTGTTTTTCAATGTTGAGGTTGTTGTTCAATTTGTTGGTGTTTTTAAATGTTGAGGTTGTTGTTGAATTTGCTGGTGTTTTGCAATGTTGAGGTTGTTGTTGTTTTTCAATGTTGAGGTTGTTGTTGAATTTGTTGGTGTTTTTCAATGTTGAGGTTGTTGTTGTTTTTCAAAGTTGAGGTTGTTGTTGTATTTGTTGGTGTTTTTCAATTTCGAGGTTGTTGTTGAATTTGTTGTGGTTTTTCAATGTTGAAGTTGTTGTTGAATTTGTTGGTGTTTTTCAATGTTGAGGTTGTTCTTGTTTTTCAATGTTGAGGTTGTTGTTGAATTTGTTGGTGTTTTTCAATGTTGAGGTTGTTGTTGAATTTGTTGGTGTTTTTCAATGTTGAGGTTGTTGTTGTTTTTCAATGTTGAGGTTGTTGTTGAATTTGTTGGTGTTTTTCAATGTTAAGTTTGTTGTTGTTTTTCAATGTTGAGGTTGTTGTTGAATTTGTTGGTGTTTTTCAATGTTGAGGTTGTTGTTGTTTTTCAGTGTTGAGGTTGTTGTTGAATTTGTTGGTGTTTTTCAATGTTGAGGTTGTTGTTGTTTTTCAATGTTGAGGTTGTTGTTGAATTTGTTGGTGCTTTTCAATGTTGAGATTGTTGTTGAATTTGTTGGTGTTTTTCAATGTTGAGGTTGTTGTTGTTTTTCAATGTTGACTTTGTTGTGGAATTTGTTGGTGTTTTTCAATGTTGAGTTTGTTGTTGAATTTGTCGGTGTTTTTCAATTTCGAGGTTGTTGTTGAATTTTTTAGTGTTTTTCAATGTTGAGGTTGTTGTTGAATTTGTTGGTGTTTTTCAATGTTGAGGTTGTTGTTGAATTTGTTGGTGTTTTTCAATGTTGAGGTTGTTGTTGTTTTTCAATGTTGAGATTGTTGTTGTATTTGTTGGTGTTTTTCAATTTCGAGGTTGTTGTTGAATTTGTTGGTGTTTTTCAATGTTGAAGTTGTTGTTGAATTTGTTGGTGTTTTTCAATGTTGAGTTTGTTGTTGAATTTGTTGGTGTTTTTCAATTTCGAGGTTGTTGTTGAATTTGTTGGTGTTTTTCAATGTTGAGGTTGTTGTTGTTTTTCAATGTTGAGGTTGTTGTTGAATTTGTTGGTGTTTTTCAATGTTTAGTTTGTTGTTGTTTTTCAATGTTGAGGTTGTTGTTGAATTTGTTGGTGTTTTTCAATGTTGAGGTTGTTGTTGTTTTTCAATGTTGAGGTTGTTGTTGAATTTGTTGGTGTTTTTCAATGATGAGGTTGTTGTTGTTTTTCAATTTTGAGGTTGTTGAAATTGTGGGTGTTTTTCAATCTTGAGTTTGTTGTTGAATTTGTTGGTGTTTTTCAATGTTGAGGTTGTTGTTGAATTTGTTGGTGTTTTTCAATGTTGAGGTTGTTGTTATTTTTCAATGTTGAGGTTGTTGTTGAGTTTGTTGGTGTTTTTCAATGTTGAGGTTGATTTTGAATTTGAGGGTGTTTTTCAATGTCGAGGTTGTTGTTGAATTTGTTGGTGTTTTTCAATGTTGAGGTTGTTGTTGTTTTTCAATGTTGAGGTTGTTGTTGAATTTGTTGGTGTTTTTCAATGTTGAGATTGTTGTTGTTTTTCAATGTTGAGGTTGTTGTTGAATTTGTTGGTGTTTTTAAATGTTGAGGTTGTTGTTGAATTTGCTGGTGTTTTGCAATGTTGAGGTGGTTGTTGTTTTTCAATGTTGAGGTTGTTGTTGAATTTGTTGGTGTTTTTCAATGTTGAGGTTGTTGTTGTTTTTCAATGTTGAGCTTGTTGTTGTATTTGTTGGTGATTTTCGATTTCGAGGTTGTTGTTGAATTTGTTGGTGTTTTTCAATGTTGAAGTTGTTGTCGAATATGTTGGTGTTTTTCAATGTTGAGGTTGTTGTTGAATTTGTTGGTGTTTTTCAATGTTGAGGTTGTTGTTGTTTTTCAATGTTGAGGTTGTTGTTGAATTTGTTGGTGTTTTTTAATTTTTTGGGTTGTTGTTGTTTTTCAATGTTGAGGTTGTTGTTGAATTTGTTGGTGTTTTTCAATGTTGAGGTTGTTGTTGAATTTGTTGGTGTTTTTCAATGTTGAGGTTGTTGTTGTTTTTCAATGTTGAGGTTTTTGTTGAATTTGTTGGTGTTTTTCAATGTAGAGGTTGTTGTTGTTTTTCAATGTTGAGTTTGTTGTTGAATTTGTTGGTGTTTTTCAATGTTGAGGTTGTTGTTGAATTTGTTGGTGTTTTTCAATGTTGAGGTTGTTGTTGTTTTTCAATGCTGAGGTCGTTGTTGAATTTGTTGGTGTTTTTCAATGTTGAGGTTGTTGTTCAATTTGTTGGTGTTTTTCAATGTTGAGGTTGTTGTTGTTTTTCAATGTTGAGGTTGTTGTTGAATTTGTTGGTGTTTTTCAATGTTGAGGTTGTTGTTGTTTTTCAATGTTGAGGTTGTTGTTGAATTTGTTGGTGTTTTTCAATGTTGAGGTTGTTGTTGTTTTTCAATGTTGAGGTTGTTGTTGTATTTGTTGGTGTTTTTCAATTTCGAGGTTGTTGTTGAATTTGTTGTTGTTTTTCAATGTTGAAGTTGTTGTTGAATTTGTTGGTGTTTTTCAATGTTGAGGTTGTTGCTGTTTTTCAATGTTGAGGTTGTTGTTGAATTTGTTGGTGTTTTTCAATGTTGAGATTGTTGTTGTTTATCAATATTGAGGTTGTTGTTGAATTTGTTGGTGTTTTTCAATGTCGGGGTTGTTGTTGAATTTGTTGGTGTTTGTCTATGTTGAATTTTTTGTTGAATTTGTTGGTGTTTTTCAATGTTGAGGTTGTTGCTTTTCAATTTTGAGGTTGTTGTTGAATTTGTTGGCGTTTTTAAATGTTGAGGTTGTTGTTGAAATTGTTGGTGTTTTTAAATGTTGAGGTTGCTGTTGAATTTGTTGGTGTTTTTCAATTTTGAGGTTGTTGTTGTTTTTCAATTTTGAGGTTGTTGTTGAATTTGTTGGTGTTTTTCAATGTTGAGGTTGTTGTTGAATTTGTTGCTGTTTTTCAATTACGAGGTTGTTGTTGAATTTGTTGGTGTTTTTCATTGTTGAAGTTGTTGTTGAATTTGTTGGTGTTTTTCAATGTTGAGGTTGTTGTTGTTTTTCAATGCTGAGGTTGTTGTTGAATTTGTTGGTGTTTTTCAAAGTTGAGGTTGTTGTTGAATTTGTTGGTGTTTTACAATGTTGAGGTTGTTGTTGTTTTTGAATGTTGAGGTTGTTGTTGAATTTGTTGGTGTTTTTCAATGTTAAGGTTGTTGTTGTTTTTCAATGTTGAGGTTGTTGTTGAATTTGTTGGTGTTTTTCAATGTTGAGTTTGTTGTTGTTTTTCAATGTTGAGGTTGTTGTTGAATTTGTTGGTGTTTTTCAATGTTGAGGTTGTTGTTGTTTTTCAATGTTGAGGTTGTTGTTGAATTTGTTGGTGTTTTTCAATTTTGAGGTTGTTGTTGTTTTTCAATTTTGAGGTTATTGTTGAATTTGTTGGTGTTTTTCAATGTTGAGGTTTTTGTTGAATTTGTTGGTGTTTTTCAATTTCGAGGTTGTTGTTGAATTTGTTGGTGTTTTTCAATGTTGAAGTTGTTGTTGAATTTGTTGGTGTTTTTCAATGTTGAGGTTGTTGTTGTTTTTCAATGCTGAGGTTGTTGTTGAATTTGTTGGTGTTTTCCAATGTTGAGGTTGTTGTTGAATTTGTTGGTGTTTTTCAATGTTGAGCTTGTTATTGTTTTTCAATGTTGAGGTTGTTGTTGAATTTGTTGGTGTTTTTCAATGTTGAGGTTGTTGTTGTTTTTCAATGTTGAGGTTGTTGTTGAATTTGCTGGTGTTTTTCAATGTTGAGTTTGTTGTTGTTTTTCAATGTTGAGGTTGTTGTTGAATTTGTTGGTGTTTTTCAATGTTGAGGTTGTTGTTGTTTTTCAATGTTGAGGTTGTTGTTGAATTTGTTGGTGTTTTTCAATGTTGAGGTTGTTGTTGTTTTTCAATGTTGAGGTTGTTGTTGAGTTTGTTGGTGTTTTTCAATGTTGAGGTTGTTGTTGAATTTGTTGGTGTTTTTCAATGATGAGGTTGTTGTTGTTTTTCAATTTTGAGGTTGTTGAAATTGTGGGTGTTTTTCAATCTTGAGTTTGTTGTTGAATTTGTTGGTGTTTTTCAATGTTGAGGTTGTTGTTGAATTTGTTGGTGTTTTTCAATGTTGAGGTTGTTGTTATTTTTCAATGTTGAGGTTGTTGTTGAGTTTGTTGGTGTTTTTCAATGTTGAGGTTGATTTTGAATTTGAGGGTGTTTTTCAATGTCGAGGTTGTTGTTGAATTTGTTGGTGTTTTTCAATGTTGAGGTTGTTGTTGTTTTTCAATGTTGAGGTTGTTGTTGAATTTGTTGGTGTTTTTCAATGTTGAGATTGTTGTTGTTTTTCAATGTTGAGGTTGTTGTTGAATTTGTTGGTGTTTTTCAATGTTGAGGTTGTTGTTGAATTTGTTGGTGTTTTTCAATGTTGAGGTTGTTGTTGTTTTTCAATGTTGAGGTTGTTGTTGAATTTGTTGGTGTTTTTCAATGTTTAGTTTGTTGTTGTTTTTCAATGTTGAGGCTGTTGTTGAATTTGTTGGTGTTTTTCAATGTTGACGTTGTTGTTGTTTTTCAATGTTGAGGTTGTTGTTGACTTTGTTGGTGCTTTTCAATGTTGAGGTTGTTGGTGTTTTTCAATGTTCAGGTTGTTGTTGAATTTGTTGGTGTTTTTCAATGTTGAGGTTGTTGTTGAATTTGTTGGTGTTTTTCAATGTTGAGGTTGTTGTTGTGTTTCAATGTTGAGGTTGTTGTTGAGTTTGTTGGTGTTTTTCAATGTTGAGGTTGTTGTTGAATTTGTTGGTGTTTTTCAATGTTGAGGTTGTTGTTGAATTTGTTGGTGTTTTTCAATGCTGAGGTTGTTGTTGTTTTTAAATGTTGGGGTTGTTGTTGAATTTGTTGGTGTTTTTCAATTTTGAGGATGTTTTTGATTTTCAATGTTGAGGTTGTTGTTGAATTTGTTGGTGTTTTTCCATGATGAGGTTGTTGTTGTTTTTCAAAGTCGAGGTTGTTGTTGAATTTGTTGGTGTTTTTCAATGTCGGGGTTGTTGTTGAATTTGTTGGTGTTTTTCTATGTTGAATTTTTTGTTGAATTTGTTGGTGTTTTTCAATGTTGAGGTTGTTGTTTTTCAATGTTGAGGTTGTTGTTGAATTTGTTGGCGTTTTTAAATGTTGAGGTTGTTGTTGAATTTGTTGGTGTTTTCAATGTTGAGGCTTTTGTTGAATTTGTTGGTGTTTTTCAATGTTGAGGTTGTTGTTATTTTTCAACGTTGAAGTTGTTGTTGAGTTTGTTCGTGTTTTTCAATGTTGAGGTTGTTGTTGAATTTGTTGGTGTTTTTCAATGTTGAGGTTGTTGTTGAATTTGTTGGTGTTTTTCAATGTTGAGGTTGTTGTTGTTTTTAAATGTTGAGGTTGTTGTTGAATTTGTTGGTGTTTTTTCAATTTTGAGGTTGTTGGTGTTTTTCAATGTTGAGGTTGATTTTGAATTTGAGGGTGTTTTTCAATGTCGAGGTTGTTGTTTAATTTGTTGGTGTTTTTCAATGTTGAGGTTGTTGTTGTTTTTCAATGTTGAGGTTGTTGTTGAATTTGTTGGTGTTTTTCAATGTTGAGATTGTTGTTGTTTTTCAATGTTGAGGTTGTTGTTCAATTTGTTGGTGTTTTTAAATGTTGAGGTTGTTGTTGAATTTGCTGGTGTTTTGCAATGTTGAGGTTGTTGTTGTTTTTCAATGTTGAGGTTGTTGTTGAATTTGTTGGTGTTTTTCAATGTTGAGGTTGTTGTTGTTTTTCAATGTTGAGGTTGTTGTTGTATTTGTTGGTGTTTTTCAATTTCGAGGTTGTTGTTGAATTTGTTGTGGTTTTTCAATGTTGAAGTTGTTGTTGAATTTGTTGGTGTTTTTCAATGTTGAGGTTGTTCTTGTTTTTCAATGTTGAGGTTGTTGTTGAATTTGTTGGTGTTTTTCAATGTTGAGGTTGTTGTTGAATTTGTTGGTGTTTTTCAATGTTGAGGTTGTTGTTGTTTTTCAATGTTGAGGTTGTTGTTGAATTTGTTGGTGTTTTTCAATGTTAAGTTTGTTGTTGTTTTTCAATGTTGTGGTTGTTGTTGAATTTGTTGGTGTTTTTCAATGTTGAGGTTGTTGTTGTTTTTCAGTGTTGAGGTTGTTGTTGAATTTGTTGGTGTTTTTCAATGTTGAGGTTGTTGTTGTTTTTCAATGTTGAGGTTGTTGTTGAATTTGTTGGTGCTTTTCAATGTTGAGATTGTTGTTGAATTTGTTGGTGTTTTTCAATGTTGAGGTTGTTGTTGTTTTTCAATGTTGAGTTTGTTGTTGAATTTGTTGGTGTTTTTCAATGTTGAGTTTGTTGTTGAATTTGTTGGTGTTTTTCAATTTCGAGGTTGTTGTTGAATTTTTTAGTGTTTTTCAATGTTGAGGTTGTTGTTGAATTTGTTGGTGTTTTTCAATGTTGAGGTTGTTGTTGAATTTGTTGGTGTTTTTCAATGTTGAGGTTGTTGATGTTTTTCAATGTTGATATTGTTGTTGTATTTGTTGGTGTTTTTCAATTTCGAGGTTGTTGTTGAATTTGTTGGTGTTTTTCAATGTTGAAGTTGTTGTTGAATTTGTTGGTGTTTTTCAATGTTGAGTTTGTTGTTGAATTTGTTGGTGTTTTTCAATTTCGAGGTTGTTGTTGAATTTGTTGGTGTTTTTCAATGTTGAGGTTGTTGTTGTTTTTCAATGTTGAGGTTGTTGTTGAATTTGTTGGTGTTTTTCAATGTTTAGTTTGTTGTTGTTTTTCAATGTTGAGGTTGTTGTTGAATTTGTTGGTGTTTTTCAATGTTGAGGTTGTTGTTGTTTTTCAATGTTGAGGTTGTTGTTGACTTTGTTGGTGCTTTTCAATGTTGAGGTTGTTGTTGAATTTGTTGGTGTTTTTCTATGTTGAATTTTTTGTTGAATTTGTTGGTGTTTTTCAATGTTGAGGTTGTTGTTTTTCAATGTTGAGGTTGTTGTTGAATTTGTTGGCGTTTTTAAATGTTGAGGTTGTTGTTGAATTTGTTGGTGTTTTCAATGTTGAGGCTTTTGTTGAATTTGTTGGTGTTTTTCAATGTTGAGGTTGTTGTTATTTTTCAACGTTGAGGTTGTTGTTGAGTTTGTTCGTGTTTTTCAATGTTGAGGTTGTTGTTGAATTTGTTGGTGTTTTTCAATGTTGAGGTTGTTGTTGAATTTGTTGGTGTTTTTCAATGTTGAGGTTGTTGTTGTTTTTAAATGTTGAGGTTGTTGTTGAATTTGTTGGTGTTTTTTCAATTTTGAGGTTGTTGGTGTTTTTCAATGTTGAGGTTGATTTTGAATTTGAGGGTGTTTTTCAATGTCGAGGTTGTTGTTTAATTTGTTGGTGTTTTTCAATGTTGAGGTTGTTGTTGTTTTTCAATGTTGAGGTTGTTGTTGAATTTGTTGGTGTTTTTCAATGTTGAGATTGTTGTTGTTTTTCAATGTTGAGGTTGTTGTTCAATTTGTTGGTGTTTTTAAATGTTGAGGTTGTTGTTGAATTTGCTGGTGTTTTGCAATGTTGAGGTTGTTGTTGTTTTTCAATGTTGAGGTTGTTGTTGAATTTGTTGGTGTTTTTCAATGTTGAGGTTGTTGTTGTTTTTCAATGTTGAGGTTGTTGTTGTATTTGTTGGTGTTTTTCAATTTCGAGGTTGTTGTTGAATTTGTTGTGATTTTTCAATGTTGAAGTTGTTGTTGAATTTGTTGGTGTTTTTCAATGTTGAGGTTGTTCTTGTTTTTCAATGTTGAGGTTGTTGTTGAATTTGTTGGTGTTTTTCAATGTTGAGGTTGTTGTTGAATTTGTTGGTGTTTTTCAATGTTGAGGTTGTTGTTGTTTTTCAATGTTGAGGTTGTTGTTGAATTTGTTGGTGTTTTTCAATGTTAAGTTTGTTGTTGTTTTTCAATGTTGAGGTTGTTGTTGAATTTGTTGGTGTTTTTCAATGTTGAGGTTGTTGTTGTTTTTCAGTGTTGAGGTTGTTGTTGAATTTGTTGGTGTTTTTCAATGTTGAGGTTGTTGTTGTTTTTCAATGTTGAGGTTGTTGTTGAATTTGTTGGTGCTTTTCAATGTTGAGATTGTTGTTGAATTTGTTGGTGTTTTTCCATGTTGAGGTTGTTGTTGTTTTTCAATGTTGAGTTTGTTGTTGAATTTGTTGGTGTTTTTCAATGTTGAGTTTGTTGTTGAATTTGTTGGTGTTTTTCAATTTCGAGGTTGTTGTTGAATTTTTTAGTGTTTTTCAATGTTGAGGTTGTTGTTGAATTTGTTGGTGTTTTTCAATGTTGAGGTTGTTGTTGAATTTGTTGGTGTTTTTCAATGTTGAGGTTGTTGTTGTTTTTCAATGTTGAGATTGTTGTTGTATTTGTTGGTGTTTTTCAATTTCGAGGTTGTTGTTGAATTTGTTGGTGTTTTTCAATGTTGAAGTTGTTGTTGAATTTGTTGGTGTTTTTCAATGTTGAGTTTGTTGTTGAATTTGTTGGTGTTTTTCAATTTCGAGGTTGTTGTTGAATTTGTTGGTGTTTTTCAATGTTGAGGTTGTTGTTGTTTTTCAATGTTGAGGTTGTTGTTGAATTTGTTGGTGTTTTTCAATGTTTAGTTTGTTGTTGTTTTTCAATGTTGAGGTTGTTGTTGAATTTGTTGGTGTTTTTCAATGTTGAGGTTGTTGAAAACAAAGAAAACTGCGGATGCTGGAAATCTAAAACAAAAACAGAATTACCTGGAAAAACTCAGTAGGTCTGGCAGCATCGGCGGAGGAGAAAAGAGTTGACGTTTCGAGTCCTCATGACCCTTCGACAGAACTTGATTTCGAGTCCAGGAAAGAGTTGAAATATAAGCTGGTTTAAGGTGTGTGGGTGGGGGGGGGGGGGGGGGGGGGAAGGAGAGAGAGAGAGAGACAGAGGTGCTTGTGTAGACAAACAAGCAGTGATAGAAGCAGATCATCAAAAGATGTCAGTAACAATGGTACCAAAGAACACATAGGTGTTAAAGTTAAAGTTGGTGATATTATCTAAACGAATGTGCTAATTAAGAATGGATGGTAGGGCACTCAAGGTACAGCTCTAGTGGGGGTGGGGGGAGCATAAAGGATTTTAAAATATTTAAAAATAATGGAAATAGGTGGGAAAAGAAAAATCTATAAAATTTATAGGGAAAAAAAAGGGGGAAAAAAGGGGGAAACAGAAAGGGGGTGGGGATGGGGGAGGGAGCTCACGACCTAAAGTTATTGAATTCAATATTCAGACCGGAAGGCTGTAAGGTGCCTAGTCGGAAGATGAGGTGTTGTTCCTCCAGTTTGCGTTGGAGAGGTTGTTGTTGTTTTTCAATGTTGAGGTTGTTGTTGACTTTGTTGGTGCTTTTCAATGTTGAGGTTGTTGGTGTTTTTCAATGTTCAGGTTGCTGTTGAATTTGTTGGTGTTTTTCAATGTTGAGGTTGTTGTTGTTTTTCAATGTTGAGGTTGTTGTTGAATTTGTTGGTGTTTTTCAATGTTTAGTTTGTTGTTGTTTTTCAATGTTGAGGTTGTTGTTGAATTTGTTGGTGTTTTTCAATGTTGAGGTTGTTGTTGTTTTTCAATGTTGAGGTTGTTGTTGACTTTGTTGGTGCTTTTCAATGTTGAGGTTGTTGTTGAATTTGTTGGTGTTTTTCTATGTTGAATTTTTTGTTGAATTTGTTGGTGTTTTTCAATGTTGAGGTTGTTGTTTTTCAATGTTGAGGTTGTTGTTGAATTTGTTGGCGTTTTTAAATGTTGAGGTTGTTGTTGAATTTGTTGGTGTTTTCAATGTTGAGGCTTTTGTTGAATTTGTTGGTGTTTTTCAATGTTGAGGTTGTTGTTATTTTTCAACGTTGAGGTTGTTGTTGAGTTTGTTCGTGTTTTTCAATGTTGAGGTTGTTGTTGAATTTGTTGGTGTTTTTCAATGTTGAGGTTGTTGTTGAATTTGTTGGTGTTTTTCAATGTTGAGGTTGTTGTTGTTTTTAAATGTTGAGGTTGTTGTTGAATTTGTTGGTGTTTTTTCAATTTTGAGGTTGTTGGTGTTTTTCAATGTTGAGGTTGATTTTGAATTTGAGGGTGTTTTTCAATGTCGAGGTTGTTGTTTAATTTGTTGGTGTTTTTCAATGTTGAGGTTGTTGTTGTTTTTCAATGTTGAGGTTGTTGTTGAATTTGTTGGTGTTTTTCAATGTTGAGATTGTTGTTGTTTTTCAATGTTGAGGTTGTTGTTCAATTTGTTGGTGTTTTTAAATGTTGAGGTTGTTGTTGAATTTGCTGGTGTTTTGCAATGTTGAGGTTGTTGTTGTTTTTCAATGTTGAGGTTGTTGTTGAATTTGTTGGTGTTTTTCAATGTTGAGGTTGTTGTTGTTTTTCAATGTTGAGGTTGTTGTTGTATTTGTTGGTGTTTTTCAATTTCGAGGTTGTTGTTGAATTTGTTGTGGTTTTTCAATGTTGAAGTTGTTGTTGAATTTGTTGGTGTTTTTCAATGTTGAGGTTGTTCTTGTTTTTCAATGTTGAGGTTGTTGTTGAATTTGTTGGTGTTTTTCAATGTTGAGGTTGTTGTTGAATTTGTTGGTGTTTTTCAATGTTGAGGTTGTTGTTGTTTTTCAATGTTGAGGTTGTTGTTGAATTTGTTGGTGTTTTTCAATGTTAAGTTTGTTGTTGTTTTTCAATGTTGAGGTTGTTGTTGAATTTGTTGGTGTTTTTCAATGTTGAGGTTGTTGTTGTTTTTCAGTGTTGAGGTTGTTGTTGAATTTGTTGGTGTTTTTCAATGTTGAGGTTGTTGTTGTTTTTCAATGTTGAGGTTGTTGTTGAATTTGTTGGTGCTTTTCAATGTTGAGATTGTTGTTGAATTTGTTGGTGTTTTTCAATGTTGAGGTTGTTGTTGTTTTTCAATGTTGAGTTTGTTGTTGAATTTGTTGGTGTTTTTCAATGTTGAGTTTGTTGTTGAATTTGTTGGTGTTTTTCAATTTCGAGGTTGTTGTTGAATTTTTTAGTGTTTTTCAATGTTGAGGTTGTTGTTGAATTTGTTGGTGTTTTTCAATGTTGAGGTTGTTGTTGAATTTGTTGGTGTTTTTCAATGTTGAGGTTGTTGTTGTTTTTCAATGTTGAGATTGTTGTTGTATTTGTTGGTGTTTTTCAATTTCGAGGTTGTTGTTGAATTTGTTGGTGTTTTTCAATGTTGAAGTTGTTGTTGAATTTGTTGGTGTTTTTCAATGTTGAGTTTGTTGTTGAATTTGTTGGTGTTTTTCAATTTCGAGGTTGTTGTTGAATTTGTTGGTGTTTTTCAATGTTGAGGTTGTTGTTGTTTTTCAATGTTGAGGTTGTTTTTGAATTTGTTGGTGTTTTTCAATGTTTAGTTTGTTGTTGTTTTTCAATGTTGAGGTTGTTGTTGAATTTGTTGGTGTTTTTCAATGTTGAGGTTGTTGTTGTTTTTCAATGTTGAGGTTGTTGTTGACTTTGTTGGTGCTTTTCAATGTTGAGGTTGTTGGTGTTTTTCAATGTTCAGGTTGCTGTTGAATTTGTTGGTGTTTTTCAATGTTGAGGTTGTTGTTGTTTTTCAATGTTGAGGTTGTTGTTGAATTTGTTGGTGTTTTTCAATGTTAAGTTTGTTGTTGTTTTTCAATGTTGAGGTTGTTGTTGAATTTGTTGGTGTTTTTCAATGTTGAGGTTGTTGTTGTTTTTCAGTGTTGAGGTTGTTGTTGAATTTGTTGGTGTTTTTCAATGTTGAGGTTGTTGTTGAATTTGTTGGTGTTTTTCAATTTTGAGGTTGTTGTTGTTTTTCAATTTTGAGGTTATTGTTGAATTTGTTGGTGTTTTTCAATGTTGAGGTTTTTGTTGAATTTGTTGGTGTTTTTCAATTTCGAGGTTGTTGTTGAATTTGTTGGTGTTTTTCAATGTTGAAGTTGTTGTTGAATTTGTTGGTGTTTTTCAATGTTGAGGTTGTTGTTGTTTTTCAATGCTGAGGTTGTTGTTGAATTTGTTGGTGTTTTCCAATGTTGAGGTTGTTGTTGAATTTGTTGGTGTTTTTCAATGTTGAGCTTGTTATTGTTTTTCAATGTTGAGGTTGTTGTTGAATTTGTTGGTGTTTTTCAATGTTGAGGTTGTTGTTGTTTTTCAATGTTGAGGTTGTTGTTGAATTTGCTGGTGTTTTTCAATGTTGAGTTTGTTGTTGTTTTTCAATGTTGAGTTTGTTGTTGAATTTGTTGGTGTTTTTCAATGTTGAGGTTGTTGTTGTTTTTCAATGTTGAGGTTGTTGTTGAATTTGTTGGTGTTTTTCAATGTTGAGGTTGTTGTTGTTTTTCAATGTTGAGGTTGTTGTTGAGTTTGTTGGTGTTTTTCAATGTTGGGGTTGTTGTTGAATTTGTTGGTGTTTTTCAATGATGAGGTTGTTGTTGTTTTTCAATTTTGAGGTTGTTGAAATTGTGGGTGTTTTTCAATCTTGAGTTTGTTGTTGAATTTGTTGGTGTTTTTCAATGTTGAGGTTGTTGTTGAATTTGTTGGTGTTTTTCAATGTTGAGGTTGTTGTTATTTTTCAATGTTGAGGTTGTTGTTGAGTTTGTTGGTGTTTTTCAATGTTGAGGTTGATTTTGAATTTGAGGGTGTTTTTCAATGTCGAGGTTGTTGTTGAATTTGTTGGTGTTTTTCAATGTTGAGGTTGTTGTTGTTTTTCAATGTTGAGGTTGTTGTTGAATTTGTTGGTGTTTTTCAATGTTGAGATTGTTGTTGTTTTTCAATGTTGAGGTTGTTGTTGAATTTGTTGGTGTTTTTCAATGTTGAGGTTGTTGTTGAATTTGTTGGTGTTTTTCAATGTTGAGGTGGTTGTTGTTTTTCAATGTTGAGGTTGTTGTTGAATTTGTTGGTGTTTTTCAATGTTTAGTTTGTTGTTGTTTTTCAATGTTGAGGCTGTTGTTGAATTTGTTGCTGTTTTTCAATGTTGAGGTTGTTGTTGTTTTTCAATGTTGAGGTTGTTGTTGACTTTGTTGGTGCTTTTCAATGTTGAGGTTGTTGGTGTTTTTCAATGTTCAGGTTGTTGTTGAATTTGTTGGTGTTTTTCAATGTTGAGGTTGTTGTTGAATTTGTTGGTGTTTTTCAATGTTGAGGTTGTTGTTGTGTTTCAATGTTGAGGTTGTTGTTGAGTTTGTTGGTGTTTTTCAATGTTGAGGTTGTTGTTGAATTTGTTGGTGTTTTTCAATGTTGAGGTTGTTGTTGAATTTGTTGGTGTTTTTCAATGCTGAGGTTGTTGTTGTTTTTAAATGTTGGGGTTGTTGTTGAATTTGTTGGTGTTTTTCAATTTTCAGGATGTTTTTGTTTTTCAATGTTGAGGTTGATGTTGAATTTGTTGGTGTTTTTCCATGATGAGGTTGTTGTTGTTTTTCAAAGTCGAGGTTGTTGTTGAATTTGTTGGTGTTTTTCAATGTCGGGGTTGTTGTTGAATTTGTTGGTGTTTTTCTATGTTGAATTTTTTGTTGAATTTGTTGGTGTTTTTCAATGTTGAGGTTGTTGTTTTTCAATGTTGAGGTTGTTGTTGAATTTGTTGGCGTTTTTAAATGTTGAGGTTGTTGTTGAATTTGTTGGTGTTTTCAATGTTGAGGCTTTTGTTGAATTTGTTGGTGTTTTTCAATGTTGAGGTTGTTGTTATTTTTCAACGTTGAGGTTGTTGTTGAGTTTGTTCGTGTTTTTCAATGTTGAGGTTGTTGTTGAATTTGTTGGTGTTTTTCAATGTTGAGGTTGTTGTTGAATTTGTTGGTGTTTTTCAATGTTGAGGTTGTTGTTGTTTTTAAATGTTGAGGTTGTTGTTGAATTTGTTGGTGTTTTTTCAATTTTGAGGTTGTTGGTGTTTTTCAATGTTGAGGTTGATTTTGAATTTGAGGGTGTTTTTCAATGTCGAGGTTGTTGTTTAATTTGTTGGTGTTTTTCAATGTTGAGGTTGTTGTTGTTTTTCAATGTTGAGGTTGTTGTTGAATTTGTTGGTGTTTTTCAATGTTGAGATTGTTGTTGTTTTTCAATGTTGAGGTTGTTGTTGAATTTGTTGGTGTTTTTAAATGTTGAGGTTGTTGTTGAATTTGCTGGTGTTTTGCAATGTTGAGGTTGTTGTTGGTTTTCAATGTTGAGGTTGTTGTTGAATTTGTTGGTGTTTTTCAATGTTGAGGTTGTTGTTGTTTTTCAATGTTGAGGTTGTTGTTGTATTTGTTGGTGTTTTTCAATTTCGAGGTTGTTGTTGAATTTGTTGTGGTTTTTCAATGTTGAAGTTGTTGTTGAATTTGTTGGTGTTTTTCAATGTTGAGGTTGTTCTTGTTTTTCAATGTTGAGGTTGTTGTTGAATTTGTTGGTGTTTTTCAATGTTGAGGTTGTTGTTGAATTTGTTGGTGTTTTTCAATGTTGAGGTTGTTGTTGTTTTTCAATGTTGAGGTTGTTGTTGAATTTGTTGGTGTTTTTCAATGTTAAGTTTGTTGTTGTTTTTCAATGTTGAGGTTGTTGTTGAATTTGTTGGTGTTTTTCAATTTTGAGGTTGTTGTTGTTTTTCAGTGTTGAGGTTGTTGTTGAATTTGTTGGAGTTTTTCAATGTTGAGGTTGTTGTTGTTTTTCAATGTTGAGGTTGTTGTTGAATTTGTTGGTGCTTTTCAATGTTGAGATTGTTGTTGAATTTGTTGATGTTTTTCAATGTTGAGGTTGTTGTTGTTTTTCAATGTTGAGTTTGTTGTTGAATTTGTTGGTGTTTTTCAATGTTGAGTTTGTTGTTGAATTTGTTGGTGTTTTTCAATTTCGAGGTTGTTGTTGAATTTTTTAGTGTTTTTCAATGTTGAGGTTGTTGTTGAATTTGTTGGTGTTTTTCAATGTTGAGGTTGTTGTTGAATTTGTTGGTGTTTTTCAATGTTGAGGTTGTTGTTGTTTTTCAATGTTGAGATTGTTGTTGTATTTGTTGGTGTTTTTCAATTTCGAGGTTGTTGTTGAATTTGTTGGTGTTTTTCAATGTTGAAGTTGTTGTTGAATTTGTTGGTGTTTTTCAATGTTGAGTTTGTTGTTGAATTTGTTGGTCTTTTTCAATTTCGAGGTTGTTGTTGAATTTGTTGGTGTTTTTCAATGTTGAGGTTGTTGTTGTTTTTCAATGTTGAGGTTGTTGTTGAATTTGTTGGTGTTTTTCAATGTTTAGTTTGTTGTTGTTTTTCAATGTTGAGGTTGTTGTTGAATTTGTTGGTGTTTTTCAATGTTGAGGTTGTTGTTGTTTTTCAATGTTGAGGTTGTTGTTGACTTTGTTGGTGCTTTTCAATGTTGAGGTTGTTGTTGAATTTGTTGGTGTTTTTCTATGTTGAATTTTTTGTTGAATTTGTTGGTGTTTTTCAATGTTGAGGTTGTTGTTTTTCAATGTTGAGGTTGTTGTTGAATTTGTTGGCGTTTTTAAATGTTGAGGTTGTTGTTGAATTTGTTGGTGTTTTCAATGTTGAGGCTTTTGTTGAATTTGTTGGTGTTTTTCAATGTTGAGGTTGTTGTTATTTTTCAACGTTGAGGTTGTTGTTGAGTTTGTTCGTGTTTTTCAATGTTGAGGTTGTTGTTGAATTTGTTGGTGTTTTTCAATGTTGAGGTTGTTGTTGAATTTGTTGGTGTTTTTCAATGTTGAGGTTGTTGTTGTTTTTAAATGTTGAGGTTGTTGTTGAATTTGTTGGTGTTTTTTTCAATTTTGAGGTTGTTGGTGTTTTTCAATGTTGAGGTTGATTTTGAATTTGAGGGTGTTTTTCAATGTCGAGGTTGTTGTTTAATTTGTTGGTGTTTTTCAATGTTGAGGTTGTTGTTGTTTTTCAATGTTGAGGTTGTTGTTGAATTTGTTGGTGTTTTTCAATGTTGAGATTGTTGTTGTTTTTCAATGTTGAGGTTGTTGTTCAATTTGTTGGTGTTTTTAAATGTTGAGGTTGTTGTTGAATTTGCTGGTGTTTTGCAATGTTGAGGTTGTTGTTGTTTTTCAATGTTGAGGTTGTTGTTGAATTTGTTGGTGTTTTTCAATGTTGAGGTTGTTGTTGTTTTTCAATGTTGAGGTTGTTGTTGCATTTGTTGGTGTTTTTCAATTTCGAGGTTGTTGTTGAATTTGTTGTGGTTTTTCAATGTTGAAGTTGTTGTTGAATTTGTTGGTGTTTTTCAATGTTGAGGTTGTTCTTGTTTTTCAATGTTGAGGTTGTTGTTGAATTTGTTGGTGTTTTTCAATGTTGAGGTTGTTGTTGAATTTGTTGGTGTTTTTCAATGTTGAGGTTGTTGTTGTTTTTCAATGTTGAGGTTGTTGTTGAATTTGTTGGTGTTTTTCAATGTTAAGTTTGTTGTTGTTTTTCAATGTTGAGGTTGTTGTTGAATTTGTTGGTGTTTTTCAATGTTGAGGTTGTTGTTGTTTTTCAGTGTTGAGGTTGTTGTTGAATTTGTTGGTGTTTTTCAATGTTGAGGTTGTTGTTGTTTTTCAATGTTGAGGTTGTTGTTGAATTTGTTGGTGCTTTTCAATGTTGAGATTGTTGTTGAATTTGTTGGTGTTTTTCAATGTTGAGGTTGTTGTTGTTTTTCAATGTTGAGTTTGTTGTTGAATTTGTTGGTGTTTTTCAATGTTGAGTTTGTTGTTGAATTTGTTGGTGTTTTTCAATTTCGAGGTTGTTGTTGAATTTTTTAGTGTTTTTCAATGTTGAGGTTGTTGTTGAATTTGTTGGTGTTTTTCAATGTTGAGGTTGTTGTTGAATTTGTTGGTGTTTTTCAATGTTGAGGTTGTTGTTGTTTTTCAATGTTGAGATTGTTGTTGTATTTGTTGGTGTTTTTCAATTTCGAGGTTGTTGTTGAATTTGTTGGTGTTTTTCAATGTTGAAGTTGTTGTTGAATTTGTTGGTGTTTTTCAATGTTGAGTTTGTTGTTGAATTTGTTGGTGTTTTTCAATTTCGAGGTTGTTGTTGAATTTGTTGGTGTTTTTCAATGTTGAGGTTGTTGTTGTTTTTCAATGTTGAGGTTGTTGTTGAATTTGTTGGTGTTTTTCAATGTTTAGTTTGTTGTTGTTTTTCAATGTTGAGGTTGTTGTTGAATTTGTTGGTGTTTTTCAATGTTGAGGTTGTTGTTGTTTTTCAATGTTGAGGTTGTTGTTGACTTTGTTGGTGCTTTTCAATGTTGAGGTTGTTGGTGTTTTTCAATGTTCAGGTTGCTGTTGAATTTGTTGGTGTTTTTCAATGTTGAGGTTGTTGTTGAATTTGTTGGTTTTTTTCAATGTTGAGGTTGTTATTGTTTTTCAATGTTGAGGTTGTTGTTGAGTTTGTTGGTGTTTTTCAATGTTGAGGTTGTTGTTGAATTTGTTGGTGTTTTTCAATGTTGAGGTTGTTGTTGAATTTGTTGGTGTTTTTCAATGCTGAGGTTGTTGTTGTTTTTAAATGTTGGGGTTGTCGTTGAATTTGTTGGTGTTTTTCAATTTTGAGGATGTTTTTGTTTTTCAATGTTGAGGTTGTTGTTGAATTTGTTGGTGTTTTTCCATGATGAGGTTGTTGTTGTTTTTCAAAGTCGAGGTTGTTGTTGAATTTGTTGGTGTTTTTCAATGTCGGGGTTGTTGTTGAATTTGTTGGTGTTTTTCTATGTTGAATTTTTTGTTGAATTTGTTGGTGTTTTTCAATGTTGAGGTTGTTGTTTTTCAATGTTGAGGTTGTTGTTGAATTTGTTGGCGTTTTTAAATGTTGAGGTTGTTGTTGAATTTGTTGGTGTTTTCAATGTTGAGGTTTTTGTTGAATTTGTTGGTGTTTTTCAATGTTGAGGTTGTTGTTATTTTTCAACGTTGAGGTTGTTGTTGAGTTTGTTCGTGTTTTTCAATGTTGAGGTTGTTGTTGAATTTGTTGGTGTTTTTCAATGTTGAGGTTGTTGTTGAATTTGTTGGTGTTTTTCAATGTTGAGGTTGTTGTTGTTTTTAAATGTTGAGGTTGTTGTTGAATTTGTTAGTGTTTTTTCAATTTTGAGGTTGTTGGTGTTTTTCAATGTTGAGGTTGATTTTGAATTTGAGGGTGTTTTTCAATGTCGAGGTTGTTGTTTAATTTATTGGTGTTTTTCAATGTTGAGGTTGTTGTTGTTTTTCAATGTTGAGGTTGTTGTTGAATTTGTTGGTGTTTTTCAATGTTGAGATTGTTGTTGTTTTTCAATGTTGAGGTTGTTGTTCAATTTGTTGGTGTTTTTAAATGTTGAGGTTGTTGTTGAATTTGCTGGTGTTTTGCAATGTTGAGGTTGTTGTTGTTTTTCAATGTTGAGGTTGTTGTTGAATTTGTTGGTGTTTTTCAATGTTGAGGTTGTTGTTGTTTTTCAATGTTGAGGTTGTTGTTGTATTTGTTGGTGTTTCTCAATTTCGAGGTTGTTGTTGAATTTGTTGTGGTTTTTCAATGTTGAAGTTGTTGTTGAATTTGTTGGTGTTTTTCAATGTTGAGGTTGTTCTTGTTTTTCAATGTTGAGGTTGTTGTTGAATTTGTTGGTGTTTTTCAATGTTGAGGTTGTTGTTGAATTTGTTGGTGTTTTTCAATCTTGAGGTTGTTGTTGTTTTTCAATGTTGAGGTTGTTGTTGAATTTGTTGGTGTTTTTCAATGTTAAGTTTGTTGTTGTTTTTCAATGTTGAGGTTGTTGTTGAATTTGTTGGTGTTTTTCAATGTTGAGGTTGTTGTTGTTTTTCAGTGTTGAGGTTGTTGTTGAATTTGTTGGTGTTTTTCAATGTTGAGGTTGTTGTTGTTTTTCAATGTTGAGGTTGTTGTTGAATTTGTTGGTGCTTTTCAATGTTGAGATTGTTGTTGAATTTGTTGGTGTTTTTCAATGTTGAGGTTGTTGTTGTTTTTCAATGTTGAGTTTGTTGTTGAATTTGTTGGTGTTTTTCAATGTTGAGTTTGTTGTTGAATTTGTTGGTGTTTTTCAATTTCGAGGTTGTTGTTGAATTATTTAGTGTTTTTCAATGTTGAGGTTGTTGTTGAATTTGTTGGTGTTTTTCAATGTTGAGGTTGTTGTTGAATTTGTTGGTGTTTTTCAATGTTGAGGTTGTTGTTGTTTTTCAATGTTGAGATTGTTGTTGTATTTGTTGGTGTTTTTCAATTTCGAGGTTGTTGTTGAATTTGTTGGTGTTTTTCAATGTTGAAGTTGTTGTTGAATTTGTTGGTGTTTTTCAATGTTGAGTTTGTTGTTGAATTTGTTGGTGTTTTTCAATTTCGAGGTTGTTGTTGAATTTGTTAGTGTTTTTCAATGTTGAGGTTGTTGTTGAATTTGTTGGTGTTTTTCAATGTTGAGGTTGTTGTTGAATTTGTTGGTGTTTTTCAATGTTGAGGTTGTTGTTTTTTTTCAATGTTGAGGTTGTTGTTGTATTTGTTGGTGTTTTTCAATTTCGAGGTTGTTGTTGAATTTGTTGGTGTTTTTCAATTTTGAAGTTGTTGTTGAATTTGTTGGTGTTTTTCAATGTTGAGGTTGTTGTTGTTTTTCAATGTTGAGGTTGTTGTTGAATTTGTTGGTGTTTTTCAATGTTGAGGTTGTTGTTGTTTTTCAATGCTGAGGTTGTTGTTGAATTTGCTGGTGTTTTTCAATGTTGAGGTTGTTGTTGAATTTGTTGGTGTTTTTCAGTGTTGAGGTTGTTCTTTTTCAATGTTGAGGTTGTTGTTGAATTTGTTGGTGTTTTTCAATGTTTGGGTTGTTGTTGTTTTTCAATGTTTAGGTTGTTGTTGAATTTGTTGGTGTTTTTCAATGTTGAGGTTGTTGTTGAATTTGTTGGTGTTTTTCAATGTTGAGGTTGTTGTTGTTTTTCAATGTTGAGGTTGTTGTTGAATTTGTTGGTGTTTTTCAATGTTGAGTTTGTTGGTGTTTTTCAATGTTGAGGTTGTTGTTGTTTTTCAATGTTGAGGTTGTTGTTGAATTTGTTGGTGTTTTTCAATGTTGAGGTTGTTGTTGTTTTTCAATGTTGAGGTTGTTGTTGAATTTGTTGGTGCTCTTCAATGTTGAGATTGTTGTTGAATTTGTTGGTGTTTTTCAATGTTGAGGTTGTTGTTGTTTTTCAATGTTGAGTTTGTTGTTGAATTTGTTGGTGTTTTTTCAATGTTGAGTTTGTTGTTGAATTTGTTGTTGTTTTTCAATTTCGAGGTTGTTGTTGAATTTGTTAGTGTTTTTCAATGTTGAGGTTGTTGTTGAATTTGTTGGTGTTTTTCAATGTTGAGGTTGTTGTTGAATTTGTTGGTGTTTTTCAATGTTGAGGCTGTTGTTGTTTTTCAATGTTGAGGTTGTTGTGGTATTTGTTGGTGTTTTTCAATTTCGAGGTTGTTGTTGAATTTGTTGGTGTTTTTCAATGTTGAAGTTGTTGTTGAATTTGTTGGTGTTTTTCAATGTTGAGGTTGTTGTTGTTTTTCAATGTTGAGGTTGTTGTTGAATTTGTTGGTGTTTTTCAATGTTGAGGTTGTTGTTGTTTTTCAATGCTGAGGTTGTTGTTGAATTTGTTGGTGTTTTTCAATGTTGAGGTTGTTGTTGAATTTGTTGGTGTTTTTCAATGTTGAGGTTGTTGTTGTTTTTCAATGTTGAGGTTGTTTTTGAATTTGTTGGTGTTTTTCAATGTTTAGGTTGTTGTTGTTTTTCAATGATGAGGTTGTTGTTGAATTTGCTGGAGTTTTTCAATGTTGAGGTTGTTGTTGAATTTGTTGGTGTTTTTCAATGTTGAGGTTGTTGTTGTTTTTCAATGTTGAGGTTGTTGTTGAATTTGTTGGTGTTTTTCAATGTTGAGATTGTTGTTGTTTTTCAATGTTGAGGTTGTTGTTGTTTTTCAATGTTGAGGTTGTTGTTGAATTTGTTGGTGTTTTTCAATGTTGAGGTTGTTGTTGTTTTTCAATGTTGAGGTTGTTGTTGAATTTGTTGGTGCTTTTCAATGTTGAGGTTGTTGTTGAATTTGTTGGTATTTTTCAATGTTGAGGTTGTTGTTGTTTTTCAATGTTGAGGTTGTTGTTGAATTTGTTGGTGTTTTTCCATGATGAGGTTGTTGTTGTTTTTCAAAGTCGAGGTTGTTGTTGAATTTGTTGGTGTTTTTCAATGTCGGGGTTGTTGTTGAATTTGTTGGTGGTTTTCTATGTTGAATTTTTGTTGAATTTGTTGGTGTTTTTCAATGTTGAGGATGTTGTTTTTCAATTTTGAGGTTGTTGTTGAATTTGTTGGCGTTTTTAAATGTTGAGGTTGTTGTTGAATTTGTTGGTGTTTTCAATGTTGAGGTTTTTGTTGAATTTGTTGGTGTTTTTCAATGTTGAGGTTGTTGTTACTTTTCAATGTTGAGGTTGTTGTTGAGTTTGTTCGTGTTTTTCAATGTTGAGGTTGTTGTTGAATTTGTTGGTGTTTTTCAATGTTGAGGTTGTTGTTGTTTTTCAATGTTGAGGTTATTGTTGTATTTGTTAATGTTTTTCAATTTCGAGGTTGTTGTTGAATTTGTTGGTGTTTTTCAATGTTGAAGTTGTTGTTGAATTTGTTGGTGTTTTTCAATGTTGAGGTTGTTGTTGTTTTTCAATGTTGAGGTTGTTGTTGAATTTGTTGGTGTTTTTCAATGTTGAGGTTGTTGTTGTTTTTCAATGCTGAGGTTGTTGTTGAATTTGCTGGTGTTTTTCAATGTTGAGGTTGTTGTTGAATTTGTTGGTGTTTTTCAATGTTGAGGTTGTTGTTGTTTTTAAATGTTGAGGTTGTTGTTGAATTTGTTGGTGTTTTTCAATTTTGAGGGTTGTTGGTGTTTTTCAATGTTGAGGTTGATTTTGAATTTGAGGGTGTTTTTCAAGGTCGAGGTTGTTGTTTAATTTGTTGGTGTTTTTCAATGTTGAGGTTGTTGTTGTTTTTCAATGTTGAGGTTGTTGTTGAATTTGTTGGTGTTTTTCAATGTTGAGATTGTTGTTGTTTTTCAATGTTGAGGTTGTTGTTCAATTTGTTGGTGTTTTTAAATGTTGAGGTTGTTGTTGAATTTGCTGGTGTTTTGCAATGTTGAGGTTGTTGTTGTTTTTCAATGTTGAGGTTGTTGTTGAATTTGTTGGTGTTTTTCAATGTTGAGGTTGTTGTTGTATTTGTTGGTGTTTTTCAATTTCGAGGTTGTTGTTGAATTTGTTGTTGTTTTTCAATGTTGAAGTTGTTGTTGAATTTGTTGGTGTTTTTTCAATGTTGAGGTTGTTCTTGTTTTTCAATGTTGAGGTTGTTGTTGAATTTGTTGGTGTTTTTCAATGTTGAGGTTGTTGTTGAATTTGTTGGTGTTTTTCAATGTTGAGGTTGTTGTTGTTTTTCAATGTTGAGGTTGTTGTTGAATTTGTTGGTGTTTTTCAATGTTGAGCTTGTTGTTGTTTTTCAATGTTGAGGCAGTTGTTGAATTTGTTGGTGTTTTTCAATGTTGAGGTTGTTGTTGTTTTTCAATGTTGAGGTTGTTGTTGAATTTGTTGGTGTTTTTCAATGTTGAGGTTGTTGTTGTTTTTCAATGTTGAGTTTGTTGTTGAATTTGTTGGTGTTTTTCAATTTCGAGGTTGTTGTTGAATTTGTTAGTGTTTTTCAATGTTGAGGTTGTTGTTGAATTTGTTGGTGTTTTTCAATGTTGAGGTTGTTGTTGAATTTGTTGGTGTTTTTCAATGTTGAGGTTGTTGTTGTTTTTCAATGTTGAGGTTGTTGTAGTATTTGTTGGTGTTTTTCAATTTCGAGGTTGTTGTTGAATTTGTTGGTGTTTTTCAAAGTTGAAGTTGCTGTTGAATTTGTTGGTGTTTTTCAATGTTGAGTTTGTTGTTGAATTTGTTGGTGTTTTTCAATTTCGAGGTTGTTGTTGAATTTGTTAGTGTTTTTCAATGTTGAGGTTGTTGTTGAATTTGTTGGTGTTTTTCAATGTTGAGGTTGTTGTTGAATTTGTTGGTGTTTTTCAATGTTGAGGTTGTTGTTGTTTTTCAATGTTGAGGTTATTGTTGTATTTGCTGGTGTTTTTCAATTTCGAGGTTGTTGTTGAATTTGTTGGTGTTTTTCAATGTTGAAGTTGTTGTTGAATTTGTTGGTGTTTTTCAATGTTGAGGTTGTTGTTGTTTTTCAATGTTGAGGTTGTTGTTGAATTTGTTGGTGTTTTTCAATGTTGAGGTTGTTGTTGTTTTTCAATGCTGAGGTTGTTGTTGAATTTGCTGGTGTTTTTCAATGTTGAGGTTGTTGTTGAATTTGTTGGTGTTTTTCAATGTTGAGGTTGTTCTTTTTCAATGTTGAGGTTGTTGTTGAATTTGTTGGTGTTTTTCAATGTTTGGGTTGTTGTTGTTTTTCAATGTTGAGGTTGTTGTTGAATTTGTTGGTGTTTTTCAATGTTGAGGTTGTTCTTGAATTTGTTGGTGTTTTTCAATGTTGAGGTTGTTGTTGTTTTTCAATGTTGAGGTTGTTGTTGAATTTGTTGGTGTTTTTCAATTTTGAGTTTGTTGTTGTTTTTCAATGTTGAGGTTGTTGTTGTTTTTCAATGTTGAGGTTGTTGTTGAATTTGTTGGTGTTTTTCAATGTTGAGGTTGTTGTTGTTTTTCAATGTTGAGGTTGTTGTTGAATTTGTTGGTGCTTTTCAATGTTGAGATTGTTGTTGAATTTGTTGGTGTTTTTCAATGTTGAGGTTGTTGTTGAATTTGTTGGTGTTTTTCAATGTTGAGGTTGTTGTTGAATTTGTTGGTGTTTTTCAATGTTGAGGTTGTTGTTGTTTTTCAATGTTGAGGTTATTGTTGTATTTGTTGGTGTTTTTCAATTTCGAGGTTGTTATTGAATTTGTTGGTGTTTTTCAATGTTGAAGTTGTTGTTGAATTTGTTGGTGTTTTTCAATGTTGAGGTTGTTGTTGTTTTTCAATGTTGAGGTTGTTGTTGAATTTGTTGGTGTTTTTCAATGTTGAGGTTGTTGTTGTTTTTCAATGCTGAGGTTGTTGTTGAATTTGCTGGTGTTTTTCAATGTTGAGGTTGTTGTTGAATTTGTTGGTGTTTTTCAATGTTGAGGTTGTTGTTGTTTTTAAATGTTGAGGTTGTTGTTGAATTTGTTGGTGTTTTTCAATGTTGAGTTTGTTGGTGTTTTTCAATGTTGAGGTTGTTGTTGTTTTTCAATGTTGAGGTTGTTGTTGAATTTGTTGGTGTTTTTCAATGTTGAGGTTGTTGTTGTTTTTCAATGTTGAGGTTGTTGTTGAATTTGTTGGTGCTCTTCAATGTTGAGATTGTTGTTGAATTTGTTGGTGTTTTTCAATGTTGAGGTTGTTGTTGTTTTTCAATGTTGAGTTTGTTGTTGAATTTGTTGGTGTTTTTTCAATGTTGAGTTTGTTGTTGAATTTGTTGTTGTTTTTCAATTTCGAGGTTGTTGTTGAATTTGTTAGTGTTTTTCAATGTTGAGGTTGTTGTTGAATTTGTTGGTGTTTTTCAATGTTGAGGTTGTTGTTGAATTTGTTGGTGTTTTTCAATGTTGAGGCTGTTGTTGTTTTTCAATGTTGAGGTTGTTGTGGTATTTGTTGGTGTTTTTCAATTTCGAGGTTGTTGTTGAATTTGTTGGTGTTTTTCAATGTTGAAGTTGTTGTTGAATTTGTTGGTGTTTTTCAATGTTGAGGTTGTTGTTGTTTTTCAATGTTGAGGTTGTTGTTGAATTTGTTGGTGTTTTTCAATGTTGAGGTTGTTGTTGTTTTTCAATGCTGAGGTTGTTGTTGAATTTGTTGGTGTTTTTCAATGTTGAGGTTGTTGTTGAATTTGTTGGTGTTTTTCAATGTTGAGGTTGTTGTTGTTTTTCAATGTTGAGGTTGTTTTTGAATTTGTTGGTGTTTTTCAATGTTTAGGTTGTTGTTGTTTTTCAATGATGAGGTTGTTGTTGAATTTGCTGGAGTTTTTCAATGTTGAGGTTGTTGTTGAATTTGTTGGTGTTTTTCAATGTTGAGGTTGTTGTTGTTTTTCAATGTTGAGGTTGTTGTTGAATTTGTTGGTGTTTTTCAATGTTGAGATTGTTGTTGTTTTTCAATGTTGAGGTTGTTGTTGTTTTTCAATGTTGAGGTTGTTGTTGAATTTGTTGGTGTTTTTCAATGTTGAGGTTGTTGTTGTTTTTCAATGTTGAGGTTGTTGTTGAATTTGTTGGTGCTTTTCAATGTTGAGGTTGTTGTTGAATTTGTTGGTATTTTTCAATGTTGAGGTTGTTGTTGTTTTTCAATGTTGAGGTTGTTGTTGAATTTGTTGGTGTTTTTCCATGATGAGGTTGTTGTTGTTTTTCAAAGTCGAGGTTGTTGTTGAATTTGTTGGTGTTTTTCAATGTCGGGGTTGTTGTTGAATTTGTTGGTGGTTTTCTATGTTGAATTTTTTGTTGAATTTGTTGGTGTTTTTCAATGTTGAGGATGTTGTTTTTCAATTTTGAGGTTGTTGTTGAATTTGTTGGCGTTTTTAAATGTTGAGGTTGTTGTTGAATTTGTTGGTGTTTTCAATGTTGAGGTTTTTGTTGAATTTGTTGGTGTTTTTCAATGTTGAGGTTGTTGTTACTTTTCAATGTTGAGGTTGTTGTTGAGTTTGTTCGTGTTTTTCAATGTTGAGGTTGTTGTTGAATTTGTTGGTGTTTTTCAATGTTGAGGTTGTTGTTGTTTTTCAATGTTGAGGTTATTGTTGTATTTGTTAATGTTTTTCAATTTCGAGGTTGTTGTTGAATTTGTTGGTGTTTTTCAATGTTGAAGTTGTTGTTGAATTTGTTGGTGTTTTTCAATGTTGAGGTTGTTGTTGTTTTTCAATGTTGAGGTTGTTGTTGAATTTGTTGGTGTTTTTCAATGTTGAGGTTGTTGTTGTTTTTCAATGCTGAGGTTGTTGTTGAATTTGCTGGTGTTTTTCAATGTTGAGGTTGTTGTTGAATTTGTTGGTGTTTTTCAATGTTGAGGTTGTTGTTGTTTTTAAATGTTGAGGTTGTTGTTGAATTTGTTGGTGTTTTTCAATTTTGAGGTTGTTGGTGTTTTTCAATGTTGAGGTTGATTTTGAATTTGAGGGTGTTTTTCAAGGTCGAGGTTGTTGTTTAATTTGTTGGTGTTTTTCAATGTTGAGGTTGTTGTTGTTTTTCAATGTTGAGGTTGTTGTTGAATTTGTTGGTGTTTTTCAATGTTGAGATTGTTGTTGTTTTTCAATGTTGAGGTTGTTGTTCAATTTGTTGGTGTTTTTAAATGTTGAGGTTGTTGTTGAATTTGCTGGTGTTTTGCAATGTTGAGGTTGTTGTTGTTTTTCAATGTTGAGGTTGTTGTTGAATTTGTTGGTGTTTTTCAATGTTGAGGTTGTTGTTGTATTTGTTGGTGTTTTTCAATTTCGAGGTTGTTGTTGAATTTGTTGTTGTTTTTCAATGTTGAAGTTGTTGTTGAATTTGTTGGTGTTTTTCAATGTTGAGGTTGTTCTTGTTTTTCAATGTTGAGGTTGTTGTTGAATTTGTTGGTGTTTTTCAATGTTGAGGTTGTTGTTGAATTTGTTGGTGTTTTTCAATGTTGAGGTTGTTGTTGTTTTTCAATGTTGAGGTTGTTGTTGAATTTGTTGGTGTTTTTCAATGTTGAGCTTGTTGTTGTTTTTCAATGTTGAGGCAGTTGTTGAATTTGTTGGTGTTTTTCAATGTTGAGGTTGTTGTTGTTTTTCAATGTTGAGGTTGTTGTTGAATTTGTTGGTGTTTTTCAATGTTGAGGTTGTTGTTGTTTTTCAATGTTGAGTTTGTTGTTGAATTTGTTGGTGTTTTTCAATTTCGAGGTTGTTGTTGAATTTGTTAGTGTTTTTCAATGTTGAGGTTGTTGTTGAATTTGTTGGTGTTTTTCAATGTTGAGGTTGTTGTTGAATTTGTTGGTGTTTTTCAATGTTGAGGTTGTTGTTGTTTTTCAATGTTGAGGTTGTTGTAGTATTTGTTGGTGTTTTTCAATTTCGAGGTTGTTGTTGAATTTGTTGGTGTTTTTCAAAGTTGAAGTTGCTGTTGAATTTGTTGGTGTTTTTCAATGTTGAGTTTGTTGTTGAATTTGTTGGTGTTTTTCAATTTCGAGGTTGTTGTTGAATTTGTTAGTGTTTTTCAATGTTGAGGTTGTTGTTGAATTTGTTGGTGTTTTTCAATGTTGAGGTTGTTGTTGAATTTGTTGGTGTTTTTCAATGTTGAGGTTGTTGTTGTTTTTCAATGTTGAGGTTATTGTTGTATTTGTTGGTGTTTTTCAATTTCGAGGTTGTTGTTGAATTTGTTGGTGTTTTTCAATGTTGAAGTTGTTGTTGAATTTGTTGGTGTTTTTCAATGTTGAGGTTGTTGTTGTTTTTCAATGTTGAGGTTGTTGTTGAATTTGTTGGTGTTTTTCAATGTTGAGGTTGTTGTTGTTTTTCAATGCTGAGGTTGTTGTTGAATTTGCTGGTGTTTTTCAATGTTGAGGTTGTTGTTGAATTTGTTGGTGTTTTTCAATGTTGAGGTTGTTCTTTTTCAATGTTGAGGTTGTTGTTGAATTTGTTGGTGTTTTTCAATGTTTGGGTTGTTGTTGTTTTTCAATGTTGAGGTTGTTGTTGAATTTGTTGGTGTTTTTCAATGTTGAGGTTGTTCTTGAATTTGTTGGTGTTTTTCAATGTTGAGGTTGTTGTTGTTTTTCAATGTTGAGGTTGTTGTTGAATTTGTTGGTGTTTTTCAATTTTGAGTTTGTTGTTGTTTTTCAATGTTGAGGTTGTTGTTGTTTTTCAATGTTGAGGTTGTTGTTGAATTTGTTGGTGTTTTTCAATGTTGAGGTTGTTGTTGTTTTTCAATGTTGAGGTTGTTGTTGAATTTGTTGGTGCTTTTCAATGTTGAGATTGTTGTTGAATTTGTTGGTGTTTTTCAATGTTGAGGTTGTTGTTGAATTTGTTGGTGTTTTTCAATGTTGAGGTTGTTGTTGAATTTGTTGGTGTTTTTCAATGTTGAGGTTGTTGTTGTTTTTCAATGTTGAGGTTATTGTTGTATTTGTTGGTGTTTTTCAATTTCGAGGTTGTTATTGAATTTGTTGGTGTTTTTCAATGTTGAAGTTGTTGTTGAATTTGTTGGTGTTTTTCAATGTTGAGGTTGTTGTTGTTTTTCAATGTTGAGGTTGTTGTTGAATTTGTTGGTGTTTTTCAATGTTGAGGTTGTTGTTGTTTTTCAATGCTGAGGTTGTTGTTGAATTTGCTGGTGTTTTTCAATGTTGAGGTTGTTGTTGAATTTGTTGGTGTTTTTCAATGTTGAGGTTGTTGTTGTTTTTAAATGTTGAGGTTGTTGTTGAATTTGTTGGTGTTTTTCAATTTTGAGGTTGTTGGTGTTTTTCAATGTTCAGGTTGATTTTGAATTTGAGGGTGTTTTTCAAGGTCGAGGTTGTTGTTTAATTTGTTGGTGTTTTTCAATGTTGAGGTTGTTGTTGTTTTTCAATGTTGAGGTTGTTGTTGAATTTGTTGGTGTTTTTCAATGTTGAGGTTGTTGTTGTTTTTCAATGTTGAGTTTGTTGTTGAATTTGTTGGTGTTTTTCAATTTCGAGGTTGTTGTTGAATTTGTTAGTGTTTTTCAATGTTGAGGTTGTTGTTGAATTTGTTGGTGTTTTTCAATGTTGAGGTTGTTGTTGAATTTGTTGGTGTTTTTCAATGTTGAGGTTGTTGTTGTTTTTCAATGTTGAGGTTGTTGTAGTATTTGTTGGTGTTTTTCAATTTCGAGGTTGTTGTTGAATTTGTTGGTGTTTTTCAAAGTTGAAGTTGCTGTTGAATTTGTTGGTGTTTTTCAATGTTGAGTTTGTTGTTGAATTTGTTGGTGTTTTTCAATTTCGAGGTTGTTGTTGAATTTGTTAGTGTTTTTCAATGTTGAGGTTGTTGTTGAATTTGTTGGTGTTTTTCAATGTTGAGGTTGTTGTTGAATTTGTTGGTGTTTTTCAATGTTGAGGTTGTTGTTGTTTTTCAATGTTGAGGTTATTGTTGTATTTGCTGGTGTTTTTCAATTTCGAGGTTGTTGTTGAATTTGTTGGTGTTTTTCAATGTTGAAGTTGTTGTTGAATTTGTTGGTGTTTTTCAATGTTGAGGTTGTTGTTGTTTTTCAATGTTGAGGTTGTTGTTGAATTTGTTGGTGTTTTTCAATGTTGAGGTTGTTGTTGTTTTTCAATGCTGAGGTTGTTGTTGAATTTGCTGGTGTTTTTCAATGTTGAGGTTGTTGTTGAATTTGTTGGTGTTTTTCAATGTTGAGGTTGTTCTTTTTCAATGTTGAGGTTGTTGTTGAATTTGTTGGTGTTTTTCAATGTTTGGGTTGTTGTTGTTTTTCAATGTTGAGGTTGTTGTTGAATTTGTTGGTGTTTTTCAATGTTGAGGTTGTTCTTGAATTTGTTGGTGTTTTTCAATGTTGAGGTTGTTGTTGTTTTTCAATGTTGAGGTTGTTGTTGAATTTGTTGGTGTTTTTCAATTTTGAGTTTGTTGTTGTTTTTCAATGTTGAGGTTGTTGTTGTTTTTCAATGTTGAGGTTGTTGTTGAATTTGTTGGTGTTTTTCAATGTTGAGGTTGTTGTTGTTTTTCAATGTTGAGGTTGTTGTTGAATTTGTTGGTGCTTTTCAATGTTGAGATTGTTGTTGAATTTGTTGGTGTTTTTCAATGTTGAGGTTGTTGTTGAATTTGTTGGTGTTTTTCAATGTTGAGGTTGTTGTTGAATTTGTTGGTGTTTTTCAATGTTGAGGTTGTTGTTGTTTTTCAATGTTGAGGTTATTGTTGTATTTGTTGGTGTTTTTCAATTTCGAGGTTGTTATTGAATTTGTTGGTGTTTTTCAATGTTGAAGTTGTTGTTGAATTTGTTGGTGTTTTTCAATGTTGAGGTTGTTGTTGTTTTTCAATGTTGAGGTTGTTGTTGAATTTGTTGGTGTTTTTCAATGTTGAGGTTGTTGTTGTTTTTCAATGCTGAGGTTGTTGTTGAATTTGCTGGTGTTTTTCAATGTTGAGGTTGTTGTTGAATTTGTTGGTGTTTTTCAATGTTGAGGTTGTTGTTGTTTTTAAATGTTGAGGTTGTTGTTGAATTTGTTGGTGTTTTTCAATGTTGAGTTTGTTGGTGTTTTTCAATGTTGAGGTTGTTGTTGTTTTTCAATGTTGAGGTTGTTGTTGAATTTGTTGGTGTTTTTCAATGTTGAGGTTGTTGTTGTTTTTCAATGTTGAGGTTGTTGTTGAATTTGTTGGTGCTCTTCAATGTTGAGATTGTTGTTGAATTTGTTGGTGTTTTTCAATGTTGAGGTTGTTGTTGTTTTTCAATGTTGAGTTTGTTGTTGAATTTGTTGGTGTTTTTTCAATGTTGAGTTTGTTGTTGAATTTGTTGTTGTTTTTCAATTTCGAGGTTGTTGTTGAATTTGTTAGTGTTTTTCAATGTTGAGGTTGTTGTTGAATTTGTTGGTGTTTTTCAATGTTGAGGTTGTTGTTGAATTTGTTGGTGTTTTTCAATGTTGAGGCTGTTGTTGTTTTTCAATGTTGAGGTTGTTGTGGTATTTGTTGGTGTTTTTCAATTTCGAGGTTGTTGTTGAATTTGTTGGTGTTTTTCAATGTTGAAGTTGTTGTTGAATTTGTTGGTGTTTTTCAATGTTGAGGTTGTTGTTGTTTTTCAATGTTGAGGTTGTTGTTGAATTTGTTGGTGTTTTTCAATGTTGAGGTTGTTGTTGTTTTTCAATGCTGAGGTTGTTGTTGAATTTGTTGGTGTTTTTCAATGTTGAGGTTGTTGTTGAATTTGTTGGTGTTTTTCAATGTTGAGGTTGTTGTTGTTTTTCAATGTTGAGGTTGTTTTTGAATTTGTTGGTGTTTTTCAATGTTTAGGTTGTTGTTGTTTTTCAATGATGAGGTTGTTGTTGAATTTGCTGGAGTTTTTCAATGTTGAGGTTGTTGTTGAATTTGTTGGTGTTTTTCAATGTTGAGGTTGTTGTTGTTTTTCAATGTTGAGGTTGTTGTTGAATTTGTTGGTGTTTTTCAATGTTGAGATTGTTGTTGTTTTTCAATGTTGAGGTTGTTGTTGTTTTTCAATGTTGAGGTTGTTGTTGAATTTGTTGGTGTTTTTCAATGTTGAGGTTGTTGTTGTTTTTCAATGTTGAGGTTGTTGTTGAATTTGTTGGTGCTTTTCAATGTTGAGGTTGTTGTTGAATTTGTTGGTATTTTTCAATGTTGAGGTTGTTGTTGTTTTTCAATGTTGAGGTTGTTGTTGAATTTGTTGGTGTTTTTCCATGATGAGGTTGTTGTTGTTTTTCAAAGTCGAGGTTGTTGTTGAATTTGTTGGTGTTTTTCAATGTCGGGGTTGTTGTTGAATTTGTTGGTGGTTTTCTATGTTGAATTTTTTGTTGAATTTGTTGGTGTTTTTCAATGTTGAGGATGTTGTTTTTCAATTTTGAGGTTGTTGTTGAATTTGTTGGCGTTTTTAAATGTTGAGGTTGTTGTTGAATTTGTTGGTGTTTTCAATGTTGAGGTTTTTGTTGAATTTGTTGGTGTTTTTCAATGTTGAGGTTGTTGTTACTTTTCAATGTTGAGGTTGTTGTTGAGTTTGTTCGTGTTTTTCAATGTTGAGGTTGTTGTTGAATTTGTTGGTGTTTTTCAATGTTGAGGTTGTTGTTGTTTTTCAATGTTGAGGTTATTGTTGTATTTGTTAATGTTTTTCAATTTCGAGGTTGTTGTTGAATTTGTTGGTGTTTTTCAATGTTGAAGTTGTTGTTGAATTTGTTGGTGTTTTTCAATGTTGAGGTTGTTGTTGTTTTTCAATGTTGAGGTTGTTGTTGAATTTGTTGGTGTTTTTCAATGTTGAGGTTGTTGTTGTTTTTCAATGCTGAGGTTGTTGTTGAATTTGCTGGTGTTTTTCAATGTTGAGGTTGTTGTTGAATTTGTTGGTGTTTTTCAATGTTGAGGTTGTTGTTGTTTTTAAATGTTGAGGTTGTTGTTGAATTTGTTGGTGTTTTTCAATTTTGAGGTTGTTGGTGTTTTTCAATGTTGAGGTTGATTTTGAATTTGAGGGTGTTTTTCAAGGTCGAGGTTGTTGTTTAATTTGTTGGTGTTTTTCAATGTTGAGGTTGTTGTTGTTTTTCAATGTTGAGGTTGTTGTTGAATTTGTTGGTGTTTTTCAATGTTGAGATTGTTGTTGTTTTTCAATGTTGAGGTTGTTGTTCAATTTGTTGGTGTTTTTAAATGTTGAGGTTGTTGTTGAATTTGCTGGTGTTTTGCAATGTTGAGGTTGTTGTTGTTTTTCAATGTTGAGGTTGTTGTTGAATTTGTTGGTGTTTTTCAATGTTGAGGTTGTTGTTGTATTTGTTGGTGTTTTTCAATTTCGAGGTTGTTGTTGAATTTGTTGTTGTTTTTCAATGTTGAAGTTGTTGTTGAATTTGTTGGTGTTTTTCAATGTTGAGGTTGTTCTTGTTTTTCAATGTTGAGGTTGTTGTTGAATTTGTTGGTGTTTTTCAATGTTGAGGTTGTTGTTGAATTTGTTGGTGTTTTTCAATGTTGAGGTTGTTGTTGTTTTTCAATGTTGAGGTTGTTGTTGAATTTGTTGGTGTTTTTCAATGTTGAGCTTGTTGTTGTTTTTCAATGTTGAGGCAGTTGTTGAATTTGTTGGTGTTTTTCAATGTTGAGGTTGTTGTTGTTTTTCAATGTTGAGGTTGTTGTTGAATTTGTTGGTGTTTTTCAATGTTGAGGTTGTTGTTGTTTTTCAATGTTGAGTTTGTTGTTGAATTTGTTGGTGTTTTTCAATTTCGAGGTTGTTGTTGAATTTGTTAGTGTTTTTCAATGTTGAGGTTGTTGTTGAATTTGTTGGTGTTTTTCAATGTTGAGGTTGTTGTTGAATTTGTTGGTGTTTTTCAATGTTGAGGTTGTTGTTGTTTTTCAATGTTGAGGTTGTTGTAGTATTTGTTGGTGTTTTTCAATTTCGAGGTTGTTGTTGAATTTGTTGGTGTTTTTCAAAGTTGAAGTTGCTGTTGAATTTGTTGGTGTTTTTCAATGTTGAGTTTGTTGTTGAATTTGTTGGTGTTTTTCAATTTCGAGGTTGTTGTTGAATTTGTTAGTGTTTTTCAATGTTGAGGTTGTTGTTGAATTTGTTGGTGTTTTTCAATGTTGAGGTTGTTGTTGAATTTGTTGGTGTTTTTCAATGTTGAGGTTGTTGTTGTTTTTCAATGTTGAGGTTATTGTTGTATTTGTTGGTGTTTTTCAATTTCGAGGTTGTTGTTGAATTTGTTGGTGTTTTTCAATGTTGAAGTTGTTGTTGAATTTGTTGGTGTTTTTCAATTTTGAGGTTGTTGTTGTTTTTCAATGTTGAGGTTGTTGTTGAATTTGTTGGTGTTTTTCAATGTTGAGGTTGTTGTTGTTTTTCAATGCTGAGGTTGTTGTTGAATTTGCTGGTGTTTTTCAATGTTGAGGTTGTTGTTGAATTTGTTGGTGTTTTTCAATGTTGAGGTTGTTCTTTTTCAATGTTGAGGTTGTTGTTGAATTTGTTGGTGTTTTTCAATGTTTGGGTTGTTGTTGTTTTTCAATGTTGAGGTTGTTGTTGAATTTGTTGGTGTTTTTCAATGTTGAGGTTGTTCTTGAATTTGTTGGTGTTTTTCAATGTTGAGGTTGTTGTTGTTTTTCAATGTTGAGGTTGTTGTTGAATTTGTTGGTGTTTTTCAATTTTGAGTTTGTTGTTGTTTTTCAATGTTGAGGTTGTTGTTGTTTTTCAATGTTGAGGTTGTTGTTGAATTTGTTGGTGTTTTTCAATGTTGAGGTTGTTGTTGTTTTTCAATGTTGAGGTTGTTGTTGAATTTGTTGGTGCTTTTCAATGTTGAGATTGTTGTTGAATTTGTTGGTGTTTTTCAATGTTGAGGTTGTTGTTGAATTTGTTGGTGTTTTTCAATGTTGAGGTTGTTGTTGAATTTGTTGGTGTTTTTCAATGTTGAGGTTGTTGTTGTTTTTCAATGTTGAGGTTATTGTTGTATTTGTTGGTGTTTTTCAATTTCGAGGTTGTTATTGAATTTGTTGGTGTTTTTCAATGTTGAAGTTGTTGTTGAATTTGTTGGTGTTTTTCAATGTTGAGGTTGTTGTTGTTTTTCAATGTTGAGGTTGTTGTTGAATTTGTTGGTGTTTTTCAATGTTGAGGTTGTTGTTGTTTTTCAATGCTGAGGTTGTTGTTGAATTTGCTGGTGTTTTTCAATGTTGAGGTTGTTGTTGAATTTGTTGGTGTTTTTCAATGTTGAGGTTGTTGTTGTTTTTAAATGTTGAGGTTGTTGTTGAATTTGTTGGTGTTTTTCAATTTTGAGGTTGTTGGTGTTTTTCAATGTTCAGGTTGATTTTGAATTTGAGGGTGTTTTTCAAGGTCGAGGTTGTTGTTTAATTTGTTGGTGTTTTTCAATGTTGAGGTTGTTGTTGTTTTTCAATGTTGAGGTTGTTGTTGAATTTGTTGGTGTTTTTCAATGTTGAGATTGTTGTTGTTTTTCAATGTTGAGGTTGTTGTTCAATTTGTTGGTGTTTTTAAATGTTGAGGTTGTTGTTGAATTTGCTGATGTTTTGCAATGTTGAGGTTGTTGTTGTTTTTCAATGTTGAGGTTGTTGTTGAATTTGTTGGTGTTTTTCAATGTTGAGGTTGTTGTTGTATTTGTTGGTGTTTTTCAATTTCGAGGTTGTTGTTGAATTTGTTGTTGTTTTTCAATGTTGAAGTTGTTGTTGAATTTGTTGGTGTTTTTCAATGTTGAGGTTGTTCTTGTTTTTCAATGTTGAGGTTGTTGTTGAATTTGTTGGTGTTTTTCAATGTTGAGGTTGTTGTTGAATTTGTTGGTGTTTTTCAATGTTGAGGTTGTTGTTGTTTTTCAATGTTGAGGTTGTTGTTGAATTTGTTGGTGTTTTTCAATGTTGAGCTTGTTGTTGTTTTTCAATGTTGAGGCAGTTGTTGAATTTGTTGGTGTTTTTCAATGTTGAGGTTGTTGTTGTTTTTCAATGTTGAGGTTGTTGTTGAATTTGTTGGTGTTTTTCAATGTTGAGGTTGTTGTTGTTTTTCAATGTTGAGTTTGTTGTTGAATTTGTTGGTGTTTTTCAATTTCGAGGTTGTTGTTGAATTTGTTAGTGTTTTTCAATGTTGAGGTTGTTGTTGAATTTGTTGGTGTTTTTCAATGTTGAGGTTGTTGTTGAATTTGTTGGTGTTTTTCAATGTTGAGGTTGTTGTTGTTTTTCAATGTTGAGGTTGTTGTAGTATTTGTTGGTGTTTTTCAATTTCGAGGTTGTTGTTGAATTTGTTGGTGTTTTTCAAAGTTGAAGTTGCTGTTGAATTTGTTGGTGTTTTTCAATTTTGAGTTTGTTGTTGAATTTGTTGGTGTTTTTCAATTTCGAGGTTGTTGTTGAATTTGTTAGTGTTTTTCAATGTTGAGGTTGTTGTTGAATTTGTTGGTGTTTTTCAATGTTGAGGTTGTTGTTGAATTTGTTGGTGTTTTTCAATGTTGAGGTTGTTGTTGTTTTTCAATGTTGAGGTTATTGTTGTATTTGTTGGTGTTTTTCAATTTCGAGGTTGTTGTTGAATTTGTTGGTGTTTTTCAATGTTGAAGTTGTTGTTGAATTTGTTGGTGTTTTTCAATGTTGAGGTTGTTGTTGTTTTTCAATGTTGAGGTTGTTGTTGAATTTGTTGGTGTTTTTCAATGTTGAGGTTGTTGTTGTTTTTCAATGCTGAGGTTGTTGTTGAATTTGCTGGTGTTTTTCAATGTTGAGGTTGTTGTTGAATTTGTTGGTGTTTTTCAATGTTGAGGTTGTTCTTTTTCAATGTTGAGGTTGTTGTTGAATTTGTTGGTGTTTTTCAATGTTTGGGTTGTTGTTGTTTTTCAATGTTGAGGTTGTTGTTGAATTTGTTGGTGTTTTTCAATGTTGAGGTTGTTCTTGAATTTGTTGGTGTTTTTCAATGTTGAGGTTGTTGTTGTTTTTCAATGTTGAGGTTGTTGTTGAATTTGTTGGTGTTTTTCAATTTTGAGTTTGTTGTTGTTTTTCAATGTTGAGGTTGTTGTTGTTTTTCAATGTTGAGGTTGTTGTTGAATTTGTTGGTGTTTTTCAATGTTGAGGTTGTTGTTGTTTTTCAATGTTGAGGTTGTTGTTGAATTTGTTGGTGCTTTTCAATGTTGAGATTGTTGTTGAATTTGTTGGTGTTTTTCAATGTTGAGGTTGTTGTTGTTTTTCAATGTTGAGTTTGTTGTTGAATTTGTTGGTGTTTTTCAATGTTGAGTTTGTTGTTGAATTTGTTGGTGTTTTTCAATTTCGAGGTTGTTGTTGAATTTGTTAGTGTTTTTCAATGTTGAGGTTGTTGTTGAATTTGTTGGTGTTTTTCAATGTTGAGGTTGTTGTTGAATTTGTTGGTGTTTTTCAATGTTGAGGCTGTTGTTGTTTTTCAATGTTGATGTTGTTGTTGTATTTGTTGGTGTTTTTCAATTTCGAGGTTGTTGTTGAATTTGTTGGTGTTTTTCAATGTTGAAGTTGTTGTTGAATTTGTTGGTGTTTTTCAATGTTGAGGTTGTTGTTGTTTTTCAATGTTGAGGTTGTTGTTGAATTTGTTGGTGTTTTTCAATGTTGAGGTTGTTGTTGTTTTTCAATGCTGAGGTTGTTGTTGAATTTGTTGGTGTTTTTCAATGTTGAGGTTGTTGTTGAATTTGTTGGTGTTTTTCAATGTTGAGGTTGTTGTTGTTTTTCAATGTTGAGGTTGTTTTTGAATTTGTTGGTGTTTTTCAATGTTTAGGTTGTTGTTGTTTTTCAATGTTGAGGTTGTTGTTGAATTTGTTGGTGTTTTTCAATGTTGAGGTTGTTGTTGAATTTGTTGGTGTTTTTCAATGTTGAGGTTGTTGTTGTTTTTCAATGTTGAGGTTGTTGTTGAATTTGTTGGTGTTTTTCAATGTTGAGTTTGTTGTTGTTCTTCAATGTTGAGGTTGTTGTTGTTTTTCAATGTTGAGGTTGTTGTTGAATTTGTTGGTGTTTTTCAATGTTGAGGTTGTTGTTGTTTTTCAATGTTGAGGTTGTTGTTGAATTTGTTGGTGCTTTTCAATGTTGAGGTTGTTGTTGCATTTGTTGGTATTTTTCAATGTTGAGGTTGTTGTTGTTTTTCAATGTTGAGGTTGTTGTTGAATTTGTTGGTGTTTTTCAATGTTGAGTTTGTTGTTGAATTTGTTGGTGTTTTTCAGTTTCGAGATTGTTGTTGAATTTGTTGGTGTTTTTCAATGTTGAGGTTGTTGTTGAATTTGTTGGTGTTTTTCAATGTTGAGGTTGTTGTTGAATTTGTTGGTGTTTTTCAATGTTGAGGTTGTTGTTGTTTTTCAATGTTGAGGTCGTTGTTGAATTTGTTGGTGTTTTTCAATGTTTAGTTTGTTGTTGTTTTTCAATGTTGAGGTTGTTGTTGAATTTGTTGGTGTTTTTCAATGTTGAGGTTGTTGTTGTTTTTCAATGTTCAGGTTGTTGTTGAATTTGTTGGTGTTTTTCAAAGTTGAGGTTGTTGTTGAATTTGTTGGTGTTTTTCAATGTAGAGGTTGTTGTTGTTTTTCAATGTTGAGGTTGTTGTTGAATTTGTTGGTGTTTTTCAATGTTGAGGTTGTTGTTGAATTTGTTGGTGTTTTTCAATGTTGAGGTTGTTGTTGAATTTGTTGGTGTTTTTCAATGCTGAGGTTGTTGTTGTTTTTCAATGATGGGCTTGTTGTTGAATTTGTTGGTGTTTTTCAATTTTGAGGATGTTTTTGTTTTTCAATGTTGAGGTTGTTGTTGAATTTGTTGGTGTTTTTCCATGATGAGGTTGTTGTTGTTTCTCAAAGTTGAGGTTGTTGTTGAATTTGATGGTGTTTTTCAATGTCGGGGTTGTTGTTGAATTTGTTGGTGTTTTTCTATGTTGAATTTTTTGTTGAATTTGTTGGTGTTTTGCAATGTTGAGGTTGTTTTTTTTCAATGTGGAGGTTGTTGTTGAATTTGTTGGCGTTTTTAAATGTTGAGGTTGTTGTTGAATTTGTTGGTGTTTTCAATGTTGAGGTTTTTGTTGAATTTGTTGGTGTTTTTCAATGTTGAAGTTGTTGTTGTTTTTCAATGTTGAGGTTGTTGTTGAATTTGATGGTGTTTTTCAATGTCGACGTTGTTGTTGAATTTGTTGGTGTTTTTCAATGTTGAGGTTGCTGTTGAATTGGTTGGTGTTTTTCAATGTTGAGGTTGTTGTTGTTTTTCAATTTGAGGTTGTTGTTGAATTTGTTGGTGTCTTTCAATGTTGAGGTTGTTGTTGAATTTGTTGGTGTTTTTCAATTTCGAGGTTGTTGTTGAATTTGTTAGTGTTTTTCAATATTGAGCTTGTTGTTGAATTTGTTGGTGTTTTTCAATGTTGAGGTTGTTGTTGAATTTGTTGGTGTTTTTCAATGTTGAGGTTGTTGTTGTTATTCAATGTTGAGGTTGTTGTTGAATTTGTTGGTGTTTTTCAATGTTTAGGTTGTTGTTGTTTTTCAATGTTGAGGTTGTTGTTGAATGTGTTGGTGTTTTTCAATGTTGAGGTTGTTGTTGAATTTGTTGGTGTTTTTCAATGTTGAGGTTGTTGTTGTTTTTCAATGTTGAGGTTGTTGTTGAATTTGTTGGTGTTTTTCAATGTTGAGTTTGTTGTTGTTTTTCATTGTTGAGGTTGTTGTTGTTTTTCAATGTTGAGGTTGTTGTTGAATTTGTTGGTGTTTTTCAATGTTGAGGTTGTTGTTGTTTTTCAATGTTGAGGTTGTTGTTGAATTTGTTGGTGCTTTTCAATGTTGAGGTTGTTGTTGAATTTGTTGGTGTTTTTCAATGTTGAGTTTGTTGTTGTTTTTCAATGTTGAGGTTGTTGTTGAATTTTTTGGGGTTTTTCAATGTTGAGTTTGTTGTTGAATTTTTTGGTGTTTTTCAATTTCGAGGTTGTTGTTGAATTTGTTGGTGTTTTTCAATGTTGAGGTTGTTGTTGAATTTGTTGGTGTTTTTCAATGTTGAAGTTGTTGTTGAATTTGTTGGTGTTTTTCAATGTTGAGGTTGTTGTTGTTTTTCAATTTCGAGGTTGTTGTTGAATTTGTTGGAGTTTTTCAATGTTTAGTTTGTTGTTGTTTTTCAAAGTTGAGGTTGTTGTTGAATTTGTTGGTGTTTTTCAATGTTGAGGTTGTTGTTGTTTTTCAATGTTGAGGTTGTTGTTGAATTTGTTGGTGCTTTTCAATGTTGAGGTTGTTGGTGTTTTTCAATGTTCAGGTTGTTGTTGAATTTGTTGGTCTTTTTCAATGCTGAGGTTGTTGTTGAATTTGTTGGTGTTTTTCAATGTTGAGGTTGTTGTTGTTTTTCAATGTTGAGGTTGTTGTTGAGTTTGTTGGTGTTTTTCAATGTTGAGGTTGTTGTTGAATTTGTTGGTGTTTTTCAATGTTGAGGTTGTTGTTGAATTTGTTGGTGTTTTTCAATGCTGAGGTTGTTGTTGTTTTTAAATGTTGGGGTTGTTGTTGAATTTGTTGGTGTTTTTCAATTTTGAGGATGTTTTTGTTTTTCAATGTTGAGGTTGTTGTTGAATTTGTTGCTGTTTTTCCATGATGAGGTTGTTGTTATTTTTCAAAGTTGAGGTTGTTGTTGAATTTGTTGGTGTTTTTCAATGTCGGGGTTGTTGTTGAATTTGTTGGTGTTTTTCTATGTTGAATTTTTTGTTGAATTTGTTGGTGTTTTTCAATGTTGAGGTTGTTGTTTTTCAATGTTGAGGTTGTTGTTGAATTTGTTGGCGTTTTTAAATGTTGAGGTTTTTGTTGAATTTGTTGGTGTTTTTCAATGTTGAGGTTGTTGTTGTTTTTCAATGTTGACGTTGTTGTTGAATTTGATGGTGTTTTTCAATGTTGAGGTTGTGGTTTTTCAATGTTGAGGTTGTTGTTGAATTTGTTGGTCTTTTCAATGTTGAGGTTTTTGTTGAATTTGTTGGTGTTTTTCAATGTTGAGGTTGTTGTTGTTTTTCAATGTTGAGGTTGTTGTTGAATTTGATGGTGTTTTTCAATGTCGACGTTGTTGTTGAATTTGTTGGTGTTTTTCAATGTTGAGGTTGTTGTTGAATTTGTTGGTGTTTTTCAATGTTGAGGTTGTTGTTGTTTTTCAATGTTGAGGTTGTTTTTGAATTTGTTGGTGTTTTTCAATGTTTAGGTTGTTGTTGTTTTTCAATGTAGAGGTTGTTGTTGAATTTGTTGGTGTTTTTCAATGTTGACGTTGTTGTTGAATTTGTTGGTGTTTTTCAATGTTGAGGTTGTTGTTGTTTTTCAATGTTGAGGTTGTTGTTGAATTTGTTGGTGTTTTTCAATGTTGAGTTTGTTGTTGTTTTTCAATGTTGAGGTTGTTGTTGTTTTTAAATGTTGAGGTTGTTGTTGAATTTGTTGGTGTTTTTCAATGTTGAGGTTGTTGTTGTTTTTCAATGTTGAGGTTGTTGTTGAATTTGTTGGTGCTTTTCAATGTTGAGGTTGTTGTTGCATTTGTTGGTATTTTTCAATGTTGAGGTTGTTGTTGTTTTTCAATGTTGAGGTTGTTGTTGAATTTGTTGGTGTTTTTCAATGTTGAGTTTGTTGTTGAATTTGTTGGTGTTTTTCAATTTCGAGGTTGTTGTTGAATTTGTTGGTGTTTTTCAATGTTGAGGTTGTTTTTGAATTTGTTGGTGTTTTTCAATGTTGAGGTTGTTGTTGAATTTGTTGGTGTTTTTCAATGTTGAGGTTGTTGTTGTTTTTCAATGTTGAGGTCGTTGTTGAATTTGTTGGTGTTTTTCAATGTTTAGTTTGTTGTTGTTTTTCAATGTTGAGGTTGTTGTTGAATTTGTTGGTGTTTTTCAATGTTGAGGTTGTTGTTGTTTTTCAATGTTCAGGTTGTTGTTGAATTTGTTGGTGTTTTTCAAAGTTGAGGTTGTTGTTGAATTTGTTGGTGTTTTTCAATGTTGAGGTTGTTGTTGTTTTTCAATGTTGAGGTTGTTGTTGAATTTGTTGGTGTTTTTCAATGTTGAGGTTGTTGTTGAATTTGTTGGTGTTTTTCAATGTTGAGGTTGTTGTTGAATTTGTTGGTGTTTTTCAATGCTGAGGTTGTTGTTGTTTTTCAATGTTGGGCTTGTTGTTGAATTTGTTGGTGTTTTTCAATTTTGAGGATGTTTTTGTTTTTCAATGTTGAGGTTGTTGTTGAATTTGTTGGTGTTTTTCCATGATGAGGTTGTTGTTGTTTCTCAAAGTTGAGGTTGTTGTTGAATTTGATGGTGTTTTTCAATGTCGGGGTTGTTGTTGAATTTGTTGGTGTTTTTCTATGTTGAATTTTTTGTTGAATTTGTTGGTGTTTTGCAATGTTGAGATTGTTGTTTTTCAATGTGGAGGTTGTTGTTGAATTTGTTGGCGTTTTTAAATGTTGAGGTTGTTGTTGAATTTGTTGGTGTTTTCAATGTTGAGGTTTTTGTTGAATTTGTTGGTGTTTTTCAATGTTGAAGTTGTTGTTGTTTTTCAATGTTGAGGTTGTTGTTGAATTTGATGGTGTTTTTCAATGTCGACGTTGTTGTTGAATTTGTTGGTGTTTTTCAATGTTGAAGTTGTTGTTGAATTTGTTGGTGTTTTTCAATGTTGAGGTTGTTGCTGTTTTTCAATGTTGAGGTTGTTGATGAATTTGTTGGTGTTTTTCAATGTTGAGATTGTTGTTGCTTTTCAATGTTGAGGTTGTTGTTGAAATTGTTGGTGCTTTTAAATGTTGAGGTTGCTGCTGAATTGGTTGGTGTTTTTCAATGTTGTGGTTGTTGTTGTTTTTCAATTTGAGGTTGTTGTTGAATTTGTTGGTGTCTTTCAATGTTGAGGTTGTTGTTGAATTTGTTGGTGTTTTTCAATTTCGAGGTTGTTGTTGAATTTGTTAGTGTTTTTCAATATTGAGCTTGTTGTTGAATTTGTTGGTGTTTTTCAATGTTGAGGTTGTTGTTGAATTTGTTGGTGTTTTTCAATGTTGAGGTTGTTGTTGTTTTTCAATGTTGAGGTTGTTGTTGAATTTGTTGGTGTTTTTCAATGTTTAGGTTGTTGTTGTTTTTCAATGTTGAGGTTGTTGTTGAATGTGTTGGTGTTTTTCAATGTTGAGGTTGTTGTTGAATTTGTTGGTGTTTTTCAATGTTGAGGTTGTTGTTGTTTTTCAATGTTGAGGTTGTTGTTGAATTTGTTGGTGTTTTTCAATGTTGAGTTTGTTGTTGTTTTTCATTGTTGAGGTTGTTGTTGTTTTTCAATGTTGAGGTTGTTGTTGAATTTGTTGGTGTTTTTCAATGTTGAGGTTGTTGTTGTTTTTCAATGTTGAGGTTGTTGTTGAATTTGTTGGTGCTTTTCAATGTTGAGGTTGTTGTTGAATTTGTTGGTGTTTTTCAATGTTGAGGTTGTTGTTGTTTTTCAATGTTGAGGTTGTTGTTGAATTTTTTAGGGGTTTTTCAATGTTGAGTTTGTTGTTGAATTTTTTGGTGTTTTTCAATTTCGAGGTTGTTGTTGAATTTGTTGGTGTTTTTCAATGTTGAGGTTGTTGTTGAATTTGTTGGTGTTTTTCAATGTTGAAGTTGTTGTTGAATTTGTTGGTGTTTTTCAATGTTGAGGTTGTTGTTGTTTTTCAATTTCGAGGTTGTTGTTGAATTTGTTGGTGTTTTTCAATGTTTAGTTTGTTGTTGTTTTTCAATGTTGAGGTTGTTGTTGAATTTGTTGGTGTTTTTCAATGTTGAGGTTGTTGTTGTTTTTCAATGTTGAGGTTGTTGTTGAATTTGTTGGTGCTTTTCAATGTTGAGGTTGTTGGTGTTTTTCAATGTTCAGGTTGTTGTTGAATTTGTTGGTCTTTTTCAATGCTGAGGTTGTTGTTGAATTTGTTGGTGTTTTTCAATGTTGAGGTTGTTGTTGTTTTTCAATGTTGAGGTTGTTGTTGAGTTTGTTGGTGTTTTTCAATGTTGAGGTTGTTGTTGAATTTGTTGGTGTTTTTCAATGTTGAGGTTGTTGTTGAATTTGTTGGTGTTTTTCAATGCTGAGGTTGTTGTTGTTTTTAAATGTTGGGGTTGTTGTTGAATTTGTTGGTGTTTTTCAATTTTGAGGATGTTTTTGTTTTTCAATGTTGAGGTTGTTGTTGAATTTGTTGCTGTTTTTCCATGATGAGGTTGTTGTTATTTTTCAAAGTTGAGGTTGTTGTTGAATTTGTTGGTGTTTTTCAATGTCGGGGTTGTTGTTGAATTTGTTGGTGTTTTTCTATGTTGAATTTTTTGTTGAATTTGTTGGTGTTTTTCAATGTTGAGGTTGTTGTTTTTCAATGTTGAGGTTGTTGTTGAATTTGTTGGCGTTTTTAAATGTTGAGGTTTTTGTTGAATTTGTTGGTGTTTTTCAATGTTGAGGTTGTTGTTGTTTTTCAATGTTGAGGTTGTTGTTGAATTTGATGGTGTTTTTCAATGTTGAGGTTGTGGTTTTTCAATGTTGAGGTTGTTGTTGAATTTGTTGGTGTTTTCAATGTTGAGGTTTTTGTTGAATTTGTTGGTGTTTTTCAATGTTGAGGTTGTTGTTGTTTTTCAATGTTGAGGTTGTTGTTGAATTTGATGGTGTTTTTCAATGTCGACGTTGTTGTTGAATTTGTTGGTGTTTTTCAATGTTGAAGTTGTGGTTGAATTTGTTCGTGTTTTTCAATGTTGAGGTTGTTGCTGTTTTTCAATGTTGAGGTTGTTGTTGAATTTGTTGGTGTTTTTCAATGTTGAGATTGTTGTTGTTTTTCAATGTTGAGGTTGTTGTTGAATTTGTTGGTGTTTTTCAATGTCGGGGTTGTTGTTGAATTTGTTGGTGTTTTTCTATGTTGAATTTTTTGTTGAATTTGTTGGTGTTTTTCAAAGTTGAGGTTGTTGCTTTTCAATGTTGAGGTTGTTGTTGAATTTGTTGGCGTTTTTAAATGTTGAGGTTGTTGTTGAAATTGTTGGTGTTTTTAAATGTTGAGGTTGCTGTTGAATTTGTTGGTGTTTTTCAATTTTGAGGTTGTTGTTGTTTTTCAATTTTGAGGTTATTGTTGAATTTGTTGGTGTTTTTCAATTTCGAGGTTGTTGTTGAATTTGTTGGTGTTTTTCAATGTTGAAGTTGTTGTTGAATTTGTTGGTGTTTTTCAATGTTGAGGTTGTTGTTGTTTTTCAATGCTGAGGTTGTTGTTGAATTTGTTGGTGTTTTCCAATGTTGAGGTTGTTGTTGAATTTGTTGGTGTTTTTCAATGTTGAGGTTCTTGTTGTTTTTCAATGTTGAGGTTGTTGTTGAATTTGTTGGTGTTTTTCAATGTTGAGGTTGTTGTTGTTTTTCAATGTTGAGTTTGTTGTTGAATTTGTTGGTGTTTTTCAATGTTGAGTTTGTTGTTGTTTTTCAATGTTGAGGTTGTTGTTGAATTTGTTGGTGTTTTTCAATGTTGAGGTTGTTGTTGTTTTTCAATGTTGAGGTTGTTGTTGAATTTGATGGTGTTTTTCAATGTTGAGGTTGTGGTTTTTCAATGTTGAGGTTGTTGTTGAATTTGTTGGTGTTTTCAATGTTGAGGTTTTTGTTGAATTTGTTGGTTTTTTTCAATGTTGAGGTTGTTGTTGTTTTTCAATGTTGAGGTTGTTGTTATATTTGATGGTGTTTTTCAATGTCGACGTTGTTGTTGAATTTGTTGGTGTTTTTCAATGTTGAAGTTGTTGTTGAATTTGTTGGTGTTTTTCAATGTTGAGGTTGTTGCTGTTTTTCAATGTTGAGGTTGTTGTTGAATTTGTTGGTGTTTTTCAATGTTGAGATTGTTGTTGTTTTTCAATGTTGAGGTTGTTGTTGAATTTGTTGGTGTTTTTCAATGTCGGGGTTGTTGTTGAATTTGTTGGTGTTTTTCTATGTTGAATTTTTTGTTGAATTTGTTGGTGTTTTTCAATGTTGAGGTTGTTGCTTTTCAATGTTGAGGTTGTTGTTGAATTTGTTGGCGTTTTTAAATGTTGAGGTTGTTGTTGAAATTGTTGGTGTTTTTAAATGTTGAGGTTGCTGTTGAATTTGTTGGTGTTTTTCAATTTTGAGGTTGTTGTTGTTTTTCAATTTTGAGGTTATTGTTGAATTTGTTGGTGTTTTTCAATGTTGAGGTTGTTGTTGAATTTGTTGGTGTTTTTCAATTTCGAGGTTGTTGTTGAATTTGTTGGTGTTTTTCAATGTTGAAGTTGTTGTTGAATTTGTTGGTGTTTTTCAATGTTGAGGCTGTTGTTGTTTTTCAATGCTGAGGTTGTTGTTGAATTTGTTGGTGTTTTCCAATGTTGAGGTTGTTGTTGAATTTGTTGGTGTTTTTCAATGTTGAGGTTGTTGTTGTTTTTCAATGTTGAGGTTGTTGTTGAATTTGTTGGTGTTTTTCAATGTTGAGGTTGTTATTGTTTTTCAATGTTGAGGTTGTTGTTGAATTTGTTGGTGTTTTTCAATGTTGAGTTTGTTGTTGTTTTTCAATGTTGAGGTTGTTGTTGAATTTGTTGGTGTTTTTCAATGTTGAGGTTGTTGTTGTTTTTCAATGTTGAGGTTGTTGTTGAATTTGTTGGTGTTTTTCAATGTTGAGGTTGTTGTTGTTTTTCAATGTTGAGGTTGTTGTTGAGTTTGTTGGTGTTTTTCAATGTTGAGGTTGTTGTTGAATTTGTTGGTGTTTTTCAATGATGAGGTTGTGGTTGTTTTTCAATTTTGAGGTTGTTGAAATTGTGGGTGTTTTTCAATCTTGAGTTTGTTGTTGAATTTGTTGGTGTTTTTCAATGTTGAGGTTGTTGTTGAATTTGTTGGTGTTTTTCAATGTTGAGGTTGTTGTTATTTTTCAATGTTGAGGTTGTTGTTGAGTTTGTTGGTGTTTTTCAATGTTGAGGTTGATTTTGAATTTGAGGGTGTTTTTCAATGTCGAGGTTGTTGTTGAATTTGTTGGTGTTTTTCAATGTTGAGGTTGTTGTTGTTTTTCAATGTTGAGGTTGTTGTTGAAGTTGTTGGTGTTTTTCAATGTTGAGATTGTTGTTGTTTTTCAATTTTGAGGTTGTTGTTGAATTTGTTGGTGTTTTTAAATGTTGAGGTTGTTGTTGAATTTGCTGGTGTTTTGCAATGTTGAGGTGGTTGTTGTTTTTCAATGTTGAGGTTGTTGTTGAATTTGTTGGTGTTTTTCAATGTTGAGGTTGTTGTTGTTTTTCAATGTTGAGCTTGTTGTTGTATTTGTTGGTGTTTTTCGATTTCGAGGTTGTTGTTGAATTTGTTGGTGTTTTTCAATGTTGAAGTTGTTGTTGAATTTGTTGGTGTTTTTCAATGTTGAGGTTGTTGTTGAATTTGTTGGTGTTTTTCAATGTTGAGGTTGTTGTTCTTTTTCAATGCTGAGGTTGTTGTTGAATTTGTTGGTGTTTTTCAATGTTGAGGTTGTTGTTGAATTTGTTGGTGTTTTTCAATGTTGAGGTTGTTGTTGTTTTTCAATGTTGAGGTTGTTGTTGAATTTGTTGGTGTTTTTCAATGTTTAGGTTGTTGTTGTTTTTCAATGTTGAGGTTGTTGTTGAATTTGTTGGTGTTTTTCAATGTTGAGGTTGTTGTTGAATTTGTTGGTGTTTTTCAATGTTGAGGTTGTTGTTGTTTTTCAATGTTGAGGTTTTTGTTGAATTTGTTGGTGTTTTTCAATGTAGAGGTTGTTGTTGTTTTTCAATGTTGAGTTTGTTGTTGAATTTGTTGGTGTTTTTCAATGTTGAGGTTGTTGTTGAATTTGTTGGTGTTTTTCAATGTTGAGGATGTTGTTGTTTTTCAATGCTGAGGTCGTTGTTGAATTTGTTGGTGTTTTTCAATGTTGAGGTTGTTGTTCAATTTGTTGGTGTTTTTCAATGTTGAGGTTGTTGTTGTTTTTCAATGTTGAGGTTGTTGGTGAATTTGTTGGTGTTTTTCAATGTTGAGGTTGTTGTTGTTTTTCAATGTTGAGGTTGTTGTTGAATTTGTTGGTGTTTTTCAAAGTTGAGGTTGTTGTTGTTTTTCAATGTTGAGGTTGTTGTTGTATTTGTTGGTGTTTTTCAATTTCGAGGTTGTTGTTGAATTTGTTGTTGTTTTTCAATGTTGAAGTTGTTGTTGAATTTGTTGGTGTTGTTCAATGTTGAGGTTGTTGCTGTTTTTCAATGTTGAGGTTGTTGTTGAATTTGTTGGTGTTTTTCAATGTTGAGATTGTTGTTGTTTTTCAATATTGAGGTTGTTGTTGAATTTGTTGGTGTTTTTCAATGTCGGGGTTGTTGTTGAATTTGTGGGTGTTTTCCTATGTTGAATTTTTTGTTGAATTTGTTGGTGTTTTTCAATGTTGAGGTTGTTGCTTTTCAATGTTGAGGTTGTTGTTGAATTTGTTGGCGTTTTTAAATGTTGAGGTTGTTGTTGAAATTGTTGGTGTTTTTAAATGTTGAGGTTGCTGTTGAATTTGTTGGTGTTTTTCAATTTTGAGGTTGTTGTTTTTTTTCAATTTTGAGGTTGTTGTTGAATTTGTTGGTGTTTTTCAATGTTGAGGTTGTTGTTGAATTTGTTGGTGTTTTTCAATTTCGAGGTTGTTGTTGAATTTGTTGGTGTTTTTCAATGTTGAAGTTGTTGTTGAATTTGTTGGTGTTTTTCAATGTTGAGGTTGTTGTTGTTTTTCAATGCTGAGGTTGTTGTTGAATTTGTTGGTGTTTTTCAATGTTGAGGTTGTTGTTGAATTTGTTGGTGTTTTTCAATGTTGAGGTTGTTGTTGTTTTTGAATGTTGAGGTTGTTGTTGAATTTGTTGGTGTTTTTCAATGTTAAGGTTGTTGTCGTTTCTCAATGTTGAGGTTGTTGTTGAATTTGTTGGTGTTTTTCAATGTTGAGTTTGTTGTTGTTTTTCAATGTTGAGGTTGTTGTTGAATTTGTTGGTGTTTTTCAATGTTGAGGTTGTTGTTGTTTTTCAATGTTGAGGTTGTTGTTGAATTTGTTGGTGTTTTTCAATTTTGAGGTTGTTGTTGTTTTTCAATTTTGATGTTATTGTTGAATTTGTTGGTGTTTTTCAATGTTGAGGTTTTTGTTGAATTTGTTGGTGTTTTTCAATTTCGAGGTTGTTGTTGAATTTGTTGGTGTTTTTCAATGTTGAAGTTGTTGTTGAATTTGTTGGTGTTTTTCAATGTTGAGGTTGTTGTTGTTTTTCAATGCTGAGGTTGTTGTTGAATTTGTTGGTGTTTTCCAATGTTGAGATTGTTGTTGAATTTGTTGGTGTTTTTCAATGTTGAGGTTGTTATTGTTTTTCAATGTTGAGGTTGTTGTTGAATTTGTTGGTGTTTTTCAATGTTGAGGTTGTTGTTGTTTTTCAATGTTGAGGTTGTTGTTGAATTTGCTGGTGTTTTTCAATGTTGAGTTTGTTGTTGTTTTTCAATGTTGAGTTTGTTGTTGAATTTGTTGGTGTTTTTCAATGTTGAGGTTGTTGTTGTTTTTCAATCTTGAGTTTGTTGTTGAATTTGTTGGTGTTTTTCAATGTTGAGGTTGTTGTTGAATTTGTTGGTGTTTTTCAATGTTGAGGTTGTTGTTATTTTTCAATGTTGAGGTTGTTGTTGAGTTTGTTGGTGTTTTTCAATGTTGAGGTTGATTTTGAATTTGAGGGTGTTTTTCAATGTCGAGGTTGTTGTTGAATTTGTTGGTGTTTTTCAATGTTGAGGTTGTTGTTGTTTTTCAATGTTGAGGTTGTTGTTGAATTTGTTGGTGTTTTTCAATGTTGAGGTTGTTGTTGAATTTGTTGGTGTTTTTCAATGTTGAGGTTGTTGTTGTTTTTCAATGTTGAGGTTGTTGTTGAATTTGTTGGTGTTTTTCAATGTTGAGTTTGTTGTTGTTTTTCAATGTTGAGGTTGTTGTTGTTTTTCAATGTTGAGGTTGTTGTTGAATTTGTTGGTGTTTTTAAATGTTGAGGTTGTTGTTGAATTTGCTGGTGTTTTGCAATGTTGAGGTGGTTGTTGTTTTTCAATGTTGAGGTTGTTGTTGAATTTGTTGGTGTTTTTCAATGTTGAGGTTGTTGTTGTTTTTCAATGTTGAGGTTGTTGTTGTATTTGTTGGTGTTTTTCAATTTCGAGGTTGTTGTTGAATTTGTTGGTGTTTTTCAATGTTGAAGTTGTTGTTGAATTTGTTGGTGTTTTTCAATGTTGAGGTTGTTGTTGAATTTGTTGGTGTTTTTCAATGTTGAGGTTGTTGTTCTTTTTCAATGCTGAGGTTGTTGTTGAATTTGTTGGTGTTTTTCAATGTTGAGGTTGTTGTTGAATTTGTTGGTGTTTTTCAATGTTGAGGTTGTTGTTGTTTTTCAATGTTGAGGTTGTTGTTGAATTTGTTGTTGTTTTTCAATGTTGAGGTTGTTGTTGAATTTGTTGGTGTTTTTCAATGTAGAGGTTGTTGTTGTTTTTCAATGTTGAGTTTGTTGTCGAATTTGTTGGTGTTTTTCAATGTTGAGTTTGTTGTTGAATTTGTTGGTGTTTTTCAATTTCGAGGTTGTTGTTGAATTTGTTAGTGTTTTTCAATGTTGAGGTTGTTGCTGAATTTGTTGGTGTTTTTCAATGTTGAGGTTGTTGTTGAATTTGTTGGTGTTTTTCAATGTTGAGGTTGTTGTTGTTTTTCAATGTTGAGGTTGTTGTTGTATTTGTTGGTGTTTTTCAATTTCGAGGTTGTTGTTGAATTTGTTGTTGTTTTTCAATGTTGAAGTTGTTGTTGAATTTGTTGGTGTTTTTCAATGTTGAGGTTGTTGCTGTTTTTCAATGTTGAGGTTGTTTTTGAATTTGTTGCTGTTTTTCAATGTTGAGATTGTTGTTGTTTTTCAATATTGAGGTTGTTGTTGAATTTGTTGGTGTTTTTCAATGTCGGGGTTGTTGTTGAATTTGTTGGTGTTTTTCTATGTTGAATTTTTTGTTGAATTTGTTGGTGTTTTTCAATGTTGAGGTTGTTGCTTTTCAATGTTGAGGTTGTTGTTGAATTTGTTGGCGTTTTTAAATGTTGAGGTTGTTGTTGAAATTGTTGGTGTTTTTAAATGTTGAGGTTGCTGTTGAATTTGTTGGTGTTTTTCAATTTTGAGGTTGTTGTTGTTTTTCAATTTTGAGGTTGTTGTTGAATTTGTTGGTGTTTTTCAATGTTGAGGTTGTTGTTGAATTTGTTGGTGTTTTTCAATTTCGAGGTTGTTGTTGAATTTGTTGGTGTTTTTCAATGTTGAAGTTGTTGTTGAATTTGTTGGTGTTTTTCAATGTTGAGGTTGTTGTTGTTTTTCAATGCTGAGGTTGTTGTTGAATTTGTTGGTGTTTTTCAATGTTGAGGTTGTTGTTGTTTTTCAATGTTGAGGTTGTTGTTGAATTTGTTGGTGTTTTTCAATGTTGAGTTTGTTGTTGTTTTTCAATGTTGAGGTTGTTGTTGAATTTGTTGGTGTTTTTCAATGTTGAGGTTGTTGTTGTTTTTCAATGTTGAGGTTGTTGTTGAATTTGTTGGTGTTTTTCAATGTTGAGATTGTTGTTGCTTTTCAATGTTGAGGTTGTTGTTGAAATTGTTGGTGTTTTTAAATGTTGAGGTTGCTGTTGAATTGGTTGGTGTTTTTCAATGTTGAGGTTGTTGTTGTTTTTCAATTTGAGGTTGTTGTTGAATTTGTTGGTATCTTTCAATGTTGAGGTTGTTGTTGAATTTGTTGGTGTTTTTCAATTTCGAGGTTGTTGTTGAATTTGTTAGTGTTTTTCAATATTGAGCTTGTTGTTGAATTTGTTGGTGTTTTTCAATGTTGAGGTTGTTGTTGAATTTGTTGGTGTTTTTCAATGTTGAGGTTGTTGTTGTTTTTCAATGTTGAGGTTGTTGTTGAATTTGTTGGTGTTTTTCAATGTTTAGGTTGTTGTTGTTTTTCAATGTTGAGGTTGTTGTTGAATTTGTTGGTGTTTTTCAATGTTGAGGTTGTTGTTGAATTTGTTGGTGTTTTTCAATGTTGAGGTTGTTGTTGTTTTTCAATGTTGAGTTTGTTGTTGAATTTGTTGGTGTTTTTCAATGTTGAGTTTGTTGTTGTTTTTCATTGTTGAGGTTGTTGTTGCTTTTCAATGTTGAGGTTGTTGTTGAATATGTTGGTGTTTTTCAATGTTGAGGTTGTTGTTGTTTTTCAATGTTGAGGTTGTTGTTGAATTTGTTGGTGCTTTTCAATGTTGAGGTTGTTGTTGAAATTGCTGGTGTTTTTCAATGTTGAGGTTTTTGTTGTTTTTCAATGTTGAGGTTGTTGTTGAATTTGTTGGGGTTTTTCAATGTTGAGTTTGTTGTTGAATTTTTTGGTGTTTTTCAATTTCGAGGTTGTTGTTGAATTTGTTGGTGTTTTTCAATGTTGAGGTTGTTGTTGAATTTGTTGGTGTTTTTCAATGTTGAAGTTGTTGTTGAATTTGTTGGTGTTCTTCAATGTTGAGGTTGTTGTTGTTTTTCAATGTTGAGGTTGTTGTTGAATTTGTTGGTGTTTTTCAATGTTTAGTTTGTTGTTGTTTTTCAATGTTGAGGTTGTTGTTGAATTTGTTGGTGTTTTTCAATGTTGAGGTTGTTGTTGTTTTTCAATGTTGAGGTTGTTGTTGAATTTGTTGGTGCTTTTCAATGTTGAGGTTGTTGGTGTTTTTCAATGTTCAGGTTGTTGTTGAATTTGTTGGTGTTTTTCAATGTTGAGGTTGTTGTTGAATTTGTTGGTGTTTTTCAATGTTGAGGTTGTTGTTGTTTTTCAATGTTGAGGTTGTTGTTGAGTTTGTTGGTGTTTTTCAATGTTGAGGTTGTTGTTGAATTTGTTGGTGTTTTTCAATGTTGAGGTTGTTGTTGAATTTGTTGGTGTTATTCAATGCTGAGGTTGTTGTTGTTTTTAAATGTTGGGGTTGTTGTTGAATTTGTTGGTGTTTTTCAATTTTGAGGATGTTTTTGTTTTTCAATGTTGAGGTTGTTGTTGAATTTGTTGGTGTTTTTCCAGGATGAGGTTGTTGTTGTTTTTCAAAGTTGAGGTTGTTGTTGAATTTGTTGGTGTTTTTCAATGTCGGGGTTGTTGTTGAATTTGTTGGTGTTTTTCTATGTTGAATTTTTTGTTGAATTTGTTGGTGTTTTTCAATGTTGAGGTTGTTGTTTTTCAATGTTGAGGTTGTTGTTGAATTTGTTGGCGTTTTTAAATGTTGAGGTTTTTGTTGAATTTGTTGGTGTTTTTCAATGTTGAGGTTGTTGTTGTTTTTCAATGTTGAGGTTGTTGTTGAATTTGATGGTGTTTTTCAATGTTGAGGTTGTGGTTTTTCAATGTTGAGGTTGTTGTTGAATTTGTTGGTGTTTTCAATGTTGAGGTTGTTTTTGAATTTGTTGCTGTTTTTCAATGTTGAGATTGTTGTTGTTTTTCAATATTGAGGTTGTTGTTGAATTTGTTGGTGTTTTTCAATGTCGGGGTTGTTGTTGAATTTGTTGGTGTTTTTCTATGTTGAATTTTTTGTTGAATTTGTTGGTGTTTTTCAATGTTGAGGTTGTTGCTTTTCAATGTTGAGGTTGTTGTTGAATTTGTTGGCGTTTTTAAATGTTGAGGTTGTTGTTGAAATTGTTGGTGTTTTTAAATGTTGAGGTTGCTGTTGAATTTGTTGGTGTTTTTCAATTTTGAGGTTGTTGTTGTTTTTCAATTTTGAGGTTGTTGTTGAATTTGTTGGTGTTTTTCAATGTTGAGGTTGTTGTTGAATTTGTTGGTGTTTTTCAATTTCGAGGTTGTTGTTGAATTTGTTGGTGTTTTTCAATGTTGAAGTTGTTGTTGAATTTGTTGGTGTTTTTCAATGTTGAGGTTGTTGTTGTTTTTCAATGCTGAGGTTGTTGTTGAATTTGTTGGTGTTTTTCAATGTTGAGGTTGTTGTTGTTTTTCAATGTTGAGGTTGTTGTTGAATTTGTTGGTGTTTTTCAATGTTGAGTTTGTTGTTGTTTTTCAATGTTGAGGTTGTTGTTGAATTTGTTGGTGTTTTTCAATGTTGAGGTTGTTGTTGTTTTTCAATGTTGAGGTTGTTGTTGAATTTGTTGGTGTTTTTCAATGTTGAGATTGTTGTTGCTTTTCAATGTTGAGGTTGTTGTTGAAATTGTTGGTGTTTTTAAATGTTGAGGTTGCTGTTGAATTGGTTGGTGTTTTTCAATGTTGAGGTTGTTGTTGTTTTTCAATTTGAGGTTGTTGTTGAATTTGTTGGTATCTTTCAATGTTGAGGTTGTTGTTGAATTTGTTGGTGTTTTTCAATTTCGAGGTTGTTGTTGAATTTGTTAGTGTTTTTCAATATTGAGCTTGTTGTTGAATTTGTTGGTGTTTTTCAATGTTGAGGTTGTTGTTGAATTTGTTGGTGTTTTTCAATGTTGAGGTTGTTGTTGTTTTTCAATGTTGAGGTTGTTGTTGAATTTGTTGGTGTTTTTCAATGTTTAGGTTGTTGTTGTTTTTCAATGTTGAGGTTGTTGTTGAATTTGTTGGTGTTTTTCAATGTTGAGGTTGTTGTTGAATTTGTTGGTGTTTTTCAATGTTGAGGTTGTTGTTGTTTTTCAATGTTGAGTTTGTTGTTGAATTTGTTGGTGTTTTTCAATGTTGAGTTTGTTGTTGTTTTCCATTGTTGAGGTTGTTGTTGCTTTTCAATGTTGAGGTTGTTGTTGAATATGTTGGTGTTTTTCAATGTTGAGGTTGTTGTTGTTTTTCAATGTTGAGGTTGTTGTTGAATTTGTTGGTGCTTTTCAATGTTGAGGTTGTTGTTGAAATTGCTGGTGTTTTTCAATGTTGAGGTTTTTGTTGTTTTTCAATGTTGAGGTTGTTGTTGAATTTGTTGGGGTTTTTCAATGTTGAGTTTGTTGTTGAATTTTTTGGTGTTTTTCAATTTCGAGGTTGTTGTTGAATTTGTTGGTGTTTTTCAATGTTGAGGTTGTTGTTGAATTTGTTGGTGTTTTTCAATGTTGAAGTTGTTGTTGAATTTGTTGGTGTTCTTCAATGTTGAGGTTGTTGTTGTTTTTCAATGTTGAGGTTGTTGTTGAATTTGTTGGTGTTTTTCAATGTTTAGTTTGTTGTTGTTTTTCAATGTTGAGGTTGTTGTTGAATTTGTTGGTGTTTTTCAATGTTGAGGTTGTTGTTGTTTTTCAATGTTGAGGTTGTTGTTGAATTTGTTGGTGCTTTTCAATGTTGAGGTTGTTGGTGTTTTTCAATGTTCAGGTTGTTGTTGAATTTGTTGGTGTTTTTCAATGTTGAGGTTGTTGTTGAATTTGTTGGTGTTTTTCAATGTTGAGGTTGTTGTTGTTTTTCAATGTTGAGGTTGTTGTTGAGTTTGTTGGTGTTTTTCAATGTTGAGGTTGTTGTTGAATTTGTTGGTGTTTTTCAATGTTGAGGTTGTTGTTGAATTTGTTGGTGTTATTCAATGCTGAGGTTGTTGTTGTTTTTAAATGTTGGGGTTGTTGTTGAATTTGTTGGTGTTTTTCAATTTTGAGGATGTTTTTGTTTTTCAATGTTGAGGTTGTTGTTGAATTTGTTGGTGTTTTTCCAGGATGAGGTTGTTGTTGTTTTTCAAAGTTGAGGTTGTTGTTGAATTTGTTGGTGTTTTTCAATGTCGGGGTTGTTGTTGAATTTGTTGGTGTTTTTCTATGTTGAATTTTTTGTTGAATTTGTTGGTGTTTTTCAATGTTGAGGTTGTTGTTTTTCAATGTTGAGGTTGTTGTTGAATTTGTTGGCGTTTTTAAATGTTGAGGTTTTTGTTGAATTTGTTGGTGTTTTTCAATGTTGAGGTTGTTGTTGTTTTTCAATGTTGAGGTTGTTGTTGAATTTGATGGTGTTTTTCAATGTTGAGGTTGTGGTTTTTCAATGTTGAGGTTGTTGTTGAATTTGTTGGTGTTTTCAATGTTGAGGTTGTTTTTGAATTTGTTGCTGTTTTTCAATGTTGAGATTGTTGTTGTTTTTCAATATTGAGGTTGTTGTTGAATTTGTTGGTGTTTTTCAATGTCGGGGTTGTTGTTGAATTTGTTGGTGTTTTTCTATGTTGAATTTTTTGTTGAATTTGTTGGTGTTTTTCAATGTTGAGGTTGTTGCTTTTCAATGTTGAGGTTGTTGTTGAATTTGTTGGCGTTTTTAAATGTTGAGGTTGTTGTTGAAATTGTTGGTGTTTTTAAATGTTGAGGTTGCTGTTGAATTTGTTGGTGTTTTTCAATTTTGAGGTTGTTGTTGTTTTTCAATTTTGAGGTTGTTGTTGAATTTGTTGGTGTTTTTCAATGTTGAGGTTGTTGTTGAATTTGTTGGTGTTTTTCAATTTCGAGGTTGTTGTTGAATTTGTTGGTGTTTTTCAATGTTGAAGTTGTTGTTGAATTTGTTGGTGTTTTTCAATGTTGAGGTTGTTGTTGTTTTTCAATGCTGAGGTTGTTGTTGAATTTGTTGGTGTTTTTCAATGTTGAGGTTGTTGTTGTTTTTCAATGTTGAGGTTGTTGTTGAATTTGTTGGTGTTTTTCAATGTTGAGTTTGTTGTTGTTTTTCAATGTTGAGGTTGTTGTTGAATTTGTTGGTGTTTTTCAATGTTGAGGTTGTTGTTGTTTTTCAATGTTGAGGTTGTTGTTGAATTTGTTGGTGTTTTTCAATGTTGAGATTGTTGTTGCTTTTCAATGTTGAGGTTGTTGTTGAAATTGTTGGTGTTTTTAAATGTTGAGGTTGCTGTTGAATTGGTTGGTGTTTTTCAATGTTGAGGTTGTTGTTGTTTTTCAATTTGAGGTTGTTGTTGAATTTGTTGGTATCTTTCAATGTTGAGGTTGTTGTTGAATTTGTTGGTGTTTTTCAATTTCGAGGTTGTTGTTGAATTTGTTAGTGTTTTTCAATATTGAGCTTGTTGTTGAATTTGTTGGTGTTTTTCAATGTTGAGGTTGTTGTTGAATTTGTTGGTGTTTTTCAATGTTGAGGTTGTTGTTGTTTTTCAATGTTGAGGTTGTTGTTGAATTTGTTGGTGTTTTTCAATGTTTAGGTTGTTGTTGTTTTTCAATGTTGAGGTTGTTGTTGAATTTGTTGGTGTTTTTCAATGTTGAGGTTGTTGTTGAATTTGTTGGTGTTTTTCAATGTTGAGGTTGTTGTTGTTTTTCAATGTTGAGTTTGTTGTTGAATTTGTTGGTGTTTTTCAATGTTGAGTTTGTTGTTGTTTTTCATTGTTGAGGTTGTTGTTGCTTTTCAATGTTGAGGTTGTTGTTGAATATGTTGGTGTTTTTCAATGTTGAGGTTGTTGTTGTTTTTCAATGTTGAGGTTGTTGTTGAATTTGTTGGTGCTTTTCAATGTTGAGGTTGTTGTTGAAATTGCTGGTGTTTTTCAATGTTGAGGTTTTTGTTGTTTTTCAATGTTGAGGTTGTTGTTGAATTTGTTGGGGTTTTTCAATGTTGAGTTTGTTGTTGAATTTTTTGGTGTTTTTCAATTTCGAGGTTGTTGTTGAATTTGTTGGTGTTTTTCAATGTTGAGGTTGTTGTTGAATTTGTTGGTGTTTTTCAATGTTGAAGTTGTTGTTGAATTTGTTGGTGTTCTTCAATGTTGAGGTTGTTGTTGTTTTTCAATGTTGAGGTTGTTGTTGAATTTGTTGGTGTTTTTCAATGTTTAGTTTGTTGTTGTTTTTCAATGTTGAGGTTGTTGTTGAATTTGTTGGTGTTTTTCAATGTTGAGGTTGTTGTTGTTTTTCAATGTTGAGGTTGTTGTTGAATTTGTTGGTGCTTTTCAATGTTGAGGTTGTTGGTGTTTTTCAATGTTCAGGTTGTTGTTGAATTTGTTGGTGTTTTTCAATCTTGAGGTTGTTGTTGAATTTGTTGGTGTTTTTCAATGTTGAGGTTGTTGTTGTTTTTCAATGTTGAGGTTGTTGTTGAGTTTGTTGGTGTTTTTCAATGTTGAGGTTGTTGTTGAATTTGTTGGTGTTTTTCAATGTTGAGGTTGTTGTTGAATTTGTTGGTGTTATTCAATGCTGAGGTTGTTGTTGTTTTTAAATGTTGGGGTTGTTGTTGAATTTGTTGGTTTTTTTCAATTTTGAGGATGTTTTTGTTTTTCAATGTTGAGGTTGTTGTTGAATTTGTTGGTGTTTTTCCAGGATGAGGTTGTTGTTGTTTTTCAAAGTTGAGGTTGTTGTTGAATTTGTTGGTGTTTTTCAATGTCGGGGTTGTTGTTGAATTTGTTGGTGTTTTTCTATGTTGAATTTTTTGTTGAATTTGTTGGTGTTTTTCAATGTTGAGGTTGTTGTTTTTCAATGTTGAGGTTGTTGTTGAATTTGTTGGCGTTTTTAAATGTTGAGGTTTTTGTTGAATTTGTTGGTGTTTTTCAATGTTGAGGTTGTTGTTGTTTTTCAATGTTGAGGTTGTTGTTGAATTTGATGGTGTTTTTCAATGTTGAGGTTGTGGTTTTTCAATGTTGAGGTTGTTGTTGAATTTGTTGGTGTTTTCAATGTTGAGGTTTTTGTTGAATTTGTTGGTGTTTTTCAATGTTGAGGTTGTTGTTGTTTTTCAATGTTGAGGTTGTTGTTGAATTTGATGGTGTTTTTCAATGTCGACGTTGTTGTTGAATTTGTTGGTGTTTTTCAATGTTGAAGTTGTTGTTGAATTTGTTGGTGTTTTTCAATGTTGAGGTTGTTGCTGTTTTTCAATGTTGAGGTTGTTGTTGAATTTGTTGGTGTTTTTCAATGTTGAGATTGTTGTTGTTTTTCAATGTTGAGGTTGTTGTTGAATTTGTTGGTGTTTTTCAATGCCGGGGTTGTTGTTGAATTTGTTGGTGTTTTTCTATGTTGAATTTTTTGTTGAATTTGTTGGTGTTTTTCAATGTTGAGGTTGTTGCTTTTCCATGTTGAGGTTGTTGTTGAATTTGTTGGCGTTTTTAAATGTTGAGGTTGTTGTTGAAATTGTTGGTGTTTTTAAATGTTGAGGTTGCTGTTGAATTTGTTGGTGTTTTTCAATTTTGAGGTTGTTGTTGTTTTTCAATTTTGAGGTTATTGTTGAATTTGTTGGTGCTTTTCAATGTTGAGGTTGTTGTTGAATTTGTTGGTGTTTTTCAGTTTCGAGGTTCTTGTTGAATTTGTTGGTGTTTTTCAATGTTGAATTTGTTGTTGAATTTGTTGGTGTTTTTCAATGTTGAGGTTGTTGTTGTTTTTCAATGCTGAGGTTGTTGTTGAATTTGTTGGTGTTTTCCAATGTTGAGGTTGTTGTTGAATTTGTTGGTGTTTTTAAATGTTGAGGTTGTTGTTGTTTTTCAATGTTGAGGTTGTTGTTGAGTTTGTTGGTGTTTTTCAATGTTGAGGTTGTTGTTGAATTTGTTGGTGTTTTTCAATGATGAGGTTGTTGTTGTTTTTCAATTTTGAGGTTGTTGAAATTGTGGGTGTTTTTCAATCTTGAGTTTGTTGTTGAATTTGTTGGTGTTTTTCAATGTTGAGGTTGTTGTTGAATTTGTTGGTGTTTTTCAATGTTGAGGTTGTTGTTATTTTTCAATGTTGAGGTTGTTGTTGAGTTTGTTGGTGTTTTTCAATGTTGAGGTTGATTTTGAATTTGAGGGTGTTTTTCAATGTCGAGGTTGTTGTTGAATTTGTTGGTGTTTTTCAATGTTGAGGTTGTTGTTGTTTTTCAATGTTGAGGTTGTTGTTGAATTTGTTGGTGTTTTTCAATGTTGAGATTGTTGTTGTTTTTCAATGTTGAGGTTGTTGTTGAATTTGCTGGTGTTTTTAAATGTTGAGGTTGTTGTTGAATTTGCTCGTGTTTTGCAATGTTGAGGTGGTTGTTGTTTTTCAATGTTGAGGTTGTTGTTGAATTTGTTGGTGTTTTTCAATGTTGAGGTTGTTGTTGTATTTGTTGGTGTTTTTCAATTTCGAGGTTGTTGTTGAATTTGTTGGTGTTTTTCAATGTTGAAGTTGTTGTTGAATTTGTTGGTGTTTTTCAATGTTGAGGTTGTTGTTGAATTTGTTGGTGTTTTTCAATGTTGAGGTTGTTGTTGAATTTGTTGGTGTTTTTCAATGTTGAGGTTGTTGTTGTTTTTCAATGTTGAGGTTGTTGTTGAATTTGTTGGTGTTTTTCAATGTTTAGGTTGTTGTTGTTTTTCAATGTTGAGGTTGTTGTTGAATTTGTTGGTGTTTTTCAATGTTGAGGTTGTTGTTGAATTTGTTGGTGTTTTTCAATGTTGAGGTTGTTGTTGTTTTTCAATGTTGAGGTTTTTGTTGAATTTGTTGGTGTTTTTCAATGCAGAGGTTGTTGTTGTTTTTCAATGTTGAGTTTGTTGTTGAATTTGTTGGTGTTTTTCAATGTTGAGGTTGTTGTTGAATTTGTTGGTGTTTTTCAATGTTGAGGTTGTTGTTGTTTTTCAATGTTGAGGTTGTTGTTGAATTTGTTGGTGTTTTTCAATGTAGAGGTTGTTGTTGTTTTTCAATGTTGAGTTTGTTGTCGAATTTGTTGGTGTTTTTCAATGTTGAGTTGGTTGTTGAATTTGTTGGTGTTTTTCAATGTTGAGGTTGTTGTTGAATTTGTTGGTGTTTTCAATGTTGAGGTTTTTGTTGAATTTGTTGGTGTTTTTCAATGTTGAGGTTGTTGTTGTTTTTCAATGTTGAGGTTGTTGTTATATTTGATGGTGTTTTTCAATGTCGACGTTGTTGTTGAATTTGTTGGTGTTTTTCAATGTTGAAGTTGTTGTTGAATTTGTTGGTGTTTTTCAATGTTGAGGTTGTTGCTGTTTTTCAATCTTGAGTTTGTTGTTGAATTTGTTGGTGTTTTTCAATGTTGAGGTTGTTGTTGAATTTGTTGGTGTTTTTCAATGTTGAGGTTGTTGTTATTTTTCAATGTTGAGGTTGTTGTTGAGTTTGTTGGTGTTTTTCAATGTTGAGGTTGATTTTGAATTTGAGGGTGTTTTTCAATGTCGAGGTTGTTGTTGAATTTGTTGGTGTTTTTCAATGTTGAGGTTGTTGTTGTTTTTCAATGTTGAGGTTGTTGTTGAATTTGTTGGTGTTTTTCAATGTTGAGGTTGTTGTTGAATTTGTTGGTGTTTTTCAATGTTGAGGTTGTTGTTGTTTTTCAATGTTGAGGCTGTTGTTGAATTTGTTGGTGTTTTTCAATGTTGAGTTTGTTGTTGTTTTTCAATGTTGAGGTTGTTGTTGTTTTTCAATGTTGAGGTTGTTGTTGAATTTGTTGGTGTTTTTAAATGTTGAGGTTGTTGTTGAATTTGCTGGTGTTTTGCAATGTTGAGGTGGTTGTTGTTTTTCAATGTTGAGGTTGTTGTTGAATTTGTTGGTGTTTTTCAATGTTGAGGTTGTTGTTGTTTTTCAATGTTGAGGTTGTTGTTGTATTTGTTGGTGTTTTTCAATTTCGAGGTTGTTGTTGAATTTGTTGGTGTTTTTCAATGTTGAAGTTGTTGTTGAATTTGTTGGTGTTTTTCAATGTTGAGGTTGTTGTTGAATTTGTTGGTGTTTTTCAATGTTGAGGTTGTTGTTCTTTTTCAATGCTGAGGTTGTTGTTGAATTTGTTGGTGTTTTTCAATGTTGAGGTTGTTGTTGAATTTGTTGGTGTTTTTCAATGTTGAGGTTGTTGTTGTTTTTCAATGTTGAGGTTGTTGTTGAATTTGTTGGTGTTTTTCAATGTTTAGGTTGTTGTTGTTTTTCAATGTTGAGGTTGTTGTTGAATTTGTTGGTGTTTTTCAATGTTGAGGTTGTTGTTGAATTTGTTGGTGTTTTTCAATGTTGAGGTTGTTGTTGTTTTTCAATGTTGAGGTTTTTGTTGAATTTGTTGGTGTTTTTCAATGTAGAGGTTGTTGTTGTTTTTCAATGTTGAGTTTGTTTTTGAATTTGTTGGTGTTTTTCAATGTTGAGGTTGTTGTTGAATTTGTTGGTGTTTTTCAATGTTGAGGTTGTTGTTGTTTTTCAATGTTGAGGTTGTTGTTGAATTTGTTGGTGTTTTTCAATGTAGAGGTTGTTGTTGTTTTTCAATGTTGAGTTTGTTGTCGAATTTGTTGTTGTTTTTCAAAGTTGAGGTTGTTGTTGAATTTGTTGGTGTTTTTCAATGTCGGGGTTGTTGTTGAATTTGTTGGTGTTTTTCTATGTTGAATTTTTTGTTGAATTTGTTGGTGTTTTTCAATGTTGAGGTTGTTGTTTTTCAATGTTGAGGTTGTTGTTGAATTTGTTGGCGTTTTTAAATGTTGAGGTTTTTGTTGAATTTGTTGGTGTTTTTCAATGTTGAGGTTGTTGTTGTTTTTCAATGTTGAGGTTGTTGTTGAATTTGATGGTGTTTTTCAATGTTGAGGTTGTGGTTTTTCAATGTTGAGGTTGTTGTTGAATTTGTTGGTGTTTTCAATGTTGAGGTTTTTGTTGAATTTGTTGGTGTTTTTCAATGTTGAGGTTGTTGTTGTTTTTCAATGTTGAGGTTGTTGTTGAAGTTGATGGTGTTTTTCAATGTCGACGTTGTTGTTGAATTTGTTGGTGTTTTTCAATGTTGAAGTTGTTGTTGAATTTGTTGGTGTTTTTCAATGTTGAGGTTGTTGCTGTTTTTCAATGTTGAGGTTGTTGTTGAATTTGTTGGTGTTTTTCAATGTTGAGATTGTTGTTGTTTTTCAATGTTGAGGTTGTTGTTGAATTTGTTGGTGTTTTTCAATGTCGGGGTTGTTGTTGAATTTGTTGGTGTTTTTCTATGTTGAATTTTTTGTTGAATTTGTTGGTGTTTTTCAATGTTGAGGTTGTTGCTTTTCAATGTTGAGGTTGTTGTTGAATTTGTTGGCGTTTTTAAATGTTGAGGTTGTTGTTGAAATTGTTGGTGTTTTTAAATGTTGAGGTTGCTGTTGAATTTGTTGGTGTTTTTCAATTTTGAGGTTGTTGTTGTTTTTCAATTTTGAGGTTATTGTTGAATTTGTTGGTGCTTTTCAATGTTGAGGTTGTTGTTGAATTTGTTGGTGTTTTTCAGTTTCGAGGTTCTTGTTGAATTTGTTGGTGTTTTTCAATGTTGAATTTGTTGTTGAATTTGTTGGTGTTTTTCAATGTTGAGGTTGTTGTTGTTTTTCAATGCTGAGGTTGTTGTTGAATTTGTTGGTGTTTTCCAATGTTGAGGTTGTTGTTGAATTTGTTGGTGTTTTTAAATGTTGAGGTTGTTGTTGTTTTTCAATGTTGAGGTTGTTGTTGAGTTTGTTGGTGTTTTTCAATGTTGAGGTTGTTGTTGAATTTGTTGGTGTTTTTCAATGATGAGGTTGTTGTTGTTTTTCAATTTTGAGGTTGTTGAAATTGTGGGTGTTTTTCAATCTTGAGTTTGTTGTTGAATTTGTTGGTGTTTTTCAATGTTGAGGTTGTTGTTGAATTTGTTGGTGTTTTTCAATGTTGAGGTTGTTGTTATTTTTCAATGTTGAGGTTGTTGTTGAGTTTGTTGGTGTTTTTCAATGTTGAGGTTGATTTTGAATTTGAGGGTGTTTTTCAATGTCGAGGTTGTTGTTGAATTTGTTGGTGTTTTTCAATGTTGAGGTTGTTGTTGTTTTTCAATGTTGAGGTTGTTGTTGAATTTGTTGGTGTTTTTCAATGTTGAGATTGTTGTTGTTTTTCAATGTTGAGGTTGTTGTTGAATTTGTTGGTGTTTTTAAATGTTGAGGTTGTTGTTGAATTTGCTCGTGTTTTGCAATGTTGAGGTGGTTGTTGTTTTTCAATGTTGAGGTTGTTGTTGAATTTGTTGGTGTTTTTCAATGTTGAGGTTGTTGTTGTATTTGTTGGTGTTTTTCAATTTCGAGGTTGTTGTTGAATTTGTTGGTGTTTTTCAATGTTGAAGTTGTTGTTGAATTTGTTGGTGTTTTTCAATGTTGAGGTTGTTGTTGAATTTGTTGGTGTTTTTCAATGTTGAGGTTGTTGTTGAATTGTTGGTGTTTTTCAATGTTGAGGTTGTTGTTGTTTTTCAATGTTGAGGTTGTTGTTGAATTTGTTGGTGTTTTTCAATGTTTAGGTTGTTGTTGTTTTTCAATGTTGAGGTTGTTGTTGAATTTGTTGGTGTTTTTCAATGTTGAGGTTGTTGTTGAATTTGTTGGTGTTTTTCAATGTTGAGGTTGTTGTTGTTTTTCAATGTTGAGGTTTTTGTTGAATTTGTTGGTGTTTTTCAATGTAGAGGTTGTTGTTGTTTTTCAATGTTGAGTTTGTTGTTGAATTTGTTGGTGTTTTTCAATGTTGAGGTTGTTGTTGAATTTGTTGGTGTTTTTCAATGTTGAGGTTGTTGTTGTTTTTCAATGTTGAGGTTGTTGTTGAATTTGTTGGTGTTTTTCAATGTAGAGGTTGTTGTTGTTTTTCAATGTTGAGTTTGTTGTCGAATTTGTTGGTGTTTTTCAATGTTGAGTTGGTTGTTGAATTTGTTGGTGTTTTTCAATGTTGAGGTTGTTGTTGAATTTGTTGGTGTTTTCAATGTTGAGGTTTTTGTTGAATTTGTTGGTGTTTTTCAATGTTGAGGTTGTTGTTGTTTTTCAATGTTGAGGTTGTTGTTATATTTGATGGTGTTTTTCAATGTCGACGTTGTTGTTGAATTTGTTGGTGTTTTTCAATGTTGAAGTTGTTGTTGAATTTGTTGGTGTTTTTCAATGTTGAGGTTGTTGCTGTTTTTCAATCTTGAGTTTGTTGTTGAATTTGTTGGTGTTTTTCAATGTTGAGGTTGTTGTTGAATTTGTTGGTGTTTTTCAATGTTGAGGTTGTTGTTATTTTTCAATGTTGAGGTTGTTGTTGAGTTTGTTGGTGTTTTTCAATGTTGAGGTTGATTTTGAATTTGAGGGTGTTTTTCAATGTCGAGGTTGTTGTTGAATTTGTTGGTGTTTTTCAATGTTGAGGTTGTTGTTGTTTTTCAATGTTGAGGTTGTTGTTGAATTTGTTGGTGTTTTTCAATGTTGAGGTTGTTGTTGAATTTGTTGGTGTTTTTCAATGTTGAGGTTGTTGTTGTTTTTCAATGTTGAGGCTGTTGTTGAATTTGTTGGTGTTTTTCAATGTTGAGTTTGTTGTTGTTTTTCAATGTTGAGGTTGTTGTTGTTTTTCAATGTTGAGGTTGTTGTTGAATTTGTTGGTGTTTTTAAATGTTGAGGTTGTTGTTGAATTTGCTGGTGTTTTGCAATGTTGAGGTGGTTGTTGTTTTTCAATGTTGAGATTGTTGTTGAATTTGTTGGTGTTTTTCAATGTTGAGGTTGTTGTTGTTTTTCAATGTTGAGGTTGTTGTTGTATTTGTTGGTGTTTTTCAATTTCGAGGTTGTTGTTGAATTTGTTGGTGTTTTTCAATGTTGAAGTTGTTGTTGAATTTGTTGGTGTTTTTCAATGTTGAGGTTGTTGTTGAATTTGTTGGTGTTTTTCAATGTTGAGGTTGTTGTTCTTTTTCAATGCTGAGGTTGTTGTTGAATTTGTTGGTGTTTTTCAATGTTGAGGTTGTTGTTGAATTTGTTGGTGTTTTTCAATGTTGAGGTTGTTGTTGTTTTTCAATGTTGAGGTTGTTGTTGAATTTGTTGGTGTTTTTCAATGTTTAGGTTGTTGTTGTTTTTCAATGTTGAGGTTGTTGTTGAATTTGTTGGTGTTTTTCAATGTTGAGGTTGTTGTTGAATTTGTTGGTGTTTTTCAATGTTGAGGTTGTTGTTGTTTTTCAATGTTGAGGTTTTTGTTGAATTTGTTGGTGTTTTTCAATGTAGAGGTTGTTGTTGTTTTTCAATGTTGAGTTTGTTGTTGAATTTGTTGGTGTTTTTCAATGTTGAGGTTGTTGTTGAATTTGTTGGTGTTTTTCAATGTTGAGGTTGTTGTTGTTTTTCAATGTTGAGGTTGTTGTTGAATTTGTTGGTGTTTTTCAATGTAGAGGTTGTTGTTGTTTTTCAATGTTGAGTTTGTTGTCGAATTTGTTGGTGTTTTTCAATGTTGAGTTTGTTGTTGAATTTGTTGGTGTTTTTCAATTTCGAGGTTGTTGTTGAATTTGTTAGTGTTTTTCAATGTTGAGGTTGTTGCTGAATTTGTTGGTGTTTTTCAATGTTGAGGTTGTTGTTGAATTTGTTGGTGTTTTTCAATGTTGAGGTTGTTGTTGTTTTTCAATGTTGAGGTTGTTGTTGTATTTGTTGGTGTTTTTCAATTTCGAGGTTGTTGTTGAATTTGTTGTTGTTTTTCAATGTTGAAGTTGTTGTTGAATTTGTTGGTGTTTTTCAATGTTGAGGTTGTTGCTGTTTTTCAATGTTGAGGTTGTTTTTGAATTTGTTGCTGTTTTTCAATGTTGAGATTGTTGTTGTTTTTCAATATTGAGGTTGTTGTTGAATTTGTTGGTGTTTTTCAATGTCGGGGTTGTTGTTGAATTTGTTGGTGTTTTTCTATGTTGAATTTTTTGTTGAATTTGTTGGTGTTTTTCAATGTTGAGGTTGTTGCTTTTCAATGTTGAGGTTGTTGTTGAATTTGTTGGCGTTTTTAAATGTTGAGGTTGTTGTTGAAATTGTTGGTGTTTTTAAATGTTGAGGTTGCTGTTGAATTTGTTGGTGTTTTTCAATTTTGAGGTTGTTGTTGTTTTTCAATTTTGAGGTTGTTGTTGAATTTGTTGGTGTTTTTCAATGTTGAGGTTGTTGTTGAATTTGTTGGTGTTTTTCAATTTCGAGGTTGTTGTTGAATTTGTTGGTGTTTTTCAATGTTGAAGTTGTTGTTGAATTTGTTGGTGTTTTTCAATGTTGAGGTTGTTGTTGTTTTTCAATGCTGAGGTTGTTGTTGAATTTGTTGGTGTTTTTCAATGTTGAGGTTGTTGTTGTTTTTCAATGTTGAGGTTGTTGTTGAATTTGTTGGTGTTTTTCAATGTTGAGTTTGTTGTTGTTTTTCAATGTTGAGGTTGTTGTTGAATTTGTTGGTGTTTTTCAATGTTGAGGTTGTTGTTGTTTTTCAATGTTGAGGTTGTTGTTGAATTTGTTGGTGTTTTTCAATGTTGAGATTGTTGTTGCTTTTCAATGTTGAGGTTGTTGTTGAAATTGTTGGTGTTTTTAAATGTTGAGGTTGCTGTTGAATTGGTTGGTGTTTTTCAATGTTGAGGTTGTTGTTGAATTTGTTGGTGTTTTTCAATGTTGAGGTTGTTGTTGTTTTTCAATGTTGAGGCTGTTGTTGAATTTGTTGGTGTTTTTCAATGTTGAGTTTGTTGTTGTTTTTCAATGTTGAGGTTGTTGTTGTTTTTCAATGTTGAGGTTGTTGTTGAATTTGTTGGTGTTTTTAAATGTTGAGGTTGTTGTTGAATTTGCTGGTGTTTTGCAATGTTGAGGTGGTTGTTGTTTTTCAATGTTGAGATTGTTGTTGAATTTGTTGGTGTTTTTCAATGTTGAGGTTGTTGTTGTTTTTCAATGTTGAGGTTGTTGTTGTATTTGTTGGTGTTTTTCAATTTCGAGGTTGTTGTTGAATTTGTTGGTGTTTTTCAATGTTGAAGTTGTTGTTGAATTTGTTGGTGTTTTTCAATGTTGAGGTTGTTGTTGAATTTGTTGGTGTTTTTCAATGTTGAGGTTGTTGTTCTTTTTCAATGCTGAGGTTGTTGTTGAATTTGTTGGTGTTTTTCAATGTTGAGGTTGTTGTTGAATTTGTTGGTGTTTTTCAATGTTGAGGTTGTTGTTGTTTTTCAATGTTGAGGTTGTTGTTGAATTTGTTGGTGTTTTTCAATGTTTAGGTTGTTGTTGTTTTTCAATGTTGAGGTTGTTGTTGAATTTGTTGGTGTTTTTCAATGTTGAGGTTGTTGTTGAATTTGTTGGTGTTTTTCAATGTTGAGGTTGTTGTTGTTTTTCAATGTTGAGGTTTTTGTTGAATTTGTTGGTGTTTTTCAATGTAGAGGTTGTTGTTGTTTTTCAATGTTGAGTTTGTTGTTGAATTTGTTGGTGTTTTTCAATGTTGAGGTTGTTGTTGAATTTGTTGGTGTTTTTCAATGTTGAGGTTGTTGTTGTTTTTCAATGTTGAGGTTGTTGTTGAATTTGTTGGTGTTTTTCAATGTAGAGGTTGTTGTTGTTTTTCAATGTTGAGTTTGTTGTCGAATTTGTTGGTGTTTTTCAATGTTGAGTTTGTTGTTGAATTTGTTGGTGTTTTTCAATTTCGAGGTTGTTGTTGAATTTGTTAGTGTTTTTCAATGTTGAGGTTGTTGCTGAATTTGTTGGTGTTTTTCAATGTTGAGGTTGTTGTTGAATTTGTTGGTGTTTTTCAATGTTGAGGTTGTTGTTGTTTTTCAATGTTGAGGTTGTTGTTGTATTTGTTGGTGTTTTTCAATTTCGAGGTTGTTGTTGAATTTGTTGTTGTTTTTCAATGTTGAAGTTGTTGTTGAATTTGTTGGTGTTTTTCAATGTTGAGGTTGTTGCTGTTTTTCAATGTTGAGGTTGTTTTTGAATTTGTTGCTGTTTTTCAATGTTGAGATTGTTGTTGTATTTCAATATTGAGGTTGTTGTTGAATTTGTTGGTGTTTTTCAATGTCGGGGTTGTTGTTGAATTTGTTGGTGTTTTTCTATGTTGAATTTTTTGTTGAATTTGTTGGTGTTTTTCAATGTTGAGGTTGTTGCTTTTCAATGTTGAGGTTGTTGTTGAATTTGTTGGCGTTTTTAAATGTTGAGGTTGTTGTTGAAATTGTTGGTGTTTTTAAATGTTGAGGTTGCTGTTGAATTTGTTGGTGTTTTTCAATTTTGAGGTTGTTGTTGTTTTTCAATTTTGAGGTTGTTGTTGAATTTGTTGGTGTTTTTCAATGTTGAGGTTGTTGTTGAATTTGTTGGTGTTTTTCAATTTCGAGGTTGTTGTTGAATTTGTTGGTGTTTTTCAATGTTGAAGTTGTTGTTGAATTTGTTGGTGTTTTTCAATGTTGAGGTTGTTGTTGTTTTTCAATGCTGAGGTTGTTGTTGAATTTGTTGGTGTTTTTCAATGTTGAGGTTGTTGTTGTTTTTCAATGTTGAGGTTGTTGTTGAATTTGTTGGTGTTTTTCAATGTTGAGTTTGTTGTTGTTTTTCAATGTTGAGGTTGTTGTTGAATTTGTTGGTGTTTTTCAATGTTGAGGTTGTTGTTGTTTTTCAATGTTGAGGTTGTTGTTGAATTTGTTGGTGTTTTTCAATGTTGAGATTGTTGTTGCTTTTCAATGTTGAGGTTGTTGTTGAAATTGTTGGTGTTTTTAAATGTTGAGGTTGCTGTTGAATTGGTTGGTGTTTTTCAATGTTGAGGTTGTTGTTGTTTTTCAATTTGAGGTTGTTGTTGAATTTGTTGGTATCTTTCAATGTTGAGGTTGTTGTTGAATTTGTTGGTGTTTTTCAATTTCGAGGTTGTTGTTGAATTTGTTAGTGTTTTTCAATATTGAGCTTGTTGTTGAATTTGTTGGTGTTTTTCAATGTTGAGGTTGTTGTTGAATTTGTTGGTGTTTTTCAATGTTGAGGTTGTTGTTGTTTTTCAATGTTGAGGTTGTTGTTGAATTTGTTGGTGTTTTTCAATGTTTAGGTTGTTGTTGTTTTTCAATGTTGAGGTTGTTGTTGAATTTGTTGGTGTTTTTCAATGTTGAGGTTGTTGTTGAATTTGTTGGTGTTTTTCAATGTTGAGGTTGTTGTTGTTTTTCAATGTTGAGTTTGTTGTTGAATTTGTTGGTGTTTTTCAATGTTGAGTTTGTTGTTGTTTTTCATTGTTGAGGTTGTTGTTGCTTTTCAATGTTGAGGTTGTTGTTGAATATGTTGGTGTTTTTCAATGTTGAGGTTGTTGTTGTTTTTCAATGTTGAGGTTGTTGTTGAATTTGTTGGTGCTTTTCAATGTTGAGGTTGTTGTTGAAATTGCTGGTGTTTTTCAATGTTGAGGTTTTTGTTGTTTTTCAATGTTGAGGTTGTTGTTGAATTTGTTGGGGTTTTTCAATGTTGAGTTTGTTGTTGAATTTTTTGGTGTTTTTCAATTTCGAGGTTGTTGTTGAATTTGTTGGTGTTTTTCAATGTTGAGGTTGTTGTTGAATTTGTTGGTGTTTTTCAATGTTGAAGTTGTTGTTGAATTTGTTGGTGTTCTTCAATGTTGAGGTTGTTGTTGTTTTTCAATGTTGAGGTTGTTGTTGAATTTGTTGGTGTTTTTCAATGTTTAGTTTGTTGTTGTTTTTCAATGTTGAGGTTGTTGTTGAATTTGTTGGTGTTTTTCAATGTTGAGGTTGTTGTTGTTTTTCAATGTTGAGGTTGTTGTTGAATTTGTTGGTGCTTTTCAATGTTGAGGTTGTTGGTGTTTTTCAATGTTCAGGTTGTTGTTGAATTTGTTGGTGTTTTTCAATGTTGAGGTTGTTGTTGAATTTGTTGGTGTTTTTAAATGTTGAGGTTGTTGTTGTTTTTCAATGTTGAGGTTGTTGTTGAGTTTGTTGGTGTTTTTCAATGTTGAGGTTGTTGTTGAATTTGTTGGTGTTTTTCAATGTTGAGGTTGTTGTTGAATTTGTTGGTGCTTTTCAATGCTGAGGTTGTTGTTGTTTTTAAATGTTGGGGTTGTTGTTGAATTTGTTGGTGTTTTTCAATTTTGAGGATGTTTTTGTTTTTCAATGTTGAGGTTGTTGTTGAATTTGTTGGTGTTTTTCCATGATGAGGTTGTTGTTGTTTTTCAAAGTTGAGGTTGTTGTTGAATTTGTTGGTGTTTTTCAATGTCGGGGTTATTGTTGAATTTGTTGGTGTTTTTCTATGTTGAATTTTTTGTTGAATTTGTTGGTGTTTTTCAATGTTGAGGTTGTTGTTTTTCAATGTTGAGGTTGTTGTTGAATTTGTTGGCGTTTTTAAATGTTGAGGTTTTTGTTGAATTTGTTGGTGTTTTTCAATGTTGAGGTTGTTGTTGTTTTTCAATGTTGAGGTTGTTGTTGAATTTGATGGTGTTTTTCAATGTTGAGGTTGTGGTTTTTCAATGTTGAGGTTGTTGTTGAATTTGTTGGTGTTTTCAATGTTGAGGTTTTTGTTGAATTTGTTGGTGTTTTTCAATGTTGAGGTTGTTGTTGTTTTTCAATGTTGAGGTTGTTGTTGAATTTGATGGTGTTTTTCAATGTCGACGTTGTTGTTGAATTTGTTGGTGTTTTTCAATGTTGAAGTTGTTGTTGAATTTGTTGGTGTTTTTCAATGTTGAGGTTGTTGCTGTTTTTCAATGTTGAGGTTGTTGTTGAATTTGTTGGTGTTTTTCAATGTTGAGATTGTTGTTGTTTTTCAATGTTGAGGTTGTTTTGAATTTGTTGGTGTTTTTCAATGTCCGGGTTGTTGTTGAATTTGTTGGTGTTTTTCTATGTTGAATTTTTTGTTGAATTTGTTGGTGTTTTTCAATGTTGAGGTTGTTGCTTTTCAATGTTGAGGTTGTTGTTGAATTTGTTGGCGTTTTTAAATGTTGAGGTTGTTGTTGAAATTGTTGGTGTTTTTAAATGTTGAGGTTGCTGTTGAATTTGTTGGTGTTTTTCAATTTTGAGGTTGTTGTTGTTTTTCAATTTTGAGGTTATTGTTGAATTTGTTGGTGCTTTTCAATGTTGAGGTTGTTGTTGAATTTGTTGGTGTTTTTCAGTTTCGAGGTTGTTGTTGAATTTGTTGGTGTTTTTCAATGTTGAATTTGTTGTTGAATTTGTTGGTGTTTTTCAATGTTGAGGTTGTTGTTGTTTTTCAATGCTGAGGTTGTTGTTGAATTTGTTGGTGTTTTCCAATGTTGAGGTTGTTGTTGAATTTGTTGGTGTTTTTAAATGTTGAGGTTGTTGTTGTTTTTCAATGTTGAGGTTGTTGTTGAGTTTGTTGGTGTTTTTCAATGTTGAGGTTGTTGTTGAATTTGTTGGTGTTTTTCAATGATGAGGTTGTTGTTGTTTTTCAATTTTGAGGTTGTTGAAATTGTGGGTGTTTTTCAATCTTGAGTTTGTTGTTGAATTTGTTGGTGTTTTTCAATGTTGAGGTTGTTGTTGAATTTGTTGGTGTTTTTCAATGTTGAGGTTGTTGTTATTTTTCAATGTTGAGGTTGTTGTTGAGTTTGTTGGTGTTTTTCAATGTTGAGGTTGATTTTGAATTTGAGGGTGTTTTTCAATGTCGAGGTTGTTGTTGAATTTGTTGGTGTTTTTCAATGTTGAGGTTGTTGTTGTTTTTCAATGTTGAGGTTGTTGTTGAATTTGTTGGTGTTTTTCAATGTTGAGATTGTTGTTGTTTTTCAATGTTGAGGTTGTTGTTGAATTTGTTGGTGTTTTTAAATGTTGAGGTTGTTGTTGAATTTGCTGGTGTTTTGCAATGTTGAGGTGGTTGTTGTTTTTCAATGTTGAGGTTGTTGTTGAATTTGTTGGTGTTTTTCAAAGTTGAGGTTGTTGTTGTATTTGTTGGTGTTTTTCAATTTCGAGGTTGTTGTTGAATTTGTTGGTGTTTTTCAATGTTGAAGTTGTTGTTGAATTTGCTGGTGTTTTTCAATGTTGAGGTTGTTGTTTTTTTTCAATGTTGAGGTTGTTGTTGAATTTGTTGGTGTTTTTCAATGTTGAGGTTGTTGTTGTTTTTCAATGTTGAGGTTGTTGTTGAATTTGTTGGTGTTTTTCAATGTTTAGGTTGTTGTTGTTTTTCAATGTTGAGGTTGTTGTTGAATTTGTTGGTGTTTTTCAATGTTGAGGTTGTTGTTGAATTTGTTGGTGTTTTTCAATGTTGAGGTTGTTGTTGTTTTTCAATGTTGAGGTTTTTGTTGAATTTGTTGGTGTTTTTCAATGTAGAGGTTGTTGTTGTTTTTCAATGTTGAGTTTGTTGTTGAATTTGTTGGTGTTTTTCAATGTTGAGGTTGTTGTTGAATTTGTTGGTGTTTTTCAATGTTGAGGTTGTTGTTGTTTTCCAATGTTGAGGTTGTTGTTGAATTTGTTGGTGTTTTTCAATGTAGAGGTTGTTGTTGTTTTTCAATGTTGAGTTTGTTGCCGAATTTGTTGGTGTTTTTCAATGTTGAGTTTGTTGTTGAATTTGTTGGTGTTTTTCAATTTCGAGGTTGTTGTTGAATTTGTTAGTGTTTTTCAATGTTGAGGTTGTTGCTGAATTTGTTGGTGTTTTTCAATGTTGAGGTTGTTGTTGAATTTGTTGGTGTTTTTCAATGTTGAGGTTGTTGTTGTTTTTCAATGTTGAGGTTGTTGTTGTATTTGTTGGTGTTTTTCAATTTCGAGGTTGTTGTTGAATTTGTTGTTGTTTTTCAATGTTGAAGTTGTTGTTGAATTTGTTGGTGTTTTTCAATGTTGAGGTTGTTGCTGTTTTTCAATGTTGAGGTTGTTTTTGAATTTGTTGCTGTTTTTCAATGTTGAGATTGTTGTTGTTTTTCAATATTGAGGTTGTTGTTGAATTTGTTGGTGTTTTTCAATGTCGGGGTTGTTGTTGAATTTGTTGGTGTTTTTCTATGTTGAATTTTTTGTTGAATTTGTTGGTGTTTTTCAATGTTGAGGTTGTTGCTTTTCAATGTTGAGGTTGTTGTTGAATTTGTTGGCGTTTTTAAATGTTGAGGTTGTTGTTGAAATTGTTGGTGTTTTTAAATGTTGAGGTTGCTGTTGAATTTGTTGGTGTTTTTCAATTTTGAGGTTGTTGTTGTTTTTCAATTTTGAGGTTGTTGTTGAATTTGTTGGTGTTTTTCAATGTTGAGGTTGTTGTTGAATTTGTTGGTGTTTTTCAATTTCGAGGTTGTTGTTGAATTTGTTGGTGTTTTTCAATGTTGAAGTTGTTGTTGAATTTGTTGGTGTTTTTCAATGTTGAGGTTGTTGTTGTTTTTCAATGCTGAGGTTGTTGTTGAATTTGTTGGTGTTTTTCAATGTTGAGGTTGTTGTTGTTTTTCAATGTTGAGGTTGTTGTTGAATTTGTTGGTGTTTTTCAATGTTGAATTTGTTGTTGTTTTTCAATGTTGAGGTTGTTGTTGAATTTGTTGGTGTTTTTCAATGTTGAGGTTGTTGTTGTTTTTCAATGTTGAGGTTGTTGTTGAATTTGTTGGTGTTTTTCAATGTTGAGATTGTTGTTGCTTTTCAATGTTGAGGTTGTTGTTGAAATTGTTGGTGTTTTTAAATGTTGAGGTTGCTGTTGAATTGGTTGGTGTTTTTCAATGTTGAGGTTGTTGTTGTTTTTCAATTTGAGGTTGTTGTTGAATTTGTTGGTATCTTTCAATGTTGAGGTTGTTGTTGAATTTGTTGGTGTTTTTCAATTTCGAGGTTGTTGTTGAATTTGTTAGTGTTTTTCAATATTGAGCTTGTTGTTGAATTTGTTGGTGTTTTTCAATGTTGAGGTTGTTGTTGAATTTGTTGGTGTTTTTCAATGTTGAGGTTGTTGTTGTTTTTCAATGTTGAGGTTGTTGTTGAATTTGTTGGTGTTTTTCAATGTTTAGGTTGTTGTTGTTTTTCAATGTTGAGGTTGTTGTTGAATTTGTTGGTGTTTTTCAATGTTGAGGTTGTTGTTGAATTTGTTGGTGTTTTTCAATGTTGAGGTTGTTGTTGTTTTTCAATGTTGAGTTTGTTGTTGAATTTGTTGGTGTTTTTCAATGTTGAGTTTGTTGTTGTTTTTCATTGTTGAGGTTGTTGTTGCTTTTCAATGTTGAGGTTGTTGTTGAATATGTTGGTGTTTTTCAATGTTGAGGTTGTTGTTGTTTTTCAATGTTGAGGTTGTTGTTGAATTTGTTGGTGCTTTTCAATGTTGAGGTTGTTGTTGAAATTGCTGGTGTTTTTCAATGTTGAGGTTTTTGTTGTTTTTCAATGTTGAGGTTGTTGTTGAATTTGTTGGGGTTTTTCAATGTTGAGTTTGTTGTTGAATTTTTTGGTGTTTTTCAATTTCGAGGTTGTTGTTGAATTTGTTGGTGTTTTTCAATGTTGAGGTTGTTGTTGAATTTGTTGGTGTTTTTCAATGTTGAAGTTGTTGTTGAATTTGTTGGTGTTCTTCAATGTTGAGGTTGTTGTTGTTTTTCAATGTTGAGGTTGTTGTTGAATTTGTTGGTGTTTTTCAATGTTTAGTTTGTTGTTGTTTTTCAATGTTGAGGTTGTTGTTGAATTTGTTGGTGTTTTTCAATGTTGAGGTTGTTGTTGTTTTTCAATGTTGAGGTTGTTGTTGAATTTGTTGGTGCTTTTCAATGTTGAGGTTGTTGGTGTTTTTCAATGTTCAGGTTGTTGTTGAATTTGTTGGTGTTTTTCAATGTTGAGGTTGTTGTTGAATTTGTTGGTGTTTTTCAATGTTGAGGTTGTTGTTGTTTTTCAATGTTGAGGTTGTTGTTGAGTTTGTTGGTGTTTTTCAATGTTGAGGTTGTTGTTGAATTTGTTGGTGTTTTTCAATGTTGAGGTTGTTGTTGAATTTGTTGGTGCTTTTCAATGCTGAGGTTGTTGTTGTTTTTAAATGTTGGGGTTGTTGTTGAATTTGTTGGTGTTTTTCAATTTTGAGGATGTTTTTGTTTTTCAATGTTGAGGTTGTTGTTGAATTTGTTGGTGTTTTTCCATGATGAGGTTGTTGTTGTTTTTCAAAGTTGAGGTTGTTGTTGAATTTGTTGGTGTTTTTCAATGTCGGGGTTATTGTTGAATTTGTTGGTGTTTTTCTATGTTGAATTTTTTGTTGAATTTGTTGGTGCTTTTCAATGTTGAGGTTGTTGTTTTTCAATGTTGAGGTTGTTGTTGAATTTGTTGGCGTTTTTAAATGTTGAGGTTTTTGTTGAATTTGTTGGTGTTTTTCAATGTTGAGGTTGTTGTTGTTTTTCAATGTTGAGGTTGTTGTTGAATTTGATGGTGTTTTTCAATGTTGAGGTTGTGGTTTTTCAATGTTGAGGTTGTTGTTGAATTTGTTGGTGTTTTCAATGTTGAGGTTTTTGTTGAATTTGTTGGTGTTTTTCAATGTTGAGGTTGTTGTTGTTTTTCAATGTTGAGGTTGTTGTTGAATTTGATGGTGTTTTTCAATGTCGACGTTGTTGTTGAATTTGTTGGTGTTTTTCAATGTTTAGTTTGTTGTTGTTTTTCAATGTTGAGGTTGTTGTTGAATTTGTTGGTGTTTTTCAATGTTGAGGTTGTTGTTGTTTTTCAATGTTGAGGTTGTTGTTGAATTTGTTGGTGCTTTTCAATGTTGAGGTTGTTGGTGTTTTTCAATGTTCAGGTTGTTGTTGAATTTGTTGGTGTTTTTCAATGTTGAGGTTGTTGTTGAATTTGTTGGTGTTTTTCAATGTTGAGGTTGTTGTTGTTTTTCAATGTTGAGGTTGTTGTTGAGTTTGTTGGTGTTTTTCAATGTTGAGGTTGTTGTTGAATTTGTTGGTGTTTTTCAATGTTGAGGTTGTTGTTGAATTTGTTGGTGCTTTTCAATGCTGAGGTTGTTGTTGTTTTTAAATGTTGGGGTTGTTGTTGAATTTGTTGGTGTTTTTCAATTTTGAGGATGTTTTTGTTTTTCAATGTTGAGGTTGTTGTTGAATTTGTTGGTGTTTTTCCATGATGAGGTTGTTGTTGTTTTTCAAAGTTGAGGTTGTTGTTGAATTTGTTGGTGTTTTTCAATGTCGGGGTTATTGTTGAATTTGTTGGTGTTTTTCTATGTTGAATTTTTTGTTGAATTTGTTGGTGTTTTTCAATGTTGAGGTTGTTGTTTTTCAATGTTGAGGTTGTTGTTGAATTTTTTGGCGTTTTTAAATGTTGAGGTTTTTTTTGAATTTGTTGGTGTTTTTCAATGTTGAGGTTGTTGTTGTTTTTCAATGTTGAGGTTGTTGTTGAATTTGATGGTGTTTTTCAATGTTGAGGTTGTGGTTTTTCAATGTTGAGGTTGTTGTTGAATTTGTTGGTGTTTTCAATGTTGAGGTTTTTGTTGAATTTGTTGGTGTTTTTCAATGTTGAGGTTGTTGTTGTTTTTCAATGTTGAGGTTGTTGTTGAATTTGATGGTGTTTTTCAATGTCGACGTTGTTGTTGAATTTGTTGGTGTTTTTCAATGTTGAAGTTGTTGTTGAATTTGTTGGTGTTTTTCAATGTTGAGGTTGTTGCTGTTTTTCAATGTTGAGGTTGTTGTTGAATTTGTTGGTGTTTTTCAATGTTGAGATTGTTGTTGTTTTTCAATGTTGAGGTTGTTTTGAATTTGTTGGTGTTTTTCAATGTCGGGGTTGTTGTTGAATTTGTTGGTGTTTTTCTATGTTGAATTTTTTGTTGAATTTGTTGCTGTTTTTCAATGTTGAGGTTGTTGCTTTTCAATGTTGAGGTTGTTGTTGAATTTGTTGGCGTTTTTAAATGTTGAGGTTGTTGTTGAAATTGTTGGTGTTTTTAAATGTTGAGGTTGCTGTTGAATTTGTTGGTGTTTTTCAATTTTGAGGTTGTTGTTGTTTTTCAATTTTGAGGTTATTGTTGAATTTGTTGGTGCTTTTCAATGTTGAGGTTGTTGTTGAATTTGTTGGTGTTTTTCAGTTTCGAGGTTGTTGTTGAATTTGTTGGTGTTTTTCAATGTTGAATTTGTTGTTGAATTTGTTGGTGTTTTTCAATGTTGAGGTTGTTGTTGTTTTTCAATGCTGAGGTTGTTGTTGAATTTGTTGGTGTTTTCCAATGTTGAGGTTGTTGTTGAATTTGTTGGTGTTTTTAAATGTTGAGGTTGTTGTTGTTTTTCAATGTTGAGGTTGTTGTTGAGTTTGTTGGTGTTTTTCAATGTTGAGGTTGTTGTTGAATTTGTTGGTGTTTTTCAATGATGAGGTTGTTGTTGTTTTTCAATTTTGAGGTTGTTGAAATTGTGGGTGTTTTTCAATCTTGAGTTTGTTGTTGAATTTGTTGGTGTTTTTCAATGTTGAGGTTGTTGTTGAATTTGTTGGTGTTTTTCAATGTTGAGGTTGTTGTTATTTTTCAATGTTGAGGTTGTTGTTGAGTTTGTTGGTGTTTTTCAATGTTGAGGTTGATTTTGAATTTGAGGGTGTTTTTCAATGTCGAGGTTGTTGTTGAATTTGTTGGTGTTTTTCAATGTTGAGGTTGTTGTTGTTTTTCAATGTTGAGGTTGTTGTTGAATTTGTTGGTGTTTTTCAATGTTGAGATTGTTGTTGTTTTTCAATGTTGAGGTTGTTGTTGAATTTGTTGGTGTTTTTAAATGTTGAGGTTGTTGTTGAATTTGCTGGTGTTTTGCAATGTTGAGGTGGTTGTTGTTTTTCAATGTTGAGGTTGTTGTTGAATTTGTTGGTGTTTTTCAATGTTGAGGTTGTTGTTGTATTTGTTGGTGTTTTTCAATTTCGAGGTTGTTGTTGAATTTGTTGGTGTTTTTCAATGTTGAAGTTGTTGTTGAATTTGTTGGTGTTTTTCAATGTTGAGGTTGTTGTTGAATTTGTTGGTGTTTTTCAATGTTGAGGTTGTTGTTGAATTTGTTGGTGTTTTTCAATGTTGAGGTTGTTGTTGTTTTTCAATGTTGAGGTTGTTGTTGAATTTGTTGGTGTTTTTCAATGTTTAGGTTGTTGTTGCTTTTCAATGTTGAGGTTGTTGTTGAATTTGTTGGTGTTTTTCAATGTTGAGGTTGTTGTTGAATTTGTTGGTGTTTTTCAATGTTGAGGTTGTTGTTGTTTTTCAATGTTGAGGTTTTTGTTGAATTTGTTGGTGTTTTTCAATGTAGAGGTTGTTGTTGTTTTTCAATGTTGAGTTTGTTGTTGAATTTGTTGGTGTTTTTCAATGTTGAGGTTGTTGTTGAATTTGTTGGTGTTTTTCAATGTTGAGGTTGTTGCTGTTTTTCAATGTTGAGGTTGTAGTTGAATTTGTTGGTGTTTTTCAATGTAGAGGTTGTTGTTGTTTTTCAATGTTGAGTTTGTTGTCGAATTTGTTGGTGTTTTTCAATGTTGAGTTGGTTGTTGAATTTGTTGGTGTTTTTCAATGTTGAGGTTGTTGTTGAATTTGTTGGTGTTTTCAATGTTGAGGTTTTTGTTGAATTTGTTGGTGTTTTTCAATGTTGAGGTTGTTGTTGTTTTTCAATGTTGAGGTTGTTGTTATATTTGATGGTGTTTTTCAATGTCGACGTTGTTGTTGAATTTGTTGGTGTTTTTCAATGTTGAAGTTGTTGTTGAATTTGTTGGTGTTTTTCAATGTTGAGGTTGTTGCTGTTTTTCAATGTTGAGGTTGTTGTTGAATTTGTTGGTGTTTTTCAATGTTGAGATTGTTGTTGTTTTTCAATGTTGAGGTTGTTGTTGAATTTGTTGGTGTTTTTCAATGTCGGGGTTGTTGTTGAATTTGTTGGTGTTTTTCTATGTTGAATTTTTTGTTGAATTTGTTGGTGTTTTTCAATGTTGAGGTTGTTGCTTTTCAATGTTGAGGTTGTTGTTGAATTTGTTGGCGTTTTTAAATGTTGAGGTTGTTGTTGAAATTGTTGGTGTTTTTAAATGTTGAGGTTGCTGTTGAATTTGTTGGTGTTTTTCAATTTTGAGGTTGTTGTTGTTTTTCAATTTTGAGGTTATTGTTGAATTTGTTGGTGTTTTTCAATGTTGAGGTTGTTGTTGAATTTGTTGGTGTTTTTCAATTTCGAGGTTGTTGTTGAATTTGTTGGTGTTTTTCAATGTTGAAGTTTTTGTTGAATTTGTTGGTGTTTTTCAATGTTGAGGTTGTTGTTGTTTTTCAATGCTGAGGTTGTTGTTGAATTTGTTGGTGTTTTCCAATGTTGAGGTTGTTGTTGAATTTGTTGGTGTTTTTCAATGTTGAGGTTGTTGTTGTTTTTCAATGTTGAGGTTGTTGTTGAATTTGTTGGTGTTTTTCAATGTTGAGGTTGTTGTTGTTTTTCAATGTTGAGGTTGTTGTTGAATTTGTTGGTGTTTTTCAATGTTGAGTTTGTTGTTGTTTTTCTATGTTGAGGTTGTTGTTGAATTTGTTGGTGTTTTTCAATGTTGAGGTTGTTGTTGTTTTTCAATGTTGAGGTTGTTGTTGAATTTGTTGGTGTTTTTCAATGTTGAGGTTGTTGTTGTTTTTCAATGTTGAGGTTGTTGTTGAGTTTGTTGGTGTTTTTCAATGTTGAGGTTGTTGTTGAATTTGTTGGTGTTTTTCAATGATGAGGTTTTGGTTGTTTTTCAATTTTGAGGTTGTTGAAATTGTGGGTGTTTTTCAATCTTGAGTTTGTTGTTGAATTTGTTGGTGTTTTTCAATGTTGAGGTTGTTGTTGAATTTTTGGCGTTTTTCAATGTTGAGGTTGTTGTTATTTTTCAATGTTGAGGTTGTTGTTGAGTTTGTTGGTGTTTTTCAATGTTGAGGTTGATTTTGAATTTGAGGGTGTTTTTCAATGTCGAGGTTGTTGTTGAATTTGTTGGTGTTTTTCAATGTTGAGGTTGTTGTTGTTTTTCAATGTTGAGGTTGTTGTTGAATTTGTTGGTGTTTTTCAATGTTGAGATTGTTGTTGTTTTTCAATTTTGAGGTTGTTGTTGAATTTGTTGGTGTTTTTAAATGTTGAGGTTGTTGTTGAATTTGCTGGTGTTTTGCAATGTTGAGGTGGTTGTTGTTTTTCAATGTTGAGGTTGTTGTTGAATTTGTTGGTGTTTTTCAATGTTGAGGTTGTTGTTGTTTTTCAATGTTGAGCTTGTTGTTGTATTTGTTGGTGTTTTTCGATTTCGAGGTTGTTGTTGAATTTGTTGGTGTTTTTCAATGTTGAAGTTGTTGTTGAATTTGTTGGTGTTTTTCAATGTTGAGGTTGTTGTTGAATTTGTTGGTGTTTTTCAATGTTGAGGTTGTTGTTCTTTTTCAATGCTGAGGTTGTTGTTGAATTTGTTGGTGTTTTTCAATGTTGAGGTTGTTGTTGAATTTGTTGGTGTTTTTCAATGTTGAGGTTGTTGTTGTTTTTCAATGTTGAGGTTGTTGTTGAATTTGTTGGTGTTTTTCAATGTTGAGGTTGTTGTTGTTTTTCAATGTTGAGGTTGTTGTTCAATTTGTTGGTGTTTTTAAATGTTGAGGTTGCTGTTGAATTTGTTGGTGTTTTTCAATTTTGAGGTTGTTGCTGTTTTTCAATTTTGAGGTTATTGTTGAATTTGTTGGTGCTTTTCAATGTTGAGGTTGTTGTTGAATTTGTTGGTGTTTTTCAGTTTCGAGGTTGTTGTTGAATTTGTTGGTGTTTTTCAATGTTGAATTTGTTGTTGAATTTGTTGGTGTTTTTCAATGTTGAGGTTGTTGTTGTTTTTCAATGCTGAGGTTGTTGTTGAATTTGTTGGTGTTTTCCAATGTTGAGGTTGTTGTTGAATTTGTTGGTGTTTTTAAATGTTGAGGTTGTTGTTGTTTTTCAATGTTGAGGTTGTTGTTGAGTTTGTTGGTGTTTTTCAATGTTAAGGTTGTTGTTGAATTTGTTGGTGTTTTTCAATGATGAGGTTGTTGTTGTTTTTCAATTTTGAGGTTGTTGAAATTGTGGGTGTTTTTCAATCTTGAGTTTGTTGTTGAATTTGTTGGTGTTTTTCAATGTTGAGGTTGTTGTTGAATTTGTTGGTGTTTTTCAATGTTGAGGTTGTTGTTATTTTTCAATGTTGAGGTTGTTGTTGAGTTTGTTGGTGTTTTTCAATGTTGAGGTTGATTTTGAATTTGAGGGTGTTTTTCAATGTCGAGGTTGTTGTTGAATTTGTTGGTGTTTTTCAATGTTGAGGTTGTTGTTGTTTTTCAATGTTGAGGTTGTTGTAAATTTGTTGGTGTTTTTCAATGTTGAGATTGTTGTTGTTTTTCAATGTTTAGGTTGTTGTTGAATTTGTTGGTGTTTTTAAATGTTGAGGTTGTTGTTGAATTTGCTGGTGTTTTGCAATGTTGAGGTGGTTGTTGTTTTTCAATGTTGAGGTTGTTGTTGAATTTGTTGGTGTTTTTCAATGTTGAGGTTGTTGTTGTATTTGTTGGTGTTTTTCAATTTCGAGGTTGTTGTTGAATTTGTTGGTGTTTTTCAATGTTGAAGTTGTTGTTGAATTTGTTGGTGTTTTTCAATGTTGAGGTTGTTGTTGAATTTGTTGGTGTTTTTCAATGTTGAGGTTGTTGTTGAATTTGTTGGTGTTTTTCAATGTTGAGGTTGTTGTTGTTTTTCAATGTTGAGGTTGTTGTTGAATTTGTTGGTGTTTTTCAATGTTTAGGTTGTTGTTGTTTTTCAATGTTGAGGTTGTTGTTGAATTTGTTGGTGTTTTTCAATGTTGAGGTTGTTGTTGAATTTGTTGGTGTTTTTCAATGTTGAGGTTGTTGTTGTTTTTCAATGTTGAGGTTTTTGTTGAATTTGTTGGTGTTTTTCAATGTAGAGGTTGTTGTTGTTTTTCAATGTTGAGTTTGTTGTTGAATTTGTTGGTGTTTTTCAATGTTGAGGTTGTTGTTGAATTTGTTGGTGTTTTTCAATGTTGAGGTTGTTGTTGTTTTTCAATGTTGAGGTTGTTGTTGAATTTGTTGGTGTTTTTCAATGTAGAGGTTGTTGTTGTTTTTCAATGTTGAGTTTGTTGTCGAATTTGTTGGTGTTTTTCAATGTTGAGTTGGTTGTTGAATTTGTTGGTGTTTTTCAATGTTGAGGTTGTTGTTGAATTTGTTGGTGTTTTCAATGTTGAGGTTTTTGTTGAATTTGTTGGTGTTTTTCAATGTTGAGGTTGTTGTTGTTTTTCAATGTTGAGGTTGTTGTTATATTTGATGGTGTTTTTCAATGTCGACGTTGTTGTTGAATTTGTTGGTGTTTTTCAATGTTGAAGTTGTTGTTCAATTTGTTGGTGTTTTTCAATGTTGAGGTTGTTGCTGTTTTTCAATGTTGAGGTTGTTGTTGAATTTGTTGGTGTTTTTCAATGTTGAGATTGTTGTTGTTTTTCAATGTTGAGGTTGTTGTTGAATTTGTTGGTGTTTTTCAATGTCGGGGTTGTTGTTGAATTTGTTGGTGTTTTTCTATGTTGAATTTTTTGTTGAATTTGTTGGTGTTTTTCAATGTTGAGGTTGTTGCTTTTCAATGTTGAGGTTGTTGTTGAATTTGTTGGCGTTTTTAAATGTTGAGGTTGTTGTTGAAATTGTTGTTGTTTTTAAATGTTGAGGTTGCTGTTGAATTTGTTGGTGTTTTTCAATTTTGAGGTTGTTGTTGTTTTTCAATTTTGAGGTTATTGTTGAATTTGTTGGTGTTTTTCAATGTTGAGGTTGTTGTTGAATTTGTTGGTGTTTTTCAATTTCGAGGTTGTTGTTGAATTTGTTGGTGTTTTTCAATGTTGAAGTTGTTGTTGAATTTGTTGGTGTTTTTCAATGTTGAGGTTGTTGTTGTTTTTCAATGCTGAGGTTGTTGTTGAATTTGTTGGTGTTTTCCAATGTTGAGGTTGTTGTTGAATTTGTTGGTGTTTTTCAATGTTGAGGTTGTTGTTGTTTTTCAATGTTGAGGTTGTTGTTGAATTTGTTGGTGTTTTTCAATGTTGAGGTTGTTGTTGTTTTTCAATGTTGAGGTTGTTGTTGAATTTGTTGGTGGTTTTCAATGTTGAGTTTGTTGTTGTTTTTCTATGTTGAGGTTGTTGTTGAATTTGTTGGTGTTTTTCAATGTTGAGGTTGTTGTTGTTTTTCAATGTTGAGGTTGTTGTTGAATTTGTTGGTGTTTTTCAATGTTGAGGTTGTTGTTGTTTTTCAATGTTGAGGTTGTTGTTGAGTTTGTTGGTGTTTTTCAATGTTAAGGTTGTTGTTGAATTTGTTGGTGTTTTTCAATGATGAGGTTGTGGTTGTTTTTCAATTTTGAGGTTGCTGAAATTGTGGGTGTTTTTCAATCTTGAGTTTGTTGTTGAATTTGTTGGTGTTTTTCAATGTTGAGGTTGTTGTTGAATTTTTGGTGTTTTTCAATGTTGAGGTTGTTGTTATTTTTCAATGTTGAGGTTGTTGTTGAGTTTGTTGGTGTTTTTCAATGTTGAGGTTGATTTTGAATTTGAGGGTGTTTTTCAATGTCGAGGTTGTTGTTGAATTTGTTGGTGTTTTTCAATGTTGAGGTTGTTGTTGTTTTTCAATGTTGAGGTTGTTGTTGAATTTGTTGGTGTTTTTCAATGTTGAGATTGTTGTTGTTTTTCAATTTTGAGGTTGTTGTTGAATTTGTTGGTGTTTTTAAATGTTGAGGTTGTTGTTGAATTTGCTGGTGTTTTGCAATGTTGAGGTGGTTGTTGTTTTTCAATGTTGAGGTTGTTGTTGAATTTGTTGGTGTTTTTCAATGTTGAGGTTGTTGTTGTTTTTCAATGTTGAGCTTGTTGTTGTATTTGTTGGTGATTTTCGATTTCGAGGTTGTTGTTGAATTTGTTGGTGTTTTTCAATGTTGAAGTTGTTGTTGAATTTGTTGGTGTTTTTCAATGTTGAGGTTGTTGTTGAATTTGTTGGTGTTTTTCAATGTTGAGGTTGTTGTTCTTTTTCAATGCTGAGGTTGTTGTTGAATTTGTTGGTGTTTTTCAATGTTGAGGTTGTTGTTGAATTTGTTGGTGTTTTTCAATGTTGAGGTTGTTGTTGTTTTTCAATGTTGAGGTTGTTGTTGAATTTGTTGGTGTTTTTCAATGTTTAGGTTGTTGTTGTTTTTCAATGTTGAGGTTGTTGTTGAATTTGTTGGTGTTTTTCAATGTTGAGGTTGTTGTTGAATTTGTTGGTGTTTTTCAATGTTGAGGTTGTTGTTGTTTTTCAATGTTGAGGTTTTTATTGAATTTGTTGGTGTTTTTCAATGTAGAGGTTGTTGTTGTTTTTCAATGTTGAGTTTGTTGTTGAATTTGTTGGTGTTTTTCAATGTTGAGGTTGTTGTTGAATTTGTTGGTGTTTTTCAATGTTGAGGTTGTTGTTGTTTTTCAATGCTGAGGTCGTTGTTGAATTTGTTGGTGTTTTTCAATGTTGAGGTTGTTGTTCAATTTGTTGGTGTTTTTCAATGTTGAGGTTGTTGTTGTTTTTCAATGTTGAGGTTGTTGGTGAATTTGTTGGTGTTTTTCAATGTTGAGGTTGTTGTTGTTTTTCAATGTTGAGGTTGTTGTTGAATTTGTTGGTGTTTTTCAAAGTTGAGGTTGTTGTTGTTTTTCAATGTTGAGGTTGTTGTTGTATTTGTTGGTGTTTTTCAATTTCGAGGTTGTTGTTGAATTTGTTGTTGTTTTTCAATGTTGAAGTTGTTGTTGAATTTGTTGGTGTTGTTCAATGTTGAGGTTGTTGCTGTTTTTCAATGTTGAGGTTGTTGTTGAATTTGTTGGTGTTTTTCAATGTTGAGATTGTTGTTGTTTTTCAATATTGAGGTTGTTGTTGAATTTGTTGGTGTTTTTCAATGTCGGGGTTGTTGTTGAATTTGTTGGTGTTTTTCTATGTTGAATTTTTTGTTGAATTTGCTGGTGTTTTTCAATGTTGAGGTTGTTGCTTTTCAATGTTGAGGTTGTTGTTGAATTTGTTGGCGTTTTTAAATGTTGAGGTTGTTGTTGAAATTGTTGGTGTTTTTAAATGTTGAGGTTGCTGTTGAATTTGTTGGTGTTTTTCAATTTTGAGGTTGTTGTTGTTTTTCAATTTTGAGGTTGTTGTTGAATTTGTTGGTGTTTTTCAATGTTGAGGTTGTTGTTGAATTTGTTGCTGTTTTTCAATTTCGAGGTTGTTGTTGAATTTGTTTGTGTTTTTCAATGTTGAAGTTGTTGTTGAATTTGTTGGTGTTTTTCAATGTTGAGGTTGTTGTTGTTTTTCAATGCTGAGGTTGTTGTTGTTTTTCAATGCTGAGGTTGTTGTTGAATTTGTTGGTGTTTTTCAATGTTGAGGTTGTTGTTGAATTTGTTGGTGTTTTTCAATGTTGAGGTTGTTGTTGTTTTTGAATGTTGAGGTTGTTGTTGAATTTGTTGTCGTTTTTCAATGTTGAGGTTGTTGTTGAATTTGTTGGTGTTTTTCAATGTTGAGTTTGTTGTTGTTTTTCAATGTTGAGGTTGTTGTTGAATTTGTTGGTGTTTTTCAATGTTGAGGTTGTTGTTGTTTTTCAATGTTGAGGTTGTTGTTGAATTTGTTGGTGTTTTTCAATTTTGAGCTTGTTGTTGTTTTTCAATTTTGATGTTATTGTTGAATTTGTTGGTGTTTTTCAATGTTGAGGTTTTTGTTGAATTTGTTGGTGTTTTTCAATTTCGAGGTTGTTGTTGAATTTGTTGGTGTTTTTCAATGTTGAAGTTGTTGTTGAATTTGTTTGTGTTTTTCGATGTTGAGGTTGTTGTTGTTTTTCAATGCTGAGGTTGTTGTTGAATTTGTTGGTGTTTTCCAATGTTGAGATTGTTTTTGAATTTGTTGGTGTTTTTCAATGCTGAGGTTGTTATTGTTTTTCAATGTTGAGGTTGTTGTTGAATTTGTTGGTGTTTTTCAATGTTGAGGTTGTTGTTGTTTTTCAATGTTGAGGTTGTTGTTGAATTTGCTGGTGTTTTTCAATGTTGAGTTTGTTGTTGTTTTTCAATGTTGAGTTTGTTGTTGAATTTGTTGGTGTTTTTCAATGTTGAGGTTGTTGTTGTTTTTCAATGTTGAGGTTGTTGTTGAATTTGTTGGTGTTTTTCAATGTTGAGGTTGTTGTTGTTTTTCAATGTTGAGGTTGTTGTTGAGTTTGTTGGTGTTTTTCAATGTTGAGGTTGTTGTTGAATTTGTTGGTGTTTTTCAATGATGAGGTTGTTGTTGTTTTTCAATTTTGAGGTTGTTGAAATTGTGGGTGTTTTTCAATCTTGAGTTTGTTGTTGAATTTGTTGGTGTTTTTCAATGTTGAGGTTGTTGTTGAATTTGTTGGTGTTTTTCAATGTTGAGGTTGTTGTTATTTTTCAATGTTGAGGTTGTTGTTGAGTTTGTTGGTGTTTTTCAATGTTGAGGTTGATTTTGAATTTGAGGGTGTTTTTCAATGTCGTGGTTGTTGTTGAATTTGTTGGTGTTTTTCAATGTTGAGGTTGTTGTTGTTTTTCAATGTTGAGGTTGTTGTTGAATTTGTTGGTGTTTTTCAATGTTTAGGTTGTTGTTGTTTTTCAATGTTGAGGTTGTTGTTGAATTTGTTGGTGTTTTTCAATGTTGAGGTTGTTGTTGAATTTGTTGGTGTTTTTCAATGTTGAGGTTGTTGTTGTTTTTCAATGTTGAGGTTTTTATTGAATTTGTTGGTGTTTTTCAATGTAGAGGTTGTTGTTGTTTTTCAATGTTGAGTTTGTTGTTGAATTTGTTGGTGTTTTTCAATGTTGAGGTTGTTGTTGAATTTGTTGGTGTTTTTCAATGTTGAGGTTGTTCTTGTTTTTCAATGCTGAGGTCGTTGTTGAATTTGTTGGTGTTTTTCAATGTTGAGGTTGTTGTTCAATTTGTTGGTGTTTTTCAATGTTGAGGTTGTTGTTGTTTTTCAATGTTGAGGTTGTTGGTGAATTTGTTGGTGTTTTTCAATGTTGAGGTTGTTGTTGTTTTTCAATGTTGAGGTTGTTGTTGAATTTGTTGGTGTTTTTCAAAGTTGAGGTTGTTGTTGTTTTTCAATGTTGAGGTTGTTGTTGTATTTGTTGGTGTTTTTCAATTTCGAGGTTGTTGTTGAATTTGTTGTTGTTTTTCAATGTTGAAGTTGTTGTTGAATTTGTTGGTGTTGTTCAATGTTGAGGTTGTTGCTGTTTTTCAATGTTGAGGTTGTTGTTGAATTTGTTGGTGTTTTTCAATGTTGAGATTGTTGTTGTTTTTCAATATTGAGGTTGTTGTTGAATTTGTTGGTGTTTTTCAATGTCGGGGTTGTTGTTGAATTTGTTGGTGTTTTTCTATGTTGAATTTTTTTTGAATTTGCTGGTGTTTTTCAATGTTGAGGTTGTTGCTTTTCAATGTTGAGGTTGTTGTTGAATTTGTTGGCGTTTTTAAATGTTGAGGTTGTTGTTGAAATTGTTGGTGTTTTTAAATGTTGAGGTTGCTGTTGAATTTGTTGGTGTTTTTCAATTTTGAGGTTGTTGTTGTTTTTCAATTTTGAGGTTGTTGTTGAATTTGTTGGTGTTTTTCAATGTTGAGGTTGTTGTTGAATTTGTTGCTGTTTTTCAATTTCGAGGTTGTTGTTGAATTTGTTTGTGTTTTTCAATGTTGAAGTTGTTGTTGAATTTGTTGGTGTTTTTCAATGTTGAGGTTGTTGTTGTTTTTCAATGCTGAGGTTGTTGTTGTTTTTCAATGCTGAGGTTGTTGTTGAATTTGTTGGTGTTTTTCAATGTTGAGGTTGTTGTTGAATTTGTTGGTGTTTTTCAATGTTGAGGTTGTTGTTGTTTTTGAATGTTGAGGTTGTTGTTGAATTTGTTGTCGTTTTTCAATGTTGAGGTTGTTGTTGAATTTGTTGGTGTTTTTCAATGTTGAGTTTGTTGTTGTTTTTCAATGTTGAGGTTGTTGTTGAATTTGTTGGTGTTTTTCAATGTTGAGGTTGTTGTTGTTTTTCAATGTTGAGGTTGTTGTTGAATTTGTTGGTGTTTTTCAATTTTGAGCTTGTTGTTGTTTTTCAATTTTGATGTTATTGTTGAATTTGTTGGTGTTTTTCAATGTTGAGGTTTTTGTTGAATTTGTTGGTGTTTTTCAATTTCGAGGTTGTTGTTGAATTTGTTGGTGTTTTTCAATGTTGAAGTTGTTGTTGAATTTGTTGGTGTTTTTCAATGTTGAGGTTGTTGTTGTTTTTCAATGCTGAGGTTGTTGTTGAATTTGTTGGTGTTTTCCAATGTTGAGATTGTTGTTGAATTTGTTGGTGTTTTTCAATGCTGAGGTTGTTATTGTTTTTCAATGTTGAGGTTGTTGTTGAATTTGTTGGTGTTTTTCAATGTTGAGGTTGTTGTTGTTTTTCAATGTTGAGGTTGTTGTTGAATTTGCTGGTGTTTTTCAATGTTGAGTTTGTTGTTGTTTTTCAATGTTGAGTTTGTTGTTGAATTTGTTGGTGTTTTTCAATGTTGAGGTTGTTGTTGTTTTTCAATGTTGAGGTTGTTGTTGAATTTGTTGGTGTTTTTCAATGTTGAGGTTGTTGTTGTTTTTCAATGTTGAGGTTGTTGTTGAGTTTGTTGGTGTTTTTCAATGTTGAGGTTGTTGTTGAATTTGTTGGTGTTTTTCAATGATGAGGTTGTTGTTGTTTTTCAATTTTGAGGTTGTTGAAATTGTGGGTGTTTTTCAATCTTGAGTTTGTTGTTGAATTTGTTGGTGTTTTTCAATGTTGAGGTTGTTGTTGAATTTGTTGGTGTTTTTCAATGTTGAGGTTGTTGTTATTTTTCAATGTTGAGGTTGTTGTTGAGTTTGTTGGTGTTTTTCAATGTTGAGGTTGATTTTGAATTTGAGGGTGTTTTTCAATGTCGTGGTTGTTGTTGAATTTGTTGGTGTTTTTCAATGTTGAGGTTGTTGTTGTTTTTCAATGTTGAGGTTGTTGTTGAATTTGTTGGTGTTTTTCAATGTTGAGGTTGTTGTTGAATTTGTTGGTGTTTTTCAATGTTGAGGTTGTTGTTGTTTTTCAATGTTGAGGTTGTTGTTGAATTTGTTGGTGTTTTTCAATGTTGAGTTTGTTGTTGTTTTCCAATGTTGAGGTTGTTGTTGTTTTTCAATGTTGAGGTTGTTGTTGAATTTGCTGGTGTTTTGCAATGTTGAGCTGGTTGTTGTTTTTCAATGTTGAGGTTGTTGTTGAATTTGTTGGTGTTTTTCAATGTTGAGGTTGTTGTTGTTTTTCAATGTTGAGGTTGTTGTTGTATTTGTTGGTGTTTTTCAATTTCGAGGTTGTTGTTGAATTTGTTGGTGTTTTTCAATGTTGAAGTTGTTGTTGAATTTGTTGGTGTTTTTCAATGTTGAGGTTGTTGTTGAATTTGTTGGTGTTTTTCAATGTTGAGGTTGTTGTTCTTTTTCAATGCTGAGGTTGTTGTTGAATTTGTTGGTGTTTTTCAATGTTGAGGTTGTTGTTGAATTTGTTGGTGTTTTTCAATGTTGAGGTTGTTGTTGTTTTTCAAGTTGAGGTTGTTGTTGAATTTGTTGGTGTTTTTCAATGTTTAGGTTGTTGTTGTTTTTCAATGTTGAGGTTGTTGTTGAATTTGTTGGTGTTTTTCAATGTTGAGGTTGTTGTTGAATTTGTTGGTGTTTTTCAATGTTGAGGTTGTTGTTGTTTTTCAATGTTGAGGTTTTTGTTGAATTTGTTGGTGTTTTTCAATGTAGAGGTTGTTGTTGTTTTTCAATGTTGAGTTTGTTGTTGAATTTGTTGGTGTTTTTCAATGTTGAGGTTGTTGTTGAATTTGTTGGTGTTTTTCAATGTTGAGGTTGTTGTTGTTTTTCAATGTTGAGGTTGTTGTTGAATTTGCTGGTGTTTTTCAATGTAGAGGTTGTTGTTGTTTTTCAATGTTGAGTTTGTTGTCGAATTTGTTGGTGTTTTTCAATGTTGAGTTTGTTGTTGAATTTGTTGGTGTTTTTCAATTTCGAGGTTGTTGTTGAATTTGTTAGTGTTTTTCAATGTTGAGGTTGTTGCTGAATTTGTTGGTGTTTTTCAATGTTGAGGTTGTTGTTGAATTTGTTGGTGTTTTTCAATGTTGAGGTTGTTGTTGTTTTTCAATGTTGAGGTTGTTGTTGTATTTGTTGGTGTTTTTCAATTTCGAGGTTGTTGTTGAATTTGTTGTTGTTTTTCAATGTTGAAGTTGTTGTTGAATTTGTTGGTGTTTTTCAATGTTGAGGTTGTTGCTGTTTTTCAATGTTGAGGTTGTTTTTGAATTTGTTGCTGTTTTTCAATGTTGAGATTGTTGTTGTTTTTCAATATTGAGGTTGTTGTTGAATTTGTTGGTGTTTTTCAATGTCGGGGTTGTTGTTGAATTTGTTGGTGTTTTTCTATGTTGAATTTTTTGTTGAATTTGTTGGTGTTTTTCAATGTTGAGGTTGTTGCTTTTCAATGTTGAGGTTGTTGTTGAATTTGTTGGCGTTTTTAAATGTTGAGGTTGTTGTTGAAATTGTTGGTGTTTTTAAATGTTGAGGTTGCTGTTGAATTTGTTGGTGTTTTTCAATTTTGAGGTTGTTGTTGTTTTTCAATATTGAGGTTGTTGTTGAATTTGTTGGTGTTTTTCAATGTTGAGGTTGTTGTTGAATTTGTTGGTGTTTTTCAATTTCGAGGTTGTTGTTGAATTTGTTGGTGTTTTTCAATGTTGAAGTTGTTGTTGAATTTGTTGGTGTTTTTCAATGTTGAGGTTGTTGTTGTTTTTCAATGCTGAGGTTGTTGTTGAATTTGTTGGTGTTTTTCAATGTTGAGGTTGTTGTTGTTTTTCAATGTTGAGGTTGTTGTTGAATTTGTTGGTGTTTTTCAATGTTGAGTTTGTTGTTGTTTTTCAATGTTGAGGTTGTTGTTGAATTTGTTGGTGTTTTTCAATGTTGAGGTTGTTGTTGTTTTTCAATGTTGAGGTTGTTGTTGAATTTGTTGGTGTTTTTCAATGTTGAGATGGTGTTGCTTTTCAATGTTGAGGTTGTTGTTGAAATTGTTGGTGTTTTTAAATGTTGAGGTTGCTGTTGAATTGGTTGGTGTTTTTCAATGTTGAGGTTGTTGTTGTTTTTCAATTTGAGGTTGTTGTTGAATTTGTTGGTATCTTTCAATGTTGAGGTTGTTGTTGAATTTGTTGGTGTTTTTCAATTTCGAGGTTGTTGTTGAATTTGTTAGTGTTTTTCAATATTGAGCTTGTTGTTGAATTTGTTGGTGTTTTTCAATGTTGAGGTTGTTGTTGAATTTGTTGGTGTTTATCAATGTTGAGGTTGTTGTTGTTTTTCAATGTTGAGTTTGTTGTTGAATTTGTTGGTGTTTTTCAATGTTTAGGTTGTTGTTGTTTTTCAATGTTGAGGTTGTTGTTGAATTTGTTGGTGTTTTTCAATGTTGAGGTTGTTGTTGAATTTGTTGGTGTTTTTCAATGTTGAGGTTGTTGTTGTTTTTCAATGTTGAGTTTGTTGTTGAATTTGTTGGTGTTTTTCAATGTTGAGTTTGTTGTTGTTTTTCATTGTTGAGGTTGCTGTTGCTTTTCAATGTTGAGGTTGTTGTTGAATATGTTGGTGTTTTTCAATGTTGAGGTTGTTGTTGTTTTTCAATGTTGAGGTTGTTGTTGAATTTGTTGGTGCTTTTCAATGTTGAGGTTGTTGTTGAAATTGCTGGTGTTTTTCAATGTTGAGGTTTTTGTTGTTTTTCAATGTTGAGGTTGTTGTTGAATTTGTTGGGGTTTTTCAATGTTGAGTTTGTTGTTGAATTTTTTGGTGTTTTTCAATTTCGAGGTTGTTGTTGAATTTGTTGGTGTTTTTCAATGTTGAGGTTGTTGTTGAATTTGTTGGTGTTTTTCAATGTTGAAGTTGTTGTTGAATTTGTTGGTGTTCTTCAATGTTGAGGTTGTTGTTGTTTTTCAATGTTGAGGTTGTTGTTGAATTTGTTGGTGTTTTTCAAAGTTTAGTTTGTTGTTGTTTTTCAATGTTGAGGTTGTTGTTGAATTTGTTGGTGTTTTTCAATGTTGAGGTTGTTGTTGTTTTTCAATGTTGAGGTTGTTGTTGAATTTGTGGGTGCTTTTCAATGTTGAGGTTGTTGGTGTTTTTCAATGTTCAGGTTGTTGTTGAATTTGTTGGTGTTTTTCAATGTTGAGGTTGTTGTTGAATTTGTTGGTGTTTTTCAATGTTGAGGTTGTTGTTGTTATTCAATGTTGAGGTTGTTGTTGAGTTTGTTGGTGTTTTTCAATGTTGAGGTTGTTGTTGAATTTGTTGGTGTTTTTCAATGTTGAGGTTGTTGTTGAATTTGTTGGTGGTTTTCAATGTTGAGGTTGTTGTTGTTTTTCAATGTTGAGGTTGTTGTTGAATTTGTTGGTGTTTTTCAATGTTTAGGTTGTTGTTGTTTTTCAATGTTGAGGTTGTTGTTGAATTTGTTGGTGTTTTTCAATGTTGAGGTTGTTGTTGAATTTGTTGGTGTTTTTCAATGTTGAGGTTGTTGTTGTTTTTCAATGTTGAGGTTTTTGTTGAATTTGTTGGTGTTTTTCAATGTACAGGTTGTTGTTGTTTTTCAATGTTGAGTTTGTTGTTGAATTTGTTGGTGTTTTTCAATGTTGAGGTTGTTGTTGAATTTGTTGGTGTTTTTCAATGTTGAGGTTGTTGTTGTTTTTCAATGTTGAGGTTGTTGTTGAATTTGTTGGTGTTTTTCAATGTAGAGGTTGTTGTTGTTTTTCAATGTTGAGTTTGTTGTCGAATTTGTTGGTGTTTTTCAATGTTGAGTTTGTTGTTGAATTTGTTGGTGTTTTTCAATTTCGAGGTTGTTGTTGAATTTGTTAGTGTTTTTCAATGTTGAGGTTGTTGCTGAATGTGTTGGTGTTTTTCAATGTTGAGGTTGTTGTTGAATTTGTTGGTGTTTTTCAATGTTGAGGTTGTTGTTGTTTTTCAATGTTAAGGTTGTTGTTGTATTTGTTGGTGTTTTTCAATTTCGAGGTTGTTGTTGAATTTGTTGTTGTTTTTCAATGTTGAAGTTGTTGTTGAATTTGTTGGTGTTTTTCAATGTTGAGGTTGTTGCTGTTTTTCAATGTTGAGGTTGTTTTTGAATTTGTTGCTGTTTTTCAATGTTGAGATTGTTGTTGTTTTTCAATATTGAGGTTGTTGTTGAATTTGTTGGTGTTTTTCAATGTCGGGGTTGTTGTTGAATTTGTTGGTGTTTTTCTATGTTGAATTTTTTGTTGAATTTGTTGGTGTTTTTCAATGTTGAGGTTGTTGCTTTTCAATGTTGAGGTTGTTGTTGAATTTGTTGGCGTTTTTAAATGTTGAGGTTGTTGTTGAAATTGTTGGTGTTTTTAAATGTTGAGGTTGCTGTTGAATTTGTTGGTGTTTTTCAATTTTGAGGTTGTTGTTGTTTTTCAATTTTGAGGTTGTTGTTGAATTTGTTGGTGTTTTTCAATGTTGAGGTTGTTGTTGAATTTGTTGGTGTTTTTCAATTTCGAGGTTGTTGTTGAATTTGTTGGTGTTTTTCAATGTTGAAGTTGTTGTTGAATTTGTTGGTGTTTTTCAATGTTGAGGTTGTTGTTGTTTTTCAATGCTGAGGTTGTTGTTGAATTTGTTGGTGTTTTTCAATGTTGAGGTTGTTGTTGTTTTTCAATGTTGAGGTTGTTGTTGAATTTGTTGGTGTTTTTCAATGTTGAGTTTGTTGTTGTTTTTCAATGTTGAGGTTGTTGTTGAATTTGTTGGTGTTTTTCAATGTTGAGGTTGTTGTTGTTTTTCAATGTTGAGGTTGTTGTTGAATTTGTTGGTGTTTTTCAATGTTGAGATTGTTGTTGCTTTTCAATGTTGAGGTTGTTGTTGAAATTGTTGGTGTTTTTAAATGTTGAGGTTGCTGTTGAATTGGTTGGTGTTTTTCAATGTTGAGGTTGTTGTTGTTTTTCAATTTGAGGTTGTTGTTGAATTTGTTGGTATCTTTCAATGTTGAGGTTGTTGTTGAATTTGTTGGTGTTTTTCAATTTCGAGGTTGTTGTTGAATTTGTTAGTGTTTTTCAATATTGAGCTTGTTGTTGAATTTGTTGGTGTTTTTCAATGTTGAGGTTGTTGTTGAATTTGTTGGTGTTTTTCAATGTTGAGGTTGTTGTTGTTTTTCAATGTTGAGGTTGTTGTTGAATTTGTTGGTGTTTTTCAATGTTTAGGTTGTTGTTGTTTTTCAATGTTGAGGTTGTTGTTGAATTTGTTGGTGTTTTTCAATGTTGAGGTTGTTGTTGAATTTGTTGGTGTTTTTCAATGTTGAGGTTGATGTTGTTTTTCAATGTTGAGTTTGTTGTTGAATTTGTTGGTGTTTTTCAATGTTGAGTTTGTTGTTGTTTTTCATTGTTGAGGTTGTTGTTGCTTTTCAATGTTGAGGTTGTTGTTGAATATGTTGGTGTTTTTCAATGTTGAGGTTGTTGTTGTTTTTCAATGTTGAGGTTGTTGTTGAATTTGTTGGTGCTTTTCAATGTTGAGGTTGTTGTTGAAATTGCTGGTGTTTTTCAATGTTGAGGTTTTTGTTGTTTTTCAATGTTGAGGTTGTTGTTGAATTTGTTGGGGTTTTTCAATGTTGAGTTTGTTGTTTAATTTTTTGGTGTTTTTCAATTTCGAGGTTGTTGTTGAATTTGTTGGTGTTTTTCAATGTTGAGGTTGTTGTTGAATTTGTTGGTGTTTTTCAATGTTGAAGTTGTTGTTGAATTTGTTGGTGTTCTTCAATGTTGAGGTTGTTGTTGTTTTTCAATGTTGAGGTTGTTGTTGAATTTGTTGGTGTTTTTCAATGTTTAGTTTGTTGTTGTTTTTCAATGTTGAGGTTGTTGTTGAATTTGTTGGTGTTTTTCAATGTTGAGGTTGTTGTTGTTTTTCAATGTTGAGGTTGTTGTTGAATTTGTGGGTGCTTTTCAATGTTGAGGTTGTTGGTGTTTTTCAATGTTCAGGTTGTTGTTGAATTTGTTGGTGTTTTTCAATGTTGAGGTTGTTGTTGAATTTGTTGGTGTTTTTCAATGTTGAGGTTGTTGTTGTTTTTCAATGTTGAGGTTGTTGTTGAGTTTGTTGGTGTTTTTCAATGTTGAGGTTGTTGTTGAATTTGTTGGTGTTTTTCAATGTTGAGGTTGTTGTTGAATTTGTTGTTGTTTTTAAATGTTGGGGTTGTTGTTGAATTTGTTGGTGTTTTTCAATTTTGAGGATGTTTTTGTTTTTCAATGTTGAGGTTGTTGTTGAATTTGTTGGTGTTTTTCCATGATGAGGTTGTTGTTGTTTTTCAAAGTTGAGGTTGTTGTTGAATGTGTTGGTGTTTTTCAATGTCGGGGTTGTTGTTGAATTTGTTGGTGTTTTTCTATGTTGAATTTTTTGTTGAATTTGTTGGTGTTTTTCAATGTTGAGGTTGTTGTTTTTCAATGTTGAGGTTGTTGTTGAATTTGTTGGCGTTTTTAAATGTTGAGGTTTTTGTTGAATTTGTTGGTGTTTTTCAATGTTGAGGTTGTTGTTGTTTTTCAATGTTGAGGTTGTTGTTGAATTTGATGGTGTTTTTCAATGTTGAGGTTGTGGTTTTTCAATGTTGAGGTTGTTGTTGAATTTGTTGGTGTTTTCAATGTTGAGGTTTTTGTTGAATTTGTTGGTGTTTTTCAATGTTGAGGTTGTTGTTGTTTTTCAATGTTGAGGTTGTTGTTGAATTTGATGGTGTTTTTCAATGTCGACGTTGTTGTTGAATTTGTTGGTGTTTTTCAATGTTGAAGTTGTTGTTGAATTTGTTGGTGTTTTTCAATGTTGAGGTTGTTGCTGTTTTTCAATGTTGAGGTTGTTGTTGAATTTGTTGGTGTTTTTCAATGTTGAGATTGTTGTTGTTTTTCAATGTTGAGGTTGTTGTTGAATTTGTTGGTGTTTTTCAATGTTGAGGTTGTTGTTGAATTTGTTGGTGTTTTTCAATGTCGGGGTTGTTGTTGAATTTGTTGGTGTTTTTCTATGTTGAATTTTTTGTTGAATTTGTTGGTGTTTTTCAATGTTGAGGTTGTTGCTTTTCAATGTTGAGGTTGTTGTTGAATTTGTTGGCGTTTTTAAATGTTGAGGTTGTTGTTGAAATTGTTGGTGTTTTTAAATGTTGAGGTTGCTGTTGAATTTGTTGGTGTTTTTCAATTTTGAGGTTGTTGTTATTTTTCAATTTTGAGGTTATTGTTGAATTTGTTGGTGCTTTTCAATGTTGAGGTTGTTGTTGAATTTGTTGGTGTTTTTCAGTTTCGAGGTTGTTGTTGAATTTGTTGGTGTTTTTCAATGTTGAATTTGTTGTTGAATTTGTTGGTGTTTTTCAATGTTGAGGTTGTTGTTGTTTTTCAAAGCTGAGGTTGTTGTTGAATTTGTTGGTGTTTTCCAATGTTGAGGTTGTTGTTGAATTTGTTGGTGTTTTTAACTGTTGAGGTTGTTGTTATTTTTCAATGTTGAGGTTGTTGTTGAGTTTGTTGGTGTTTTTCAATGTTGAGGTTGTTGTTGAATTTGTTGGTGTTTTTCAATGATGAGGTTGTTGTTGTTTTTCAATTTTGAGGTTGTTGAAATTGTGGGTGTTTTTCAATCTTGAGTTTGTTGTTGAATTTGTTGGTGTTTTTCAATGTTGAGGTTGTTGTTGAATTTGTTGGTGTTTTTCAATGTTGAGGTTGTTGTTATTTTTCAATGTTGAGGTTGTTGTTGAGTTTGTTGGTGTTTTTCAATGTTGAGGTTGATTTTGAATTTGAGGGTGTTTTTCAATGTCGAGGTTGTTGTTGAATTTGTTGGTGTTTTTCAATGTTGAGGTTGTTGTTGTTTTTCAATGTTGAGGTTGTTGTTGAATTTGTTGGTGTTTTTCAATGTTGAGATTGTTGTTGTTTTTCAATGTTGAGGTTGTTGTTGAATTTGTTGGTGTTTTTAAATGTTGAGGTTGTTGTTGAATTTGCTGGTGTTTTGCAATGTTGAGGTGGTTGTTGTTTTTCAATGTTGAGGTTGTTGTTGAATTTGTTGGTGTTTTTCAATGTTGAGGTTGTTGTTTTATTTGTTGGTGTTTTTCAATTTCGAGGTTGTTGTTGAATTTGTTGGTGTTTTTCAATGTTGAAATTGTTGTTGAATTTGTTGGTGTTTTTCAATGTTGAGGTTGTTGTTGAATTTGTTGGTGTTTTTCAATGTTGAGGTTGTTGTTGAATTTGTTGGTGTTTTTCAATGTTGAGGTTGTTGTTGTTTTTCAATGTTGAGGTTGTTGTTGAATTTGTTGGTGTTTTTCAATGTTTAGGTTGTTGTTGTTTTTCAATGTTGAGGTTGTTGTTGAATTTGTTGGTGTTTTTCAATGTTGAGGTTGTTGTTGAATTTGTTGGTGTTTTTCAATGTTGAGGTTGTTGTTGTTTTTCAATGTTGAGGTTTTTGTTGAATTTGTTGGTGTTTTTCAATGTAGAGGTTGTTGTTGTTTTTCAATGTTGAGTTTGTTGTTGAATTTGTTGGTGTTTTTCAATGTTGAGGTTGTTGTTGAATTTGTTGGTGTTTTTCAATGTTGAGGTTGTTGTTGTTTTTCAATGTTGAGGTTGTTGTTGAATTTGTTGGTGTTTTTCAATGTAGAGGTTGTTGTTGTTTTTCAATGTTGAGTTTGTTGTCGAATTTGTTGGTGTTTTTCAATGTTGAGTTGGTTGTTGAATTTGTTGGAGTTTTTCAATGTTGAGGTTGTTGTTGAATTTGTTGGTGTTTTCAATGTTGAGGTTTTTGTTGAATTTGTTGGTGTTTTTCAATGTTGAGGTTGTTGTTGTTTTTCAATGTTGAGGTTGTTGTTGAATTTGATGGTGTTTTTCAATGTCGACGTTGTTGTTGAATTTGTTGGTGTTTTTCAATGTTGAAGTTGTTGTTGAATTTGTTGGTGTTTTTCAATGTTGAGGTTGTTGCTGTTTTTCAATGTTGAGGTTGTTGTTGAATTTGTTGATGTTTTTCAATGTTGAGATTGTTGTTGTTTTTCAATGTTGAGGTTGTTGTTGAATTTGTTGGTGTTTTTCAATGTCGGGGTTGTTGTTGAATTTGTTGGTGTTTTTCTATGTTGAATTTTTTGTTGAATTTGTTGGTGTTTTTCAATGTTGAGGTTGTTGCTTTTCAATGTTGAGGTTGTTGTTGAATTTGTTGGCGTTTTTAAATGTTGAGGTTGTTGTTGAAATTGTTGGTGTTTTTAAATGTTGAGGTTGCTGTTGAATTTGTTGGTGTTTTTCAATGTTGAGGTTGTTGTTGTTTTTCAATTTTGAGGTTATTGTTGAATTTGTTGGTGTTTTTCAATGTTGAGGTTGTTGTTGAATTTGTTGGTGTTTTTCAGTTTCGAGGTTGTTGTTGAATTTGTTGGTGTTTTTCAATGTTGAATTTGTTGTTGAATTTGTTGGTGTTTTTCAATGTTGAGGTTGTTGTTGTTTTTCAATGCTGAGGTTGTTGTTGAATTTGTTGGTGTTTTCCAATGTTGAGGTTGTTGTTGAATTTGTTGGTGTTTTTCAATGTTGAGGTTGATGTTGTTTTTCAATGTTGAGGTTGTTGTTGAATTTGTTGGTGTTTTTCAATGTTGAGGTTGTTGTTGTTTTTCAATGTTGAGGTTGTTGTTGAATTTGTTGGTGTTTTTCAATGTTGAGTTTGTTGTTGTTTTTCAATGTTGAGGTTGTTGTTGAATTTGCTGGTGTTTTTCAAAGTTGAGGTTGTTGTTGTTTTTCAATGTTGAGGTTGTTGTTGAATCTGTTGGTGTTTTTAAATGTTGAGGTTGTTGTTGTTTTTCAATGTTGAGGTTGTTGTTGAGTTTGTTGGTGTTTTTCAATGTTGAGGTTGTTGTTGAATTTGTTGGTGTTTTTCAATGATGAGGTTGTTGTTGTTTTTCAATTTTGAGGTTGTTGAAATTGTGGGTGTTTTTCAATCTTGAGTTTGTTGTTGAATTTGTTGGTGTTTTTCAATGTTGAGGTTGTTGTTGAATTTGTTGGTGTTTTTCAATGTTGAGGTTGTTGTTATTTTTCAATGTTGAGGTTGTTGTTGAGTTTGTTGGTGTTTTTCAATGTTGAGGTTGATTTTGAATTTGAGGGTGTTTTTCAATGTCGAGGTTGTTGTTGAATTTGTTGGTGTTTTTCAATGTTGAGGTTGTTGTTGTTTTTCAATGTTGAGGTTGTTGTTGAATTTGTTGGTGTTTTTCAATGTTGAGATTGTTGTTGTTTTTCAATGTTGAGGTTGTTGTTGAATTTGTTGGTGTTTTTAAATGTTGAGGTTGTTGTTGAATTTGCTGGTGTTTTGCAATGTTGAGGTGGTTGTTGTTTTTCAATGTTGAGGTTGTTGTTGAATTTGTTGTTGTTTTTCAATGTTGAGGTTGTTGTTGTATTTGTTGGTGTTTTTCAATTTCGAGGTTGTTGTTGAATTTGTTGGTGTTTTTCAATGTTGAAGTTGTTGTTGAATTTGTTGGTGTTTTTCAATGTTGAGGTTGTTGTTGAATTTGTTGGTGTTTTTCAATGTTGAGGTTGTTCTTCGTTTTCAATGCTGAGGTTGTTGTTGAATTTGTTGGTGTTTTTCAAAGTTGAGGTTGTTGTTGAATTTGTTGGTGTTTTTCAATGTTGAGGTTGTTGTTGTTTTTCAATGTTGAGGTTGTTGTTGAATTTGTTGGTGTTTTTCAATGTTTAGGTTGTTGTTGTTTTTCAATGTTGAGGTTGTTGTTGAATTTGTTGGTGTTTTTCAATGTTGAGGTTGTTGTTGAATTTGTTGGTGTTTTTCAATGTTGAGGTTGTTGTTGTTTTTCAATGTTGAGGTTTTTGTTGAATTTGTTGGTGTTTTTCAATGTAGAGGTTGTTGTTGTTTTTCAATGTTGAGTTTGTTGTTGAATTTGTTGGTGTTTTTCAATGTTGAGGTTGTTGTTGAATTTGTTGGTGTTTTTCAATGTTGAGGTTGTTGTTGTTTTTCAATGTTGAGGTTGTTGTTGAATTTGTTGGTGTTTTCCAATGTAGAGGTTGTTGTTGTTTTTCAATGTTGAGTTTGTTGTCGAATTTGTTGGTGTTTTTTCAATGTTGAGTTGGTTGTTGAATTTGTTGGTGTTTTTCAATTTCGAGGTTGTTGTTGAATTTGTTAGTGTTTTTCAATGTTGAGGTTGTTGCTGAATTTGTTGGTGTTTTTCAATGTTGAGGTTGTTGTTGAATTTGTTGGTGTTTTTCAATGTTGAGGTTGTTGTTGTTTTTCAATGTTGAGGTTGTTGTTGTATTTGTTGGTGTTTTTCAATTTCGAGGTTGTTGTTGAATTTGTTGTTGTTTTTCAATGTTGAAGTTGTTGTTGAATTTGTTGGTGTTTTTCAATGTTGAGGTTGTTGCTGTTTTTCAATGTTGAGGTTGTTGTTGAATTTGTTGGTGTTTTTCAATGTTGAGATTGTTGTTGTTTTTCAATATTGAGGTTGTTGTTGAATTTGTTGGTGTTTTTCAATGTCGGGGTTGTTGTTGAATTTGTTGGTGTTTTTCTATGTTGAATTTTTTGTTGAATTTGTTGGTGTTTTTCAATGTTGAGGTTGTTGCTTTTCAATGTTGAGGTTGTTGTTGAATTTGTTGGCGTTTTTAAATGTTGAGGTTGTTGTTGAAATTGTTGGTGTTTTTAAATGTTGAGGTTGCTGTTGAATTTGTTGGTGTTTTTCAATTTTGAGGTTGTTGTTGTTTTTCAATTTTGAGGTTGTTGTTGAATATGTTGGTGTTTTTCAATGTTGAGGTTGTTGTTGAATTTGTTGGTGTTTTTCAATGTTGAGGTTGTTGTTGAATTTGTTGGTGTTTTTCAATGTTGAAGTTGCTGTTGAATTTGTTCGTGTTTTTCAATGTTGAGGTTGTTGTTGTTTTTCAATGCTGAGGTTGTTGTTGAATTTGTTGGTGTTTTTCAATGTTGAGGTTGTTGTTGAATTTGTTGGTGTTTTTCAATGTTGAGGTTGTTGTTGTTTTTCAATGTTGAGGTTGTTGTTGAATTTGTTGGTGTTTTTCAATGTTGAGGTTGTTATTGTTTTTCAATGTTGAGGTTGTTGTTGAATTTGTTGGTGTTTTTCAATGTTGAGTTTGTTGTTGTTTTTCAATGTTGAGGTTGTTGTTGAATTTGTTGGTGTTTTTCAATGTTGAGGTTGTTGTTGTTTTTCAATGTTGAGGTTGTTGTTGAATTTGTTGGTGTTTTTCAATTTTGAGGTTGTTGTTGTTTTTCAATTTTGAGGTTATTGTTGAATTTGTTGGTGTTTTTCAATGTTGAGGATGTTGTTGAATTTGTTGGTGTTTTTCAATTTCGAGGTTGTTGTTGAATTTGTTGGTGTTTTTCAATGTTGAAGTTGTTGTTGAATTTGTTGGTGTTTTTCAATGTTGAGTTTGTTGTTGTTTTTCAATGCTGAGGTTGTTGTTGAATTTGTTGGTGTTTTGCAATGTTGAGGTTGTTGTTGAATTTGTTGGTGTTTTTCAATGTTGAGGTTGTTATTGTTTTTCAATGTTGAGGTTGTTCTTGAATTTGTTGGTGTTTTTCAATGTTGAGGTTGTTGTTGTTTTTCAATGTTCAGGTTGTTGTTGAATTTGTTGGTGTTTTTCAATGTTGAGTTTGTTGTTGTTTTTCAATGTTGAGGTTGTTGTTGAATTTGTTGGTGTTTTTCAATGTTGAGGTTGTTGTTGAATTTGTTGGTGTTTTTCAATGTTGAGGCTGTTGTTGTTTTTCAATGTTGAGGTTGTTGTTGAATTTGTTGGTGTTTTTCAATGTTGAGTTTGTTGTTGTTTTTCAATGTTGAGGTTGTTGTTGAATTTGCTGGTGTTTTTCAAAGTTGAGGTTGTTGTTGTTTTTCAATGTTGAGGTTGTTGTTGAATCTGTTGGTGTTTTTAAATGTTGAGGTTGTTGTTGTTTTTCAATGTTGAGGTTGTTGTTGAGTTTGTTGGTGTTTTTCAATGTTGAGGTTGTTGTTGAATTTGTTGGTGTTTTTCAATGATGAGGTTGTTGTTGTTTTTCAATTTTGAGGTTGTTGAAATTGTGGGTGTTTTTCAATCTTGAGTTTGTTGTTGAATTTGTTGGTGTTTTTCAATGTTGAGGTTGTTGTTGAATTTGTTGGTGTTTTTCAATGTTGAGGTTGTTGTTATTTTTCAATGTTGAGGTTGTTGTTGAGTTTGTTGGTGTTTTTCAATGTTGAGGTTGATTTTGAATTTGAGGGTGTTTTTCAATGTCGAGGTTGTTGTTGAATTTGTTGGTGTTTTTCAATGTTGAGGTTGTTGTTGTTTTTCAATGTTGAGGTTGTTGTTGAATTTGTTGGTGTTTTTCAATGTTGAGATTGTTGTTGTTTTTCAATGTTGAGGTTGTTGTTGAATTTGTTGGTGTTTTTAAATGTTGAGGTTGTTGTTGAATTTGCTGGTGTTTTGCAATGTTGAGGTGGTTGTTGTTTTTCAATGTTGAGGTTGTTGTTGAATTTGTTGGTGTTTTTCAATGTTGAGGTTGTTGTTGTATTTGTTGGTGTTTTTCAATTTCGAGGTTGTTGTTGAATTTGTTGGTGTTTTTCAATGTTGAAGTTGTTGTTGAATTTGTTGGTGTTTTTCAATGTTGAGGTTGTTGTTGAATTTGTTGGTGTTTTTCAATGTTGAGGTTGTTCTTCGTTTTCAATGCTGAGGTTGTTGTTGAATTTGTTGGTGTTTTTCAAAGTTGAGGTTGTTGTTGAATTTGTTGGTGTTTTTCAATGTTGAGGTTGTTGTTGTTTTTCAATGTTGAGGTTGTTGTTGAATTTGTTGGTGTTTTTCAATGTTTAGGTTGTTGTTGTTTTTCAATGTTGAGGTTGTTGTTGAATTTGTTGGTGTTTTTCAATGTTGAGGTTGTTGTTGAATTTGTTGGTGTTTTTCAATGTTGAGGTTGTTGTTGTTTTTCAATGTTGAGGTTTTTGTTGAATTTGTTGGTGTTTTTCAATGTAGAGGTTGTTGTTGTTTTTCAATGTTGAGTTTGTTGTTGAATTTGTTGGTGTTTTTCAATGTTGAGGTTGTTGTTGAATTTGTTGGTGTTTTTCAATGTTGAGGTTGTTGTTGTTTTTCAATGTTGAGGTTGTTGTTGAATTTGTTGGTGTTTTTCAATGTAGAGGTTGTTGTTGTTTTTCAATGTTGAGTTTGTTGTCGAATTTGTTGGTGTTTTTCAATGTTGAGTTGGTTGTTGAATTTGTTGGTGTTTTTCAATTTCGAGGTTGTTGTTGAATTTGTTAGTGTTTTTCAATGTTGAGGTTGTTGCTGAATTTGTTGGTGTTTTTCAATGTTGAGGTTGTTGTTGAATTTGTTGGTGTTTTTCAATGTTGAGGTTGTTGTTGTTTTTCAATGTTGAGG